>JAGSMR010000014.1:0-600000 GCA_029286605.1 Sericinus montela
GTGTGTTAACAATTTTTTCAGCCATGACACCTGTCAAAAATCTTAATATATTTTTATGAAATTTGACTTTTTATAACCTAAATGAATATTTATATTACTTTAATACCGGACAAATCCCAGTACCGATAGCAATGGTGTGAAACAGGTTTGGCTTGATGGATTTTAATTCGTAATAATGGTGGTCCAGGTAAACATTGGTGAATTCGCTGGTAAAAATCATACTAACAGTGTCCCTGTAAGTATAATTTTTACCAATGAAATTAAAGAATTCAGCGGGAAATACGATACCATTAGCAAACAAAGTTGCGAGCTGAATCCATAAATACTTAAGATTTATATTCCGAAAATTTTTGTAACTAATAATAACATTTAAACTTTTAAATTTGAATATTGATTGAAATAAAATCGGATCTTTTTTTAATTCTTAGAATCAACATAAAAACAGTGCAGCCTCGATCTTAGTAAGACACTAATTAAGTGTGAAACGTGAACCACCCACGCATCTTCGTCCGCGACATGGTAATCTTAAGGACAAATTACAAAAATCATTATAAGTATCTTTCAAAGTCCTTTTCTGATACATTAGATATATTACTGTAAACTGTCATCCAAATTCGTCGAAAAAGCCTTGAAATTGTCAAAGGCTACACAGAGTTACGGATAACCATTGCACAAAATAATAAACAAAAATTTAGCAGACGGGTAACGGACAGTGTCTAAGATGGGAGATATATGGTATGAGATCGCCAATCCGCTGACCAAACGTGGCAATTTGGCCAATCTTCCTTACGCTAGAGACATTTATCCCACAGTGGACTTTTATAGGTCATTGTGTATGTGTTGTAACTTTTTAATTACACCAAAGTGTAAAATATTTGAGTCATATACTTAGTCCCGCTTCAACTGTAGCAATTTAAAACATTGTATAGACCGGTCCGCGCAGTCCAATTTCAATCAACTACAGTTTCTAACTGGACCGCAAGTCATATTACAGCTTTAATATTAGTTAATCTGATGAATAAATGCTGGAGCAAGATGCTAAATAACATTTATCTCTAATACGTAATATACTTTCAATATTGTGCTTTATGCCATCCTCGCGGTTTCTTAAATATTTGGCCACATTTATGGATATATTAATTTATTTTTATTGCCACGATAGCCGAGTGGTTGGGTGGTCGGAATTTCGAGTCAAGAGACCCGAGTTCGATCCTCAAGTGGCCGTACCAATGGGTTTTTCTAAAAAAACCTATGTACAAATTATATCGTTGAATTGGACATAAAGACGACAACGAGCTCACCACCTGTCACGTTGTCCCGAAAATATCTTCGGTGGAAGGTGGGTCGAAGGGACTTAAATGTCTAGACTAGACCTCTGTCTACCCAAATTCTTTATTGCAAATTCTTAAAAAATCGTTGGATTAAGTCCGACTTTCGTTATCTTTAAGAATTTATAAATAATAAATAAATATCTTCACGCAACTCCTAACACAGGGGCAGACAGACCTTCTACCGAAGACATTTTTGGGACAACGTGACAGGTAGTGAGGCCGTTGTCTTCTTTATGTGTGAGCCAACGAAATAAATCCTATAAGTTAGTCATTCGTCTTGGTTTTCCCCATAAAACAAACCCATACCTTCTCAAAACATTCTGTCGCTTAGTTTTTCACCAACTTTAATAAAAAAATATACCCTTCATTTATAATAATACTATGACTATTTTTCTGACATATGACTCTTAATAACAGTACATGTTCCATAATCAGAATACGAATTGAATAGAATCACTATTCCACAAATAGAAATATGTTTGTTTTGTGTGTTCTAATAAAGTAAGTCGGGACTTATTTAATTAAGAGTTAGATTGTGTCCATGTTATTGTTTAACTTAAGCATTATTATTTATTTATTAAACTTCATATACATGAAATTGTATATAGGCAGAATTATTGACAGTGGCTTTATCTACCAGCCAACCTTTAGGTGGTGCAGAGATGAAAAGAAGTAGGTGTTATAACTAGAATAAATAAAAATATAAATATCGTCACGCAATTCACAATACAGGGGTAGACAGAGGTCTAGTCTAGATAATTAAGTTCCTTTGACCCACCTTCCACCGAAGATATTTTCAGGACATCGTGATAGATGGTGAGCCCGTCGCCGTCTTTATGTTCAAGCCATCAATTTAAATTCGTACATAAGTTTTTTTTGAAAAACCCATTGGTACGAGCCTGGGGATCGAATTCGGGTCTCTTGGTTCAAATTCCGACCACCCAACCACTTCGCTATCGTGACTCTTTATAACGCAGATACATAATAAACATACACATACAGATATACATGTACATACATACACATACATACATACATATACATATACATGAATTATAAAAATGCTAAATCATTACTGAGATGATTCTGGCATTTGTTTTAAAATATACTCTTTAACCTTCATTTAAAACGAGTAACGACTATTAGGTATCCTGATTTCGCGAGGAAGTGCATTCCAAAGAAGGACGGAATCTACAGGGTGGGAATAACGGAAGAAGCTAGATCTATGGGACGGAGACACTGGAGAAGGATATTATTTGACGAGCGAAGAAGTCATGGTTGGAACAAAGATATTGGAAGGACGAAGACAAGTAGGAAGGAGGAACAGGGTATGTCACAAAAGAATTAAAGGGTTGTGAGTGCATTCAAACTACGGCGCTGAAGAGTCGTTAACCACTTAAAAAAAAATGCGACCTGATTGTTTAGTTGTCAGTGAGCCTGCATTTGAAGCTAAGAGTTGCGGGTTTCGAACCCGGTAGAGGCAAACTATGTTTGTACGCGAGTAATGGATTTTTCCATATACATATCAATATTTATCTATATAAATGTTTAACCTATGTACATATTGAAAATGCTATTGGAGACTGACCTATGGCGGGATAACATTTCGAAAACCAAACTTAATTTCAGCAGACTGGGGACGGGCAGCAGCGTCGAAATTTGCAAGGTGTCTGCTACTAGGGTCGCCATTCCCAATACAAGGTAAGACAGAGGCTAACGGCCGGCAGCCAATGACATTGGATATGTGGTGAGCCCATCGTTGTCTTTATGTTCAAGCCCACAATGTAAATCGTTCATAAGTTTTGGAAACAACCCATTGGTACGAATCTAGCGGATCGTACTCGGCTCTATTGACTCGAATTCCGATCACCTATCCACTCGGCTATCGGCTGTTTAAATTTAATGAAGACTCATTCCGATAACAAATGCTAAGAGAAATTAACTTTAATGTTATGATACTGCGGTCACCAGCTGCGTGCAATGCCAGAAAATGATATAATAATAATCTGATTAAGGACGTTTCTAGTTACACTATTAATATATTTTATTTTCCGTTATAACAATAACATTATTACATATTCCTACATTTCTAGTTAAAAATTTCACATTTGTTGCTAAATATTTTACGAAATATATATCGAACTTCGGTGCTTTACGTCACCAGAGTTATTTTATTACGTTTGCTATTAAGGCTCTATATTATTTTCGCTAGTATAACGTACGCATTTTGGTAACATTAACTTTGCCTTAGGTAATAAATACTGACGAACTATTTTAAATTACTTCTCAACAGCAAGTAAATAATTTAATGCACGAGGTAAGTACAATTATGATTACTTTTAAGAAAGCTCGATCGTAATCTCGGAAAAAGCTTTTAATTTCTTCAAAATTTTATAGGCGTTAAGCGTGATATTCAATAATAAATTTTTCTTTTGACTCAAAAGACATTAAAATAATTGCAATATACATATGTAAAACGATCGGATAAAGCTTTCATAAAGAATGTTCCAACTTTGTTTTGAAAATCACGTATTGATTATGCTACGTTCATTGTTGTAAGAAAATTAATCCATTTTTATTTTATACACTGACATCCGTACACTCATGATAAGATTATTTTTATAACTAGATTATATTATTTCCTTCCGCATACTAAAATAAGTTTGAGTTCGACTCTTGTTTCAAATATTTGATTATTTATTTTTATAAATAGACAATATATTTCACACAAATATATTTTAAAAATAAAACGACGATGAATCTTTTCAAAATTTATGTGTCAGTAAATATTTTAACTGCACTGTATTTAAACTGCACAATCTCAAATATAACTCAAAATAACTTTTTTGTTTGTTTTCATAAGAAACATACTATTTAAGCAATATAATTACTTGGAAATAAAAAAATAATTTACAAGATTCAGTGTTTATTGTTTCGAAATTAGCGAAAGAATAATAAAATTACAAATTCTGTTAGACGCCATCAGCGGAAGCAAGAAGCTGATAAGGCATTTTGCCAACATCTTATGAAAGTAAGTATCAATAGGTTATAGATCATTTTATAAATACAATAATAGCTCAGTCTCTAAAAAGAAATCCAAAAAAAAATAAATAAAACCTTCATAAAACCCTTAAACTTTCAAAACCATAACAGAGAAATCATTATAAAATTGTCAATAACATAAAAAAATATAATTGGTGATCATTTCTTTGATGAACTTATCCTGTACAATGCGTGTTTGACTCGCGCACCGAGGTATTTGAACATGCGTTTTTAGATAGTTGGCACTTCTCTGAAATCAAGTATTGTAATCATTTGTACGTTCTATCCAAATATGTTTCAAGTTTTCCAACGAAATCCATACGTACCTATAAAAATATACCTATTAACTACTTATTGACATTGTTCATTAGTTCGAATACAATGTTATGTTCGAATGCAGCTACTTTCACCAAAGTTATTGTTAATTACTAAAGTTTACAAGACTATGAAAGAACTAAATTTGTAGTTATTAAAATAAAAGTTTGAAGGGCAGAGATAACATAATAGATAACTCCTATAAATCTATTCATTACGGTCAATATTTACTCCAAAAGCTAATTCAAGTTTGTAATCGAAAATGAAAATTGTTTTTTTTTTGTTCTATTTTTATTTATTTCATGACACCTTGCTTTTTACAATTTATAATTTACGTGAAATAATAAGTTTTGATTTGAACTGTCAAATATATTATTAAAAATATTTTTAAAATATGTAATACTATAAATTATATTTATGTAAATACTCAATTTTTTTAAAATAAAATATAGTGGAACATTTGATTTTTATATATAGACTTTCCATGCAGGCGGCTAAAGGCCATTGACTTAGCAGAGTGGCAATCTATGGGAGAGTGTACTGCTTGCTGTAGACTTTAAGATTATAATAAAATGAAATAAGACATAATTTACAACCTTATTCGTCTGTGAGACACTTACACCATGTATCAAGAAAAAAGAAGTTAAAGGTAAGAATGATTTCATATAGTTACTCTTCCTACACATTTAGTACATGCAGACTATTTAGGCAGCTCGTTATTGAGGAGCTCCCACACGCAACATGCAGGTGCTGCAATAACGCTTTGCAGGCACGCGCTGCAGAAGGCTGATGCAGGCCAGCTACGACGCGAGGTGGCCGCGTGCCTCAAAAACAAGCTGCTCTCACGCAAACTGCAAGAGGCTGCTAGGTAACGCCCTGCAGGCACCTGCAGTTGAATACTGCAGGGGGGTGGCAACACGAGCGCACGGAACGGAAGTTTACCACCTGAGATTATACAGTCAAGTTAATCAGGAATCCCATAGCAAAATAAAAGCATATTATATCATCTACATAATACCTAAAACATATAAGTCACAGTTTCAAATTTGTGTAAATATACGTGTAGAACGAGTTCTATTCAAATAGCTGAACTAAGTTCCTTATGTGAATAGCATGTACTCAGGCACATTCAAGCAGTCTAGCGTGCATAGCATATTTGATGGGGAAATTTATAAATTGTCTCCTAGAATTACTTTGGGAACCAGTGGATGGAACACGTGGAATTTCTTAAGTATTACTCTCTTAACATACTTTTATTTGCATTTATTGCAATGGGTACGACCATTATCTCGCTTTTAACGTCGGAACGGTTGAAACTTTTTACTTCCTTTTTAGCTAGATTGCAAATTTTAATAAGCATTAGCATAAAATTTACTGACGTCAAATTTTTATTTTGTTAATTGCCTAATAGACAATTATAAAGTTATTTAGAAATACTAAATATTAAGAAATGAAATGAAATAAAATGTTAGTTTTAAAATTAGAAAATTATTTTTATGAAAGACATGTATATATTTACATATTAGGTAGATAATCCATAAATCTTTCAAGATCAGGCTATCGGAGCGTCACTTAGACTCACTTAGGTCGTAGACTTTTATTTCTACTTTGTAATTAATGATTAATGATTTATTAAGGATTCATAAGAAATTTTAAAAATATAAATATTCATAAAGTTAGTCGGTAATGTTTTTTTCTCCATTTTTATGTATGTGTGTTAATTTTATGAGAAAACTTTTAAACTTGAACTAAAAGTTTTATGTGATTAAATTAAAGAGAAAAATGTTTTAAATTTCAACTGACACGGGCGGATTCGAACTCGCTACCTTCGCCGATCTGTGGCAACGTGGCAACTCTTACCTCCGAGCCAACGTGTCTTGATTGTCAATTTTAACACATTTTTCTCTTTAATTTAATCACATAAAATTAACAAAATTGCGTACTAAAAAGTTTTCTTTTATTTATTGACGACAAAAATCAAATATGTTACGCCTGTCTTAAAATTTAACAGTTGATATGTAGGCCGAAAAAAGTAATTCATCTAGACCTCTAATTGCTCTGATATTGAGATATGCGTGAAGATATTTTATCCAATTTAAACAGAATCGGCTCAAAGATTATATCACTTGTTACTGTTTCTCCAGTTTAGATTGAATCTGTAACTAATCTTGTATGATCGGAGTTCAATGCTGCTTTATTTTATCTATTTGAGCCTATCGCCGTCTTAATATTCAAGCTAAATAAACAATATTCGTTTATACATACATATTTTTTCATATGCCATGACTCGAGTACAAACTTTGATATTCATCTCTTCTTAATAATATATTATATTTCAAATATTTCACTATCACCGTTATAATATTTTTAATTACGTCCTAAGTCAATTTTGTTTGGTTCGACCTTCACTTACGCTTTGCTAATTCAATGCTGAAATCGTCTGACCCGTATCAGTCGCAGACGGGAAGTGTAATTTATTTAAATAAGCTAACGGAATTTTAATTACAACATTTCGTTATTAAATACCGCGATGAGCCTACTATTAATACATACAATATGTTGCCTTCACGCATTTTCCCAATACAGGGGTAGACAGAGATTTAGAAAATTAAGCCTATTTCGACCCTCTTCTCACCGACGCCTGTTTGGGATTATGTGAAGGTAGTTAGCCTATAAGGTAGTTAGTTATAAATTCTAACATCTATGACTCGACCCTTACACTCATATTCATCACAGAAATGTTTACCCTATCGTGACTTCAACTCACACTCCTTAAATTCGAAAGCAGTGTCACTACCAACTAGGCTATGGGGTTGTCTGTTATTTCATGTTGCCACATGAACCCTATAAATGCGTTATAATCGAAATTGGAATTACAGGGATAAGTCCAAGTCAGAGATTACTAACTCTGATGTCAGTGTAAGTATAAGTATAAGTTGTCAATAGAAGTTTCAGTAATAGTTGCGTCAAACTCAATGATAAACTTGTATCCTTCGGTGCACGGGGAGTCTCCGTGCAATGTCCAATGGGATTCTCATGGACATTGCGCTGAGTAGACAGACATGTTAGGACAGCTCCAAATTAAAGAACATGAAAAATAAAAGTGCTAATTACAATTATAAAATCAAAAATTACTAGGAGCGCATTACTGTTGAGGAGTTAGTGTAGTGGGTGTGAAAGTGAGAAGGGACGTTTGCACCGGTGACAAATATAGTCACGTGAGTTCATAGCCAATCATTAATATATTTTTAAGCAATCAAAACTCGCAGTATTTTGCATATGTGTGTGTGCGCTGCATCTATGTGCATCTTTACGCATTAGCCCCGCCTACTGCAACCGCGGCCAGTCACTAACCGACGGAACATTTAGGCCTATCATCTAACGATTTATGCAAAATATGTCGGTGCAACGATCTCCACCTAGCACAACTCAGCAACAATTAACTGTACCTAAGCCAACAACTCACTATAACTCGGATTCTGCTTTAAACATACATAGTAAATGTGTAACAAACGAAAATTTCTATGTTACTAAACGGCAAAAACGCGCCTTTGAGGACTCATCAGACTAGACTTCATTGTCTTTGTCAGAAATTAAATCAATGTTTTCGTATATGAAAAAACTAGAAGATCATAAGTTTGAGTTATTAAACAATGCTTTAGTAACTATTGTAGCACAAAATGAGGATATAAAAAAATCAAGTGCCTTATTGAGCAGCCAAAATGAGGACTTAAAATTGCAAGTAAAGGAACTAAAACATGAAAACAGTGAGTATAAGCAGCGTATGTCTAAGTTGGAAAACAAGCTGGATTTCCTAGAGAGGAGGTCGTGTAACACTACAATTGAAATTCGCAACATACCCCACGTCAAAAGCCTTAATTAGAAAGAACTGTACAGAGTTGTCCTTAATATCGGCACAAAGATCGAGCTCGAAAACCCAATACATGAATCGGAGATAAGAGATATCTACCCATGGAAATCTGACGTGATAGTGGTTGATTATACTACCACTCTGCGAAAGAAATCATTAATTAGCCGCCTTAAGACCTTCAATAAGATCAGACGGGAAAAAAAAGAACCTCAGCTAAACTCTGAAGATATTGGTGTCCAAGGACCTTCTCGGCCAATGTACCTTTCAGAGTATTTGACAAGCAAAATGAGGCGTATCTTCTATCTTGCTAGGGAATACGTCAAAAACAAATCTCTGGCAGCCGTATGGACACATCACGGAAGAGTCTACGTAAAAAAAGAAGAAAGCTCTCCTTCCATACGTATTTTTGAAGAAATTGACCTTCAAAAACTTCAGTTGTGACTAGTCATAGTTTTATACAACTTTTTTATAATCCAGCTAGCTATTAATATGTTCTTTCAAATGCATGCATTTATAATTTATTTTCTTGTGTTTTTTTATTACTACATAAGGTGCCTTATAAAACAATCAAACATTCATTATAATCAACGCACATAATTCTCACATAATTCATCATCCACTCATACTCATATACTGTACTATTTTATATATTATATTCTGTCATTTATTTATTCATGAAAAAATATATATATATATATATATATATATATATATATATATATATATATATATATATATATATATATATATATATATATATATATATATATATATATATATATATATATATATATATATATATATATATATATATATATATATATATATATATATATATATATATATATATATATATATATATATATATATATATATATATATATATATATATATATATATATATATATATATATATATATATATATATATATATATATATATATATATATATATATATATATATATATATATATATATATATATATATATATATATATATATATATATATATATATATATATATATATATATATATATATATATATATATATATATATATATATATATATATATATATATATATATATATATATATATATATATATATATATATATATATATATATATATATATATATATATATATATATATATATATATATATATATATATATATATATATATATATATATATATATATATATATATATATATATATATATATATATATATATATATATATATATATATATATATATATATATATATATATATATATATATATATATATATATATATATATATATATATATATATATATATATATATATATATATATATATATATATATATATATATATATATATATATATATATATATATATATATATATATATATATATATATATATATATATATATATATATATATATATATATATATATATATATATATATATATATATATATATATATATATATATATATATATATATATATATATATATATATATATATATATATATATATATATATATATATATATATATATATATATATATATATATATATATATATATATATATATATATATATATATATATATATATATATATATATATATATATATATATATATATATATATATATATATATATATATATATATATATATATATATATATATATATATATATATATATATATATATATATATATATATATATATATATATATATATATATATATATATATATATATATATATATATATATATATATATATATATATATATATATATATATATATATATATATATATATATATATATATATATATATATATATATATATATATATATATATATATATATATATATATATATATATATATATATATATATATATATATATATATATATATATATATATATATATATATATATATATATATATATATATATATATATATATATATATATATATATATATATATATATATATATATATATATATATATATATATATATATATATATATATATATATATATATATATATATATATATATATATATATATATATATATATATATATATATATATATATATATATATATATATATATATATATATATATATATATATATATATATATATATATATATATATATATATATATATATATATATATATATATATATATATATATATATATATATATATATATATATATATATATATATATATATATATATATATATATATATATATATATATATATATATATATATATATATATATATATATATATATATATATATATATATATATATATATATATATATATATATATATATATATATATATATATATATATATATATATATATATATATATATATATATATATATATATATATATATATATATATATATATATATATATATATATATATATATATATATATATAATGAATATCTTAACGTTCTAGCTAGTCATGGTATGCTCCCTGGACACTCTAAGCCCACACATGGCCGTTCATGCCTGGACCATATTATCATAAAACAAAACCAAAGGCTACTTGCCTCATATTTGAAACATCCATCACAGACCACGAAAGTGTCGCAGTTAGTTTTGTTAATAAAATACTACCTACTACCCAAACAGCGTGGAATTCTGAGTTGACTACAAATGTTTAGATCAAGCAGTCGAAAATATAAATTTCAACAGGTTCTTAATACTTATGACACAAATTTAGCAGCCAATTATCTTGTATCTTTTTTAACTTCCGCAATTAAAAATAGCATGAAACTACATAAAACTCCCAGCAGAAAACGTATAAGCAAACCATGGATCACAAATGGATTATTACGTTGTATGCGACATCGGGACAATCTATATAAAAAACTAAAAGATCATAAGTTTGAGTTATTAAACAATGCTTTAGTAACTATTGTAGCACAAAATGAGGATATAAAAAAATCAAGTGCCTTATTGAGCAGCCAAAATGAGGACTTAAAATTGCAAGTAAAGGAACTAAAACATGAAAACAGTGAGTATAAGCAGCGTATGTCTAAGTTGGAAAACAAGCTGGATTTCCTAGAGAGGAGGTCGTGTAACACTACAATTGAAATTCGCAACATACCCCACGTCAAAAGCCTTAATTAGAAAGAACTGTACAGAGTTGTCCTTAATATCGGCACAAAGATCGAGCTCGAAAACCCAATACATGAATCGGAGATAAGAGATATCTACCCATGGAAATCTGACGTGATAGTGGTTGATTATACTACCACTCTGCGAAAGAAATCATTAATTAGCCGCCTTAAGACCTTCAATAAGATCAGACGGGAAAAAAGAACCTCAGCTAAACTCTGAAGATATTGGTGTCCAAGGACCTTCTCGGCCAATGTACCTTTCAAGAGTATTTGACAAGCAAAATGAGGCGTATCTTCTATCTTGCTAGGAATACGTCAAAACAAATCTCTGGCAGCCGTATGGACACATCACGGAAGAGTCTACGTAAAAAGAAAAAAGCTCTCCTTCCATACCTATTTTTGAAGAAATTGACCTTCAAAACTTCAGTTGTGACTAGTCATAGTTTTATACAACTTTTTATAATCCAGCTAGTTATTAATATGTTCTTTCAAATGCATGCATTTATAATTTATTTTCTTGTGTTTTTTATTACTACATAAGGTGCCTTATAAAACAATCAAACATTCATTATAATCAACGCACATAATTCTCACACATAATTCATCATCCACTCATACTCATATACTCGTACTATTTTATATATTATATTCTGTCATTTTATTTATTCATGAAAAAATATATAATTCATAAATTACCCAAGAAACATACCACCAAAATCTCATACGTATATACGTTACACACATTAATACGATGTAATACAATCCTATTACATTTTCAATTGCATCATTCATTCACATATTATTCACAGCGCAGATCGAAGTTATAACATTTATTACTACGTAAATTGGTCACGTATAAAGCGTGACAGTTCTGCAATAATTATTACACATAGTATTTAAAATATGCAGGATATTGAATTAATTAACTTGGATCTGGACTCGGTACAGGTGGCAAAAAGTCTTAACTGTGACATTGATGAAGCAAATAACCACATAAATAACACATCAACACTCAATCTTCTTTCTCAGAACATACGAAGTATTAATTGTAATCTGCCCAACTTTATAACATTGTTAAATCGTTCGAAAATATATTGGGATATCTTAGTTCTGTCCGAGTGCTGGTATGCATCAGCCAAGTACATACCACAACTAGATAACTATCGCTATGTAACAACAACAGCGCATAAATCACAAAATGAGGGAGTGGTCGTTTATTATAAAAATAGTTTGTGTGTGACATATGAGGAGCCCCCACTAAGTGACGCTAACTGCCTACTTATAAAAATTGATAAGGAAATATGTATCATTGGTATATATCGCCCTCCAAGTCATACAAATACTAGTTGCTTCATTAGTTCTCTAGATAAACTACTATCAAAATTAAGTTTTGTCAAAAATATTGTTCTGTGTGGTGACATCAATATTGATATATCTCCCGACACAAAAAACCCGAGATCTAATGAATATCTTAACGTTCTAGCTAGTCATGGTATGCTCCCTGGACACTCTAAGCCCACACATGGCCGTTCATGCCTGGACCATATTATCATAAATACAAAACCAAAGGCTACTTGCCTCATATTTGAAACATCCATCACAGACCACGAAAGTGTCGCAGTTAGTTTTGTTAATAAAAATACTACCTACTACCCAAACAGCGTGGAATTCTGAGTTGACTACAAATGTTTAGATCAAGCAGTCGAAAATATAAATTTCCAACAGGTTCTTAATACTTATAACACAAATTTAGCAGCCAATTATCTTGTATCTTTTTTAACTTCCGCAATTAAAAATAGCATGAAACTACATAAAACTCCCAGCAGAAAACGTATAAGCAAACCATGGATCACAAATGGATTATTACGTTGTATGCGACATCGGGACAATCTATATAAAAAACTAAAAAGAGACAACACCAACGAGGATTTAAAATTAGTTTATAAACGATATCGTAATTTTTGCAACACAAGGTTAAAACGAGCTAAAAGATACTATGAAAAACAAGAAATAGAAAACGCTAAAAATAATAAAAAAAGCTCTGGTAAGTCATTAAAAAAATTAGTGGTGCAGCGAAAGTACCAGACAAACCATCTTGTTTACTCTCGAAAATGTCACAAAGTCAGAGTTTAAATGAGGTGAATATTTTTTTCGCTAATGTGGGTAAAAAATTGGCGGAACGGATCAATCAGCCTAGCGAAAACATATTGCACAATTCTTTTAAAACGGCACCTATTCCAATAAATTCGCTGACCCTGATGCCAACTGACGAAAATGAGATCTTTAATGTTATTCATTCTTTAAAAGATAAATGTGCAGTAGGAGTTGACCATATCTCTACTAGAATTATTAAGAGATATTTACATCATCTCATTACTTCTATTACGCACATATGCAATTTGGCGTTAAATACAGGAGTATTTCCGGCAGCCTTTAAAATCGCTGTCATTAAGCCAATTTATAAGAGTGGTGAAAAGGATCGTGTCAACAACTACAGGCCTATATCCATTTTAGCCGCTATGTCTAAGATATTGGAGCGCATCATGAACACTCGTCTCGTTAATTACCTCGAGTCTAATCACCTCCTCGCACCAGCCCAATTTGGCTTTCGACGAGGCATATCAACCAATGACGCCGTACATGAACTTGCCACCTCTGTCATTACAACTTTGGATGAAAAACAGAAAAGTGTTACAATCTTCTTAGACTTGGCGAAAGCCTTTGACACGGTCTCAATTTCTCTCCTTCTTGTCAAGCTGGAAAAAATGGGAGTTAGAGGTATACCATTGAAACTGTTTGGGGACTATTTAACGTGTAGGAAACAAAGAGTAATGATAGAGCACCTTCTTAGTGACGAGCTGTGGACTATGGTATTCCGCAGGGCAGCATAGTGGGCCCAACCCTGTTCTTGGTTTTTATAAATGATTTGTGCCAACTACAACTCCGGGATGGCAAAATTCTTACCTTCGCTGACGACACAGCACTTTTCTTCAGGGGAAGCACTTGGGACGAAACGTTTGAAACAGCTCAGGTTGGATTTAATATGGTTAGACATTGGTTACAAGTTAACTTGCTGACACTAAATGTTGACAAAACAAAGTATATAGCATTCAGTACCAAATCGAATCTTCTTCCATCTCCATCATACTCATTAACAGCCCACGTCTGTGGTCTTGGATCTGTATGCTCCTGTCCAATACTTCAAAGAACGGACAGTATTAAATATCTTGGGGTCAAAGCGTCAAAGCTCTTGTTACAAGACTACGTAAGTTCATTTATTTATTTAAGAACTTGAGTCGTGTGGCCAACAAGCATGTGATAAAGATGGTTTACCATGCCCTATGCCAATCGCTCATTGACTATTGCATCACACATGTATATGTATATATATATATATATATATATATATATATATATATATATATATATATATATATATATATATATATATATATATATATATATATATATATATATATATATATATATATATGTATATATATATATATATATTTGTTTTCATTATTATTTTTTTTGTTTTTTATCTTATTAAGTTTAAATATAATTTACATTGTTTAGAAGATTTTATTTACTATGGCAAAAGTACCTAGTTTCTAGTAACTTTAATCTAGGCAATTCAACTTGTATAATTCCGAAGTCTGTCCGGGAGGGAGCCCTGGTGACCTGTAACTCAAGGCACCAGACTCTCACTAAGTAAGGTTTTAGAATTTATACTTATCACTTAACTAATTAAAAGTTAAGAACTTATGTGGGAGTAAATAAATGATTTCTTGTTGTTGTTGTTTGTTGTTGTTGTTGTTGTTATCCTATTCGGCTCCTTACATGCTGAACCCTAAAGTAGTAGAAGTAGGGGTAGTGAAAGGAAACTCTATATTATATTAGTGTATAAATAAATACTGTATTTTAACTTATGTTTCATTATGTCAAAAGTTATGCTAGGTTTCAATATCATCAAATTGCAAGACTCACAAGAGATAGGAGTATTTCATTACTTCGAAGATGGGGCTTTGCTTTGCACACCTTGATCCACTCCAATAATCCTTAAAATCCAATTAACAAAATTATAATTTTACAACTCAAAGGAAGTTAAACTCTCAAAATTGAATTATGTTTAAGAGTACTTATTACTGAACCATGCGATATGGACGGAAGAATAATACTACCCCTTTTTTCCCATAGGTGTCGGTCGATGGAAGTTGGACAATTCGTGGTAGAAGTTGCCTACGCCCCGAAGAGTAGCGCATACGAAAGAGATTAAGAATTTCAAATGATGCAGGAGGGATGGTGGCCTAGAGGTAAGAGTGTGGCCACGGTATCGAGGTCATGAGTGTACACCCTTTGAGCAGTTGATTTTTTAATTTTATTTATCTCAATTTGCATTACGAATAGTCTACTGAATAATAGTCCAAGCTCACCATCTTTCAACAACAAATTAAAAAAAAATATAAGAGGACAACTGGTCCACGTTTGGTTAGAACTCGAGCATCTTAATTCGAATTCAGATCTCCTAGCGACTCACCTATTGTGATTTTATTTTATCATATAAATACATTAGCCCCTACAGGTGTCTAATTCGCATTCCTCACTTGATAGCCACATCAATTAGGCAATGGTGCAATTAATATTAACAAATTAATCTACAGTTAAAGATATGTTTTAAAACTTTTCTGTAAAGATAAAAAGCAAACTACTTTCAGATATAGTACAAAGTGAGCAACGGAAATATTAAAGCCAAGGCGCCACTGTGGGCACAAAAGATAAAAACAAACTAACAGATTTCTTTTCTTCACTGGTTCCTTCTGTCTTGTCCAGAGTTTATGGCGTTTTGTATTTCTTGTTTATACTGTTAGTAATTTTATATCAAATTAGGATAAAAGTATATGTAACTGTTGTGTTTTCCTCATGTATAACAATTAGAAACTGGTACGTAAATCGAAGGCGTCAGCTTGTATCAGACTGTTTTGTTCTCTACTAAAACGATGCCCATAATAATTCATACAGTTTTAATTTATACATAATAAAATATAAAATGTTTGCCCTTAGCGGCATTCCTTGTGCCCAAGCGGATGTTGTAAACCTTATATTAAACCAAAAAGGCTTTTAGTTTACCATTTATTTATATATAAAAATTATCTTTCATTTCATTACGTCAAGTCTATGCTAGGTATATCATCAAATCGAAAGACTAGAGATAGCAATATTTGGTTACTTTGGAGATGGGGCTTCGCTTTGCTCAGCTTGATCTACTCCAATAACCCTTAAAATTCAATAAACAAAATTTTAATTTTACAACTCAAAGGAAGTTAAAATCTCAAAATTGAATTATGTTTAAGAGTACTTATTACTGAACCATGCGATATGGACGGAAGAATAATACTACCCCCTTTTTTCCCATAGGTGTCGGTCGATGGAAGTTGGACAATTCGTGGTAGAAGTTGCCTACGCCCCGAAGAGTAGCGCATACGAAAGAGATTAAGAATTTCAAATGATGCAGGAGGGATGGTGGCCTAGAGGTAAGAGTGTGGCCACGGTATCGAGGTCGCGGGTGTACACCCTTTGAGCAGTTGATTTTTTTTAAGTTCTAGTTTTTACAAATACGATTTTATGCCTGTTCTATTTCCACACCAAGTATTTAGCGCTCTATTATTACCGCTTTACTTACTTTACTTTAATTACAACCTGCAAATTCGTACATTATTTGTTTATACTTTTTAAATTATAGTTAAAAAGTATTTTAAAAGAGAATATATCTAGAAGACAGCTGGATCAGTACAAAAACTGACGTATTTCTTCCTCCAAATAGTAAAATGTTGTATTTCGGTCGTAATTACAATTATGCTACAATCCATTTTAGTCCGAAATGTTATTTCTTTAACTTTCTTCTTTTGAAATTGTTTCCAAATGTAAGTTACGATAGTTACTTACCATCTATAAGCTCGTTTTTATCCTTCTCCCATAAAAATAATATTATTCTCATGTACAGATTTTCGTCATGCTTTGAAATTCACATAAATATCAGTCTTCTCAAGTTAAACTCAAACGCAATTATCTCCTATTAGTTTGTTTTTTGAGCTTCTGCTCACTGAAATAGATTGGGTTGGAGGGAATGTAGTAATTGAAAATAAATATATCTTCACGCGGCGTCCCTGACGGAGTAGCCATAGTGAACAGATCGCTATGTTTCATGATCCGTACATACCTCTTTCGCTCTATCCAAGTACATTTTCTTTCATCATAGACGCTTGTCCAGGTATCCGAGTTAATATTAGTACAGGTGTTAATATTCAATATGAGTTACTATTACGGAGTAGGATCCTCTAGTATATATTTTCGTATATATAATCATAGTTGTTAGCTGGTGAGTTAAAACTCGACTCAAGTGAGAGGTTGTAGGTTTGTACTATAGAGTTTTTGTTATACATATATTCTATTTATAACGTTGGCATGTACATTCTCAACACCTTGATCGTATGTATGCATCATATGTATGAATACAATTTTAACAACTATCTTTTATTTGTGTGTATATTCTCAGACGTGACACCTGTCCAAAAAGTCTTCATAAATTTAAATAAAATTTGTTACACCGATAAATTACAACCTAAATTAATATATATGATACTTTAATCCCGGAAGTTACGATAACCAAGCAGTTGGGTTGAGTCTAGAGACCCGAGTTCGGTCGAGATAGCCGGGCTGGCTCGTAATAATGGGTTTTTTCAAAAACTTGAGTGCGAATTATATCGTTAGCTTAGACCCTTCCCCTCTTCGTGACCTCGGTTTTTTTGACTCGAATCCCAATCACCCTATCACTCGGATGTCGTGCCTTTTTTACTTTGTTTGAATATTTTTTTAATTTTATGTTTAAATAAAATAAATAAATATCTTCACGCAATTCCCAAATCCGGGGTAGACAGAGGTCTAGTCTAGACAATTAAGTCCCTTTGACCCACCTTCAACCGAAGATATTTTTCGGGACAACGTGACAGGTGGTGAGCCCGTCGCCATCTTTATGTCCAAGCCAACGATGAAATTTGTACATAAGTGTTTTTGAAAAACTCATTGGTTGCCACCTGGGGATCGAACTCGGGTCTCTTGACTCGAAATTCCGATCACCCAACCACTCGGCCATCGTGATTTCTTTTTGGAATTTTATGATTGTCAAATTTAAAAAAAAAAGACGATTTGTTTTGTTTTTCTACGACAGAAATATTACCAACTAGGTCATCGAGTCTTCAGTATCAGTATTTTAATATGATACACACTTCTTTTTTCGATTTAATTTTACACCTTCTCTCATAACTCTTAAAACTCACAATATTGTATTTTATTTTCTAATTCTTTTCAACCTTGCCTTTCCTTCTTACGCGAATTACTTTGTAATTTTTGGGGTTTTCATTAATTTGACGACTACGTTGGGGTTGATATAGAGAGATAAACTACTAAGTTTATCTCTCTATATCAACCTCAATGAACAACTAATCAAAATCTATAAAGCAAAATCCAATTCCGTCACAGTAACTGCTTACAATTAACGGGTTAATAATATTTTCATTTAAATATCTAGAAATATTATTAATATAGTGAAAAATATTCAAACAGTTATGTTAATAAATCGCTATTAATTATTTTGTAAACCTTTCTCGTTATTCATAAGTAAATTTAACGTAACAGTTAAACGTTAATTTACTTAAGTCTATTATTGTTGAGTCACCCATCTAATTATTCTATCTAGACGTTTACTTTAATTTAAATTTATTTGCAAGGTGTAAAATAGTCAAAAGTGCTACCTTAATAGTGTAATATTAAAAATGCAAACATTATTTTTAAAAGCCGTTTAACGGTTTGTAAACCTATCTCCAAAGGAAGTTTTTTTAAGCTATGACATGTACGGGTTGTTTTCCCGTCCTTGTCATTGCTTAACTGGCAGGCAGCGAACCTTAAGTTAAATATTGACCAATATCCAATGCCAGGTTTATCCAAACTACCAGAGGACTGATGTGTGTGATATTTGAAAAATGGGAAGGAGGAACAGGGTTGGAGGTAACTTTAAAAGTTAAATGCTAAAGAATGGAGCATGGGATGTTTTAGTCTAGCGTAAAGATAGTACACAAAGTCTTGTATTTAAAAAGTAACAAAAGGGGATACTCCATTCTATTGCATAGTTTTTATTAACTGAGACTAGATGCTTCTTCTTTATTTTATAAATCTGGGAGGATTCGTGGTATTTAATAAATAGGTTACTGTAGCCCCGAAAGTGGTTGTCGCATTGGAATTTGAATCTAAAGACTCGATTGCGATCCGCAGAAAAGCTTGTACCAACGAATGTTTTAGAAAGTTATATATGATTTCTATTTGGATACGAACGTGAAGACAAGTTCACCCCCCGTCCCGGTGTTCTTAAATAAGCTGTGTCACCTATAGTTTTTTATTATTACAGTAAAACTGTTATTGAAAAAATTACTTCGCAACCCTCTGCATGCAAATATAAAAAGGTATATGTTACCTGGTCCGAAGAGAAGAAGAGCAACACCCTCCCTCCCACAGATGCGTGCACTAATTCCACTGTATGCACCACCACCACCTGTTAGTTTCTAATGCTATAAAGGTAAACTCTTTTTAAGCTTAGGGGGCGCGTAAGTAACACTTAATCTAACACTCTTATCCTTTCCTAACGCCTAATTGCAGTGTGAAACTATTAAGAGTATTCCTGATTGAAATGTATAGATAACCAATGTAATTGCCAGCCATAAAGTAATTCTTCTTAGTACCCAGGGGACATAACGCATCTTCAAACTTCCTCGTCATTTGATTGTATTTTTGTTGTCAAATACAATCTGGCGGATTACTAGCTAGGTTTTTATTAATAGTACATAATATGTATATATATGAAAATTAAAGTATAATTTAAACACGTCATATTTGGCGACTTGATAGACTAGTTGGTACTGATTCTGATTCGAAACTAAAGGCTGCAGGTTCGAATCCCACTAAGAACAAACATTTTTGTTAAGAATTCGAATGAAGACTCTCGATTTAATTATGTTTATGGTGTATATAAATGTTCATCTATTTAAATATGTAGTAATATAAATATATGCCATCCTCGGCTATGACACTAAGGTGGCGATAATCTCGCCCCCTGTCACTCCATTATCTAGACGTTTGTTAATGAATACTGGGCGTATTAAGCAAATGTGTGAAGATTAAAAAAATACATCCGTCAATTTTTTAAACATTTCATGATTATCTTTTTGTTTTTTAAGAAACTGTACAAGTTTATGTAAGATGTAAGAGCGAGGCCATAACAACAAATTGATATCAGAGGGTTTCTAGCATAGCAAGAGACAGTACTTTGTATTTTTTATTTATTTGTGTGATATGACATTATTTGATTTAAACTACAATAGTTATACTGTAACTTGATCACAATATAAAAATATGAGCTAATTCAATGTAAAAGGTCGGTAAATTACCTGAATGATAACTAATACTAAAACAATTGTAGAGATATTCGTTCCAAAATATATGTGAAATAAAATCTAATGATATAATTAAATATCCTACAGTGAACTTTACGATGCTGTTATGTTTTTATATGTATAATAATTAAAGTAACGTTTCATGAAGAACATGTTATTATTTTAAAATGAATTAGCACTTGGGTGATCGTGCCTTGTTTGACATCATATGTATGGATACAATTTTAACAACTAGAATTTGTGTTTTTTCAGACACAACAAATTTTTTCAGACATGACACCGGTCCAAAAAGTCTCCATTTTTTTAGGATTTTTTTCACAGGGATCATTTATAACCTAAATGAATATATATTACTTTAATACCGAACAAATCCCAGTACCGATAGGAATAATGTGAAACAGGTTTTGCTTGATGGATTTTCATTATTAATATTGGTGGTCCAGGTAATTCGTTTACATATACATAGGTAAATTCGCTGGTAAAGACCATACTAACAGTGTCCCTGTAAGTATGATTTTTACCAATGAAATTAAAGAATTCTACGGGAAATACGATTCTATTAGCCGATAAAGTTGCAAGCTAATGCCATATATATAGATACCTAAAAATTGTCCTTGTTATTTAATATCAATTAAAGTTTATAATTAAGCTATATTCGATATTCCGAAAATGTTCATAACTAATAATAAAAATTTAACTTTTAAATTTGAATATGGAATCAAATAAAAATCCGGATCTTTTTTTAATTCTTAGAATCAACATAAAAAACAGTGCAGCCTCAATCTTAGTAAGACACTAATTAAGCATGAAACGAGAAAAGTGCGGCAATTTTGTCTACGCCGCTGTCGCTTCATTAAATCATTGTCATTTTGTATCAAAGTTATGAATTTCGTTGTTTAATAACGTTTAAATGCAGGTGCTAAATCATTGTAATTAAATACTCAATTAACGTTTTAAGAAATAAATAATTAACATTTGCTTATTTTCTCAGAAACTTGTTTTTTTTAAAAAATATGTTCATTTGTTTTAGTAAATAAATGTGGAATTAATTTTTGGAATCTCTAGACACGTGAACAAATTTTCTCCAAGGTAAAACTTGTTTAAAGATAAACTCAAAGATATAAAAATAGGGTCACTCTTTCGCAGTAGTATATAATTACTAGCTCACTAACGCATCTTCGTCTGCGGCATCATAATCTTAAGGAAAAATTACATAAAATCACTATAAATACATACCAATGTCCTATTTTCATACATAAGATATATTACTGTAAGTATCTTAAAAATATGTTATGTAATTTTTGCGTGAAAGCGTGATATCCATCCATATTTTACTCTAAATCACTTTCAGAGTCAAGAGACCCCATTTCTATCCCACTTACATTCACAGATATCCTATCTGCACTTAAACTAAAAAAAGTGTTATGACTGTTTTGATTGTCTTTCCCGTTTAAGAGTTTTGTCAAAACTTAAATGGCTAGTATGTTCTTGTAACTCCTACAATAGTCCTACAAATAATGTTTGAAATTATTTTTATTTACTTACATAGATTAGATGTTCTAGGGATGAATGGTTTATAGCAATATCAGCGGTTCTATAAATAGTTTTGCGAATAGCACTTTATTTAAATAAAAAGATACGTGTTTCAGTAACTAATACAAATTCCAAATCCTTGATCAGATTAATAATTCTTTTTTGTCATACAATTAGAGATTTTTAATTCTATACCCGACCAGCCTGACACAATTCCCTGATCACAGCCAGTAAAAAGTTTATTACATTTTTATGTTCTAATCTACTACGTGCTAGTAGGATTAAAAAAGTCGTAAGAAAAGCTGCGTGGAGATAAATCATAGTAATCAGTAGCTCTAAAACTCATTTAACTGTTACAAAATAATATTCCGTGAGGTATCGGCGTAAGAATATTCCCTCCCTCTTTCCTGCCCACTTTCTTCTCTTGGTGTCGTAAGAAGCGACTATTGAAAAAGCCTTGAAAATATCAAATCACAAAAATACCAGACCAAAATTTTGCAGATCGGTATAGTTAAGGTATCTGGTACTGCCATCACCACGATCGGGCATGCGAGAGACTTTTATCCTATAGTGGTTTTATGGGCCATTGTTAACGTGTTGTAACTTTAAAATTTTAAATTACACCAAAACCATGTACTTTTCACTATCTCGCTTCAGCTGTAGCAATTTAAAACATTATATAGACAGGGCCGTGCAATCTGATTTCAATCAACTACAGTTTTGAACTAGACCGCAAGTGATATTACAATTTGAATATTAGTTAATCTGATGAGTACATGCTCAAGTAAGTTGTGGGTAAACTTACTTTTATGTTACTTTTACTGTCATGTTGTGTTCTAAGCAATCCTTGTGATGTTATAAATATGCGGTCATATTACGGATATAATATTTCTAAATAATTAGTATTTTAATACTATTTATTTAGAAATATTATGTCAATATTCAAAAATAATATGGTGTAATATTTCTCTACAGTGGAAATTTATTTACTATAATTGATGTAGTAAGTTCTAACTTACACGTATGGCATAAGCATTACATGTCTATACATTTAAACCTTTTAAATACAGGACATGATGACCATAACTTGGACAAGGATGAATGGATGAATTAACGAACAAGTTCTCTCCAACCTAAAGCGTAACAGTCGACAGCTTTCCAATTACACTTGATTTTTGATTTTTTTACCCTAATTATTAATATGTAACTCCATAAATACGAATAATGAGTGAAGGTTTACGTTACAAAGTATCACATACTTCTTTACACTTATATACATTAACATTACTCATCTTTCCTGTAAAGGTAAGCATAATCTACAACTACACCTGATACGATACTGTTATATTTCTTTCTATCTATTTGCATCTGTTAGCCTATTTCATATAAACATTTGATGTATGTATTTCCGTTTTGGGTGCCCTTTACAAAAAAAAATATCTTCACGCTGTTCCCAAAACGACGGTACAGATGACCAGATAATTTACTAATTTCGGCTCACTGTTAACCGAAGACACAAAGATTGTGAGTACAAACACAACATAAACAGTACATGTTCCACAATCAGAAATATATTTAATTGGAATAAGGTTATTATTTCACAAAAGAAATATACTTGCCTTGTGTGTTCTAATAAAATAAGTCGGGAGTTATTTAATTAAGAGTCCGATTGTGTCCATGTTATTGGTTAACCTAATAAGCGTTATAGTGTGCAATATGAGACAGTACCTAGAAGAAATATCACATGTATGTTGTTGTGTTTATCTCGGCACATTAATAAAATGTTTACGCGTTAGATAGGGATGGAGCATTTCAGATTTTTGCGGATTTATTTTTAAGGAATTTATATAAATAATATTTGAATATGGCATTTGGCAATTGACCATTTGGCAATTTTGCCTAAGCATAGGTGGGCTCAACTAAGATAGGAGGAAAGCCTCCGGAATTCTGACGCAATATGCCTTTATATGTTGCGCATCCGCTTTTCATCTGGTTTCAACCACACATATGGTTATTATTTACTTTTCTACCTCCATTGCTTTTTAAATTCCTTTCTTTAAATGCGACTTCTTTCTATGTGACCTGATAACTTAGTTGTTAGTGAGCCTGCATTTGAAGCTAAGAGTTGCGGGTTCCGAACCCGGTAGAGGCTAACATTGTTTATACTCGAGTAATGGATTTTTCCATATACATATAAATATTTATCTATATAAATATATTAAAAATGCATACATATTGAAAATGCTATTGGAGACCGACCTGGCGGGATAACATTTCGAAAAGCGAACTAAACTTCAGCAGACTGGTGACGGGCAGCAGCGTCGAAATTTGCAAGGTGCCTGCTACTAGGGTCGCCAATCGTTTCACCAAGCTTGGTGATTATATGAAACCCTCCAACTCAGAGTACACTTATAAGCCGTTATGACGATGATGGTAAAACTTCTTCTTCATTCACGCCATTCCCAACACAAGGTTAGACAGAGGCTGACGGCCGGCGGTGTGTGTTTTTTGTTTGATATGTGGTGAGCCCATCGTTGTCTTTATGTTCAAGCCCACGATGTAAATCGTTTATAAGTTTTTGAAACAACCCATTGGTACGAATCTAGCGGATCGTACTCGGCTCTCTTGACTCGAATTCCGATCACCTAACCACTAGGCTATCGGCTGTTTAAATTTAATGAAGACTTATTCCGATAACAAGTGATAAGGGAAATTAACTTTAAAGTTATGATACTGCGGTCACCAGCTGCGTGCAATACCAGAAAATGATATAATAATAATCTGATTAAGGACGTTTCTAATTACACTAATATTAAATTTTATTTTCCATTATAACCATAATATTATTACATAGCTTTGAATGCATGTACTTAAAACTTCCTACATTTCAAGTTAATAATTTCACATTTGTTGCTAAATATTTTACGAACTATACATCCAACTTCAGTGCTTTACGTCACCAGAGTTATTTTATTACGTTTGCTATTATGGCTCTATATTACTTTCGCTAGTATAACATTCGCATTTACTTTGCCTTAGGTAATACTGACCTATTATTTTAAATTACTTCTCAAGAACAAATAAATAATATAATGCACGAGGTACATACAATTATGATTACTTTTAAGAAAGCTCGATCGTAATCTCGGAAAAAGCTTTTTGATTTCTTCAAAATTTGATAGGCGTTATGCTTGATATTCAATAATAAACGGTATATTTTTCTTTTGACTCAAAGGACGTTAAAAATAATTGCAATATACATGAAAACGATCGGATCAAGCTTTCATAAACAATGTTCTAACTTTGTTCTGACAATCACGTATTGATTATGCTACGTTCGTGTAAGAAAAATTAAACCATTTTTATTTTATACATCGACATCCGTACACTCATGATAAGTTTAATAAATAACAATAAAGATCATTTTTTTGTAACTAGATTTATATTATTTCTTTCCGCATACTAAAATAACTTTGAGTTCGACTCTTGTTTCAAATATTTATATGAATATTTTAATAAATACACGATGTATTCGCAAACAAATATATTTATACAAATAAAACCTCGATGAATCTTATCAAAATTTATGTGTCAGCAAATATTTAAACTGCATACTCTCAAATAAAGCTCAAAATAACTTTTATGTTTGTTTTTATGAGAAACATACTATTTAAGCAATATAATTACTTATAAATAAAAAAAAATAACTTACAATATTCAGTGCTTATTATTTCTAAATTACCGAAAGAATAATAAAATTACATATTCAGCTAGTCGCCATCAGCGGAAGCTAGGAGCTGATGAAGAATTTTGCCAACATATTACGAAAGATCATTTTATGAATACAATAGCTAAAAAGAGATCCCTAAATAGACATCCCTAAAACGATCCCTAAAAAGAAATCCGTTGTTAATCATTTTTATGTTATAAATTTTCAAAACCAGAAGAAAAGTAAGTAAAGCTTTCTTTATAAAATTGTCAATAACATCAAAAAATATAATTAGTGATCATTTCTTTGATGAACTTATCCTGTACAATGCGTGTGTGATTCGCGCACCGAGGTTTTTGAAGATACGTGTTTAGATAGTTGGCACATCTCTGAAATCAAGTATTGCAAGTATTTGTACGTTCTATTCAAATATATTTCAAGTTTTCTAACGAAATCCATACGTACCTATAAAAATATATATAATAAAATAAAAAATACTTAACTATTTATTCACATTGTGCATTAGTTCGAATACAATGTTATGTTCGAATGCAGATACTTTCACCAAAGTTATTGTCAATTATTAAATTTCACAAAACTATGAAATAACTAAATTTGTAGTTATTAAAATGAAAGTTTCAAGGGCAGAGATAATATAAGCGATAATTCCAATAAATCTATTCATTACGGTCTATATTTACCTCAAAAGCTAATTAAAGGTAGTAATCGAAAATGAAAATTATTTTTTTAGTTCTATTTTTATTTATTTCATGACACCTTGCTTTTTAACAAATTTTACGAGTAGATTTACGTGAAATAATAAGTTTGATTTGAAGTGTCAAAGAATATTAATAAAAATATGTTTAAAATATTTAAATACTCTGTTTTTTAAACTAAAATGTAATAGAACATTTGATCTTTATATATAGACTTTCCATGGATGCAGGCGGCTAAAGGTCATTGGCTTAGCAGAGTGGCAATCTTTGGCAGAGTGTACTGCTTGTTGTAGACTTTAAGATTATAAATAAAATGAAATAAGATATAATTAACAACCTTTTACGTCTGTGAGAGACTTACACCATGTATCAAAAAAAAAAGAAGTTAAAGGTTAGTACATGCCAATTATTTAGACAGCTCGTTATTGAGGAGCTCCCACACGCATAATACAGGTGGCTGCAATAACGTCTTGCGGGCACGCGCTGCAAGAGGCTGCTGCAGGCGGGCGACAACAAGAGCTGCATCCAGCTACGCCGCGAGGTGGCCGCGTGCCTCAAAAACAAACTGTTCTCACGCAAACTTTAAGAGGCTTCTAGGTAACGCCCTGCAGGCACCTGCAGTAGAATACTGCAGGCGGGTGGCAACACGAGCGCACGGAACGGAAGTTTACCACCTGAGAGTATACAGTATACAGCATATTATATCATCTACACTTACAATATCTAAAACATATAAGTCACAGTTTCAAATTTATGTAAATATACGTGTAGAACGAGTTCTATTTCAAATAGCTGAACTAAGTTCCTTGTGTGAATAGCATGTACTCAGGCACATTCAAGCAGTCTAGCGTGCATAGCATATTTGATGGGGAAATTTATAAATTCTCTCCGAGAATTACTTTGGGGACCAATAGATGGAATACATGGAATTTCTTAAAAACATACTTTTATTTGCATTTATTGCAATGGGTGCGACCATTATTACGGTTTTAACGTCGGAACGGTGGAAACTTTAGAATTAACTTCCTTTTAGCTAGATTTTAAATTTTAATAAGCATTAGCAATAGTCACGATAGCCGAGTGGTTGGGTGGTCGGGATTTCGAGTTTATAGACCCGAGTTCGATCCCCAGTTGGTAGGCTCGTACCAATGGGTTTTTCAAAAACTTATGTACGAATATCGTTGGCTTGGACATAAAGACGGCGACGGGCTCACCACCTGTCACGTTGTCCTGAAAATATCTTCGTTGGAAGGTGGGTCGAAGGAACTTAATTGTGCGTGAAGATATTTTATATTTTTTTATTAGCAGAAAATTTACTGATGTCAAGTTTTTAATTTGTTAATTGCCTAATTTCCAATTATTAATAACTAAGAAATTATAAATATTAAGAAATTATTGAAATAAAAATGTTAATTTCAATATTAGAAAAATTGTTTTTTCTGAAATTTTTGTATATATTTATATATTAGTTAGATAATAATAAATCTCTCATAAAACTAGTAGTAGTATCTCTCATAGTGTCTAAGGTGGGAGATATATGGAATGAGATCGCCAATCCGCTGACCAAACGTGGCAATTTGGCCAATCTTCCCTTACGCTAGAGACATTTATCCCACAGTGGACTTTTATAGGTTATTGTGTATGTGTTGTAACTTTTTTTTAATTACACCAAAGTGTAAAATATTTGAGTCATATACTTAGTCCTGCTTCAACTGTAGCAATTTAAAACATTGTATAGACCGGTCCGCGCAGTCCAATTTCAATCAACTACAGTTTCTAACTGGACCGCAAGTCATATTACAGCTTTAATATTAGTTAATCTGATGAATAAATGCTGGAGCAAGATGCTAAATAACATTTATCTCTAATACGTAAGATACTTTCAATATTGTGCTTTATGCCATCCTCGCGGTTTCTTAAATATTTGGCCACATTTATGGATATATTAATTTATTTTTATTGCCACGATAGCCGAGTGGTTGGGTGGTCGGAATTTCGAGTCAAGAGACCCGAGTTCGATCCTCAAGTGGCCGTACCAATGGGTTTTTCTAAAAAAAACCTATGTACAAATTATATCGTTGAATTGGACATAAAGACGACAACGAGCTCACCACCTGTCACGTTGTCCCGAAAATATCTTCGGTGGAAGGTGGGTCGAAGGGACTTAATTGTGCGTGAAGATATTTTATATTTTTTTATTAGCAGAAAATTTACTGATGTCAAGTTTTTAATTTGTTAGTTGCCTAATTTCCAATTATTAATTACTAAAAAATTATAAATATTAAGAAATTATTGAAATAAAAATGTTAATTTCAATATTAGAAAAATTGTTTTTTCTGAAATACTTGTATATATTTATATATTAGTTAGATAATAATAAATCTCTCATAAAACAGTGCAGTAGGTAGACAAAGATCTGTACAAATAAGTTCTTTCGTTTCACAAGTAGGTGATGTACCCAGGTAGACTACCTGGGGCAACGTGACTTCTAGTGAGTATAGACACTCTACACGAGTCTGCCACTTCTGTCACTGCAGTCTGCAGTGCAGCACTTCAGTCTGACACTGCCACTCACAGTCAGCCATTGCCACATAAATATTTGAATAACTATGTATAAAACACCCGTGACTCGAGTACAAGCATTCATATTAATTATCCTGGCAGTATTCGAACACACAACCCTCAGCATCGAACGCAGGGTCAGGTAATCGGGTTGTCACTTAGACTAGGCCGTAGACTTTTAATTGCTACTTTGTAAATATTTCAAATTCACAAGAAATTGTTAAAAATGTAAATGTTCATAAAGTTAGTCGGCAAGGTGTCTTTTTCTCGATTTGTTATGTATGTATGTGTTTTACTTTTATGAGAAAACTATATAAATTAGAACTAAAAAGTTTTCTTAATTTACTGATGACTAAAATCAAATATGTTATGCCTGTCTTAAAATTTAACAGTTGATATGTGGGTCGAAAAAAATAAATCATCTAGCTAATTGCTCCAGTATTTAGAGATGCGTGAAGATATTTTGTCCAAATTTTAATGAGATCGGCTCTAAGTTTACATCAGTTATTACTATTGCTCCTGTTTGATTGAATCTGTAACTAATCTTGGATGATCGGAGTTCAATTGTTGCATTACTTTACTAATGTAATTAAAATCTTATAATTAATTAGTGTTTTGTAATGGGAACTATATTGCATTATTAACGTTAAGAAATTTTGTAGCATTTTGCGGCACTGCCTTCGAAGCTGAGAGATGCGGGTTCGAAATCCGCTAGGGGCTATTTCTGGAATGAATGTGAATGTTTGTACTTAAGTTATGGGTGTTTATATTTGAATTAAGATTACAAATATTTAATTTATATGTATAAATGAATTAATAAAATAAAGTATATTGTACTGTTAGTTCGTATATAGACGGCTATAGGCTTACCGTCAGTCACGTAGTGCCAAATAAACTACGGTGGAATGGTGGGTTGAAAAGACTTCATTTTCTAAACTTCTGCCTACTTCAGTATAGAGGTAAATTAGAGGAGAAATTGGGTGAAGTCATAATAAAAGAGATCTTATAGAAAAGCGATTTTATAGAAAAGGGAGGCAAACGAGCAGGTGACTCACATGATGGTAAGTGATTACCGCCGCCCATGAACACCCGCAATACCAGAGGCATAGCAGATGCGTTGCCGGCCTTAAAGTGCACTCACCGGACGAAACGCAGAAGTTTGTTAGACTTCTACTTCACGCCGGTATTCTGTGAGGTCGTGGTCCTTCCGCAGTCGAGCCGGCCCATTCATGCAACAACAAAAGCTGATGCGTGGCTCTACCACTGTTGTTCAATTTACTCCTACTTCTGAATTCAGGTTCCGACATAACCCGTTAGATGGCCTACCGGTAGAAACGGAGTAATCACAAATAATTCCTTCATGTAATGATTTCTTGTATTTCCGCCAATACTACACATTTAAAATAAAACGATTTTCGGATTTTATCGCGTTTTTAATTAGTTTTTGCAATTTTTTTTATTTCCCGACGTCCCGGATGCTTTACAGCATTCGTGGTCACAGGATAACGATGATATCTATAAATATAATATGTGTTTATCTTTATATTGTACATGCTTATAATATTTAAAACTTGAGTTTGCGTTGACGGCCTTCGCTTTCGGAATTCTTTAAGATGAAGCTGTAAAGGTTGCAGGGCCAACCAGTATCATTTCCTTTTGAGATTTGCGCAAAAAAATTCTCTCTCTTTTCTTCTGTAAAAGGTTATGGAAACTGAAATCAAAATGTGTCCATTTTGTGATTCGTTATACTTAGTTACGTTACGTTCCTGATTAGTTATACTTAGCTTCAAATTTAACTTAAACGCGTTTTAAATAAAGTAAGTCATTGTCTCAAGAATGCTGGTTTTTTTCTTAAACATAAAAAAAATATTTTCACGCAATTCCCAATGCAGGGGTAGACAGAGGTCTAGTCTAGACAATTAAGTCCCTTCGACCCACCTTCTCTTCTGACATTGCTCTCGACATCGCTTTAATAAATTTTATATAGTAATTTACGAAACTATAACCATATGCATCTTCTGTAGCTGTTTGAGTAGTTATCAAATGGCAGGATAACCATATTACATACACCAATAAAATTAAGCAGACCAGGCCAGCAGCGTCGAAGACGCGAAATGTGCTGCTGTGGTCGTCAATCCGCTCGTTAAACGTGGCGATTGTGGCAAATACTCCGCACGGATGTATGCGCTGCACATCACTTTCCCAGGCCTTAGAGTTAAATTAGTAACATCATTATTCGTCATGATCTTCGACCATCTCAATTTTAACAAAATAAAGCGGCCTACTGTGAAGTTCGTAACTAACTTTGATTAAAAGCAAACTAACATCGTTTATTACATTTAACTGGAGTTTGCTACACCAAGGCCGGATTGATAAAATGACTAAAATGCGCGGGCCTACTTACACTGTTCGTCTTTCCTTAATTTATGACATTATCAACCAATTTCAAAAAAATAAGGAGCACGGTTGTTTAAATATAATATGAATAGTTAGGGATAACATAACAGGGATAACATATATTACTGTCATCCCAAAGTAAGCAGCTTAAGCACTTGTATTGTAGAATCAGAAAAGGAGGTACTACAAACACCCAGATCCGGGCAAAAGTAGAGAAATATTTTTTCTGCTGGCAACAACATGAAAATCAGTGAGCGCGCAACTCGTCTACAATGTTTTATGTATTTTTTTAAAAGACTACTAGCACCGTAAGCATTGGTGGTAGCCCTACTGTATGTTTGCTTTACTAGTAGGTGTATGTTGTTATTGTGTGTTTGCTTTACTAGTAGCTGTTTCTTTAACGGAATAAAACCCCCAAGCCAACAAGGCTTGAGGGTTTTATTCAAATATCAGAATATTCCATAGCTCTGACTACCCCAGTATGTTTCAATGCGTGAAGATCACCACCTTGTATAAGAATAAGTTAAGAAATATATTTTTAAATATTCACCTACACAAATACAAAAGGCACTAGAAAGCAGGCATTAAGGTAGCAATAAAAAAACTTAATGCATACCCTTCATCCACGCATGCTGAGGCAGTCAATTTCTACTTACTATTGACCAAATTTCTTTCTTTACCGCCTATCAAAAACATAAGCCTCCCCTAAAGATTCTTTATAATTTTTTTCCCCGCTTGAAAAGTCTTTTTTGTACAAAGTGTAGATAATTTAGACGAAGTAATCTTGTCTTTCGTTTTTCGGTCACAAACAGATAAATAAAATAAATAAATAAATATCTTCACGCAATTCCCAATACAGGGGTAGACAGAGGTCAAGTCTAGACAATTAAGTCCCTTTGACCCACCTTCCACCGAAGATATTTTCGGGACAACGTGACAGGTGGTGAGCCCGTCGCCGCCTTTATGTCCAAGCCAACGATGAAGTTCGTACATATGTTTTTGAAAAACTCATTGGTACTGCCACCTGGGGATCGAACTCGGGTCTCTCGACTCGAAAGTCCGACCACCCAACAACTCGGCTATCAAACAGTCACAAACAGATGGCATTTCATTATACCTATCAAAATTCCGGTTTAAAAACATTTAACGGTAATACTAATTTTAAAAACTATAAAAACTTTAAATCGGCTATCAATAGTCAATTATTAAGAATTATTAAGAATTAAAAAGAAAATTAGTACGAGCCTTCCCCCTGGAAATTGAGACTAATTTCCAGGGGGTAGGCTCGTACCAATTTTCTTAAACTAATGTACAATTTATGTTGTTGGTTTGGACATAACTACGGCCACCGGCTCAAAAATTTTTTGTTGTCACAAAAATTGTTTTCGGTGAATGGTGCGTCGAAAGGACTTAATTGCTTACATTTCTGTCTACCCCAGTATTGGGAACGGCGGTAAGATATTTTATGTTTATATATACATTTATATCAGATAACGATAAACAATAATATTAATATCGATAAAATCAATATATAAACTTTATATGAAACTAACCTACTCAGTGTTTAGGAAGAAAATAGTACCTTATACCCTTCGCTTGAGGCTGAGCTTACCTCTTTAATGTAAAAGACATTTCTATTAACTTTGACATGTTTTTTGTAAGGACAAATATGTTTTAATATCTCCGAAAATACCTTCGTAGGAAGGTGGATCAAAGGGACTTAATTGTCTTGACTAGACCTCTGTCTACCCCTGTAGTGTTGCGTGAAGACATTTATTTATTTATTTTTATTTATAAATATATGTCATCAAACAAAATCGGAAGAAAAATTAAAAATAAAGTTGTATCTGCAATAATTAATCTATACATTAAAGTATTTTTTTCAAATTTGTTACATATTCGTCAGGCTGTTTTATCCAACCGTTAACAACGTTATCATTATTTTTTTAATGAGAAGTTGATACGCAGATTCGTCACTAAATATTAGGAATCACTTGCGTCACAAGTTATACCTAAACGCGATTTTCTCCAGTATCAGCTCGTTTAGGTCTAAGAACATTCATTGAAACGAACTCTTTCATTAGAAATATTTCAAAATTTTTCTGGAATTACAATAACCGCAGAACAGCACTGGACCTCGAAAATAAAGTTGCTACCTATGAATGATCACGGTTGGACTAAGGCCACCTGTATTCTAGAGATTAAAGTAGGAGGAGTCCACTCCGTTGCTCCAGTACTTATTGGCGAAATGTACACGTTCTCCAAACAACAAACTACAATTTATTCATATGCCATGACTCGAGTATAAACTTTGATATTCATAACTTCTTTATATTTCACCGTTATAATATTTTTAATTACGTCTTAACTTAATTTTGTTTGGTTCGACCTTCACTTAGGCTTTGCTAATTCAATGCGACAATCGTCTGACCCGTATCCGTCGCAGAGGGAAGTGTAATTTATTTAAAGAAGCTAACGGGATCTCTATTACAACATTTCGTTATTAAATACCGCGATGAGCCTACTATTAATATATGTAATATTATGTTGCCTTCACGCATTTTCCCAATACAAGGGTAGACAGAGATCTAGACAATTAAGCCTTCGACCCAATTCTCACCGACGCCGGTTTGGGATAATGTGACAGGTGGAGGGAGACAGCCTATCATCATCTTACCCTTCGAGCCAATGATGTAATGTAATACTTCCATATTTTATGTAAATTAATTAAGTAGAATATAACAGTAAATAATCAAAAATATATAAATTCTAACATCTATGACTCGACTCCTAACACTCATACTCATCACATTAATTTCATCACCCCTATCGTGACTTCAACTCACACTCCTTAACTTCGAAAGCGGGATTACTACCAAGTAGGCTATAGGGATGTCTGTTATTTCATGTTGCCACATGAACCCAACAATTGCGTTATAATAATAATTGAAATTGGAATTACAGGGATAAGCCTACGTCGGAGATTACTAACTTGTTAATGTCGCTGATGTCAGTGTAAGTATGGGTATAAGCTGTCAATAGAACATTCAATAATAGTTGCGTCAAAAGCAATGGTATCTTGTATTCTATTCGGCTGCTGACATGCAGAACCCTAAAGTTTAGATTACATTTCTGGATTCCATATTAATTCGTGAGGGAGTTCTGAATCTTGTAAGTCACGCTCTGTTGTCATTGCCGAGGTAGGGGTAGTAAATATAAACTCTATTTTGTATTACTGGTATTAATAAATGTTGTGTTTTAACTTATTTTTGCTTACGTAATATCTTATTATTAGATCCTTCACTGTTAAAAGCATTTAGTAATATAAATCTCTATGCATATACTACGATAGATAAAATTTTAAAAATTGGGGTGAAAAATTTGCATAGTGACTCATCTTCACGTCATTCCCGACGATACAAATGAGACATAAGTTTATGAAAAGAAAAAACCACTAATACGAGCCTCACCTGGGGTTCAAACTCGGGTCTCTTGACCCGAATCCCGGTCACCCAACCACTCGGCTATCGTGACTTATTAAGTAATAATTCAGGAACAAAAATGAGTTAAAATTAAGATTTCCTTAATAACTCAATAGTGTTTACAAAAATGTTTACACCATTGGCAACATGCATATTCATACAAAAACAAACATCCTTAATACCTCGATTCCAATACTGACTCGAGTTATAGACAATTATTATAAATATTAGTTCTTTCTACAAACATTCCATCAGAGTCAATTCAACTAAAAAGATAAAAAAAATTACGAATTTTCATTTGATGATTTTGACTCGAGTGTCTTAATTCGAATTCAAATCTCTCTGTCATCGACTCACCTGTTGTGATTTTATTTTATCACATAAATACATTAGACCCTACCAATGTCAAATTCGCAATCCTCTGCTTTATCGCCAAGTCAAACGTCAAAAAGGCAATTCAGCAATTAAGATGAAAGCGACTGTAGATTTATAGAAATATATTTAAAAGTTCACTGTTAAGATACAAAAGAAAAATACTTTCAGATACAGTGCAAAGTAGCAACGAAAATATTAAAGCCAAGGCGCCGCTGTGGGCACAAAAGATAAAAACAAACTAACAGATTTCTTTTCTTCAGTGCTTCCTTCGTCACGTCCTAAGTTTAGGTCGTTTTTTATTTCTTGTTTATACTTTAAATACCTTTATTTCATTTCAGGATAAAAGTATCTGTTACTATTGTGTTTTCCTTGTGTATAACAATTAGAAACTGGTACATAAATCAAAGACGCCACTGGCAACAGACTGCTTTGTTCTCTAGTAACAGATATTTTCTTCCTGATATTTCTAGTATATGTAAACGTTACTAAAACGATGCCCACAATAATTCAGAATTAGTTAATAAATAGGTAAAAAATAGTTTTATTTTATATATAATAAGACTAAAAATGTTTATCCTTAGCCGAATGTGAAGTTGCAAACCTTATGTACTACCAACTATGCTTTTAGTTTGCCATTTAATAAAAAATACATTTCATATATTTTTTTGATATATAAAAATTAACCTACACTTCATTACGTCAAAAGTCTATGCTAGGTTTCAATATCATCAAATCGCAAGACTCACTAATTGATTAGCAATAATTGATTACTTTGGAAAAGGGGCTTTGCTTTGCTCTGCTTGATCCACTCCAATAACCCTCAAAATTCAATTAACAAAAATTTAACTTTAAATCTCAAACGGAGCTTAAGACAAATATGAATTATGTTTAAAAGTACATATTACTAAACCATGCGATATCTACGGTAGAATAATAACACGCCCTTCTTCCCATTGGTGTCGTTAGAGGTTGTATAACTTCTGAAAGAAATTGCCAACGCCTCTAAGAGTAGCGTATACGAAAGCGATTAAGAATTTCAACTGATTGAGGAAGGATGGTGGTTCGGGGGTAAGAGCGTCGCTACGGTATCGATGTCGCGGGTTTCGATCACCTGAGCACTCGGCTATCGGTAATGTAACATTTTACAAATCAACTATTTATTCACGATAATTAAAGTCACGATAGCCGAGTGGTTGGGGGGCCGGAATTCGAGAGACCCGAGTTCGATCCCCAGGTGGCAGGCTCGTACCAATGGGTTTTTCAAAAACTTATGTACGAATTACATCGTTGGCTTGGACATAAAGGCGGCGGCGGGCTCACCACCTGTCACGGTGTCCCGAAAATATCTTCGGTGGAAGGTGGGTCAAAGCGACTTAATTGTCTAGATTAAGACCTCTGTCTACCCGTGTACTGGGAATTGCGTGAAGATATTTATATTTATTTATTTATTTTTAACTATTTATTACATCAATCATTCTATGCCTGTTCCATTTCTACACCATTTATTTTTTTACATCATTTATTGTTTTTCCGGACCGATACGGACGACTTAGGGACCTTCAAGAAAAGAGCCTATACCTTTTTCAATGGCCGGAAACGCATCCGCTATTCCTCCGGTATTGCAGCTGTGTTATTATCGTTTTGATTCCCTTTTCCGTTACAGAGTTTTTTTCAAAATTTAAATGGCTAGTATGTAGTATGTCCTTGTAACTCCTACAATAGTCCTACATATAATGTTTGAAATTGTTTTTATTTACTTACATAGATTAGATATTCTAGGGATCACTGGTTTACTTGATTTATATTAAATAGTTTTGCGAATAGCACTATTGTTTAAAGGAAAGGAAGATGCGTGTTTCAATAACTAATTCCGAATTCTTGATCAGACCAATAATTCTTCTATGTCATACTATTAGAGGTTTTAAATTCTATACCCGACCAGCCTGACACAAATCGCTCATCAAAGCCTATAAAAAGTTTATTACATTTTTATGTTCTAACCTACTACGTCCTAGTAGGATAAAAAAAGTCGTAAGAAAAGCTGCGTGGAGATGAATCATAGTAATCAGTAGCTCTGAAACTCATTTAATTGTTACAAAATAATATTCCGTGAGGTATCGGCGTAAGAATATTCCCTGCCTCTTTCCCGCCCACTTTCTTCTCTTGCATCTCTTGCAACAATACTCATCTTTCCCGTAGAGGTAAGCATAAACGACATCATTCCACCCTATACGATACTGTTATATTTCTTTATATTTGTTTGCATGTAATAGCCTATTTTATACAAGCATTTGATGTACGTATTTCCGTTTTGGATGCCCTTTAAAAATATCTTCACGCTGTTCCCAAAACGGCGGCAGACAGAGGTCCAGATAATTTACTAATTTCGACACCAATTAACCGAAGATACAAGGTGGTAAGTCCGTCGCCGTCTTTATGTTCGAGCCAACGAAATAAATCCTATAAGTTACTCATTAGTCTGGTTTTTTTTCGCATAGGACTGCTATGCATTTTAGAAACATTCAGTCGTTTAGTTTCTCACCAACTTTAATAACATAAATGTACAATAAAAACAGTACATCCATAATCAGAAATATATTTAATTGGAATAAGGTCACAATTTCACAAAAGAAATATATTTGCCTTGTGTGTTCTAATAAAATAGGTCGGGAGATATTTAATTAAGAGTCCGATTGTGTCCATGTGATTGGTTAACCTAATAAGCGTTATAGTGTGTAATATAAGACGATACTTAAAAGAAATGTCACATATATATTGTTGTATTTGTCGCGGCACATTAATAAAAATATTACGCATTAGATAGGGATGGAGCGTTTCAGATTTTTGCGGATTTTTGAAGGAAAGGATTTTTAAAGGAATTTATCAAATCATTTATTCAAATCAAATCATTTATTCATCGACATAAAAACATACATTCGTTTATCGATAGTCATTTGTAATCTACCACCGTTTCGTAATGAGGTTCCTCTAACGGTGAAGAAACAGGCGAAAGAAAATCCGTAGGTATCCTCGTTTTTGGGCAATATTTTTAACAATATAATAGTTATACAAATATAATGTGATATTTTCTATTTCTAGCGATAGCGATCATCTCATTCCCAGGGGTTACTGTCATTAATATATTCATTTATATTATAGTAACCCTTCGTATAAAGCTTTTCTTTAATAAATTTCTTAAACCTGTTAATAGACAGGCTTTGCACATTTACCGGGACTTTGTTGTAGAAGCATATACACCGCCCTAAGAACGAGTTACTTACTCTATGGAATATAATATTTGATATTTATAAAAATAATATTTGAGTGTGCTAGAACCATTTGGCAACTTTCGCCTAAGCATAGGTCGGCTCAACTGAGATAGTAGCAAAGCTTCCCGGAATTCTGACGCAATATGCCTTGATATCTTGCGCATGAAAACCATATTTACCACACATATGGTTCTCATTTACCTCTCTATCTCGTTTCCTTTTTTAATTCCTTTCTTTAAAAAATGCGACCTGATTGCGTAATTGGTGAGCATTTGAAGCGCGGAAATTGAAAAGCGAAATAGTTGATAGAGTTGCGGGTATATATATATATATATATATATATATATATATATATATATATATATATATATATATATATATATATATATATATATATATATATATATATATATATATATATATATATATATATATATATATATATATATATATATATATATATATATATATATATATATATATATACCGCCGACGGCCGCCCATTACGAACAACCCATTGGTACGAATCCAGGGGATCGAACTCTGCTCTCTTGACTCGAATTCCGATCACTTAACCACTCGGCTATCGGCTATTCGAAATTAATGAAGACTTATTCCGGTAACAAGTGATAAGGGGAATTAACTTTAATGTTATGATATTGCGGTCACCAGCTGCGTGCAATGCCAGAAAGTGAAATAATAATAATCTCATTAAGGGCGTTACTAATTACACTTATAATAAATTTCATTATTTTATTTAAATAAGTCACGATAGCCGAGTGGTTGGGTGGTCGGAATTTCGAGTCAAGATACCCGAGTTCGATCCCCAGGTGGCAGGCAAGTACAAATGGGGTTTTACAAAAACTAATGTACGAATTTCGTTGGCTTGGACATAAAGACGGCGACGGGCCCACCTGTCATGTTGTCCCGAAAATATCTTCGGTGGAAGGTGGGTCGAAGAGACTTAATCGTCTAGACTACACCTCTGTCTACCCCTGTATTGGGAATTGCGTGAAGATATTTAAATTTATTTATTTATTTTATTATTTTATTCTTTTTTCCGTTTTTACTATAATATTATTACATAGCTTTGAATTCATGCACTTAAAACTTCCTACATTGCAGATTAAGAATTTCACATTTGTTGCTAAATATTTTACCAACTATACACCTAACTTCGTTGCTTAACGTCACCAGAGTTATTTTATTACGTTTGCTGTTAAGGCTCTATATTACTTTCGCTAGTATAACATACGCGTTTTGGTAACATTTATTTTGTCTTTGGTAATTCTGACCTATTATTTTAAATCACTTCTCAAGAAACAAACAAATAAACAGTATAATGTATGAGGTACATAAAATTATGGTTACTTCTTACAAACCTCGATCATAATCTCGAAAATAGCTTTGTGATTTCTTCAATATTTGATAAGCGTTAAGAATGAAATTCAATAAATGGTATATTTTTCTTATAACTCAAAGGAAGTGAAAATAATTGCAATATACATGAAAACGTTCGGATTAAGCTTTCATAAAGAACGTTCCAACTTTCTTTTGACAATCAGGTATTGATTATGATACGTTCATTCGTGTAAGAAAAATTAAACCATATTTATTTTATACACCGACATTCGCACGCTCAAGATAAGTTTAATAAATAACACTCATGATTATTTTTTGTAACTAGATATATATTATTTCCTTCCGCATACTAAAATAAGTTTGAGCTCGTCTTTTGTTTAAGATATTTGTATGAATATTTTAATAAATACACGATATATTTCATACAAATAATTTATACAAATAAAACGACGATGAATCTTATCAAAATTTATGTGTCAGCAAATATTTAAACTGCATACTCTCAAATATAACTCAAAATAACTTTTCTGTTTGTTTTTATAAGAGTCATACTATTTAAGCAATGTAATTACTTGGAAATAAAAAAAATAACTTACAATATTCAGTGTTTATTGTTTCCAAATTACCGAAATAATAACAAAATTTCATATTCAGCTAGACGCCATCAGCGGAAGCAAGGAGCTGATTAAAAATTTTGCCAACATCTTACGAAAGTAAATATCAATAAGTTATAGATCACAATCGCTTAATCCCTAAAAAGAAATCCGTTCTTAAACATAAAACCTTCATAAAAATCGTAAATTTTCAAAAGCACTAGAGATGTTAGTAAAGCTTTCATTATAAAATTGTCAATAACATCAAAAAAAATATAATTTGTGCAAGAGTTCATCAAAGAAATGATCTTTGATGAATTTATCCTGTACAATGCTTGTTTGACTCACGCACCGAGGTTTTTTGAACATGAGTTTGTAGATAGTTTTCCCATCTCTGAAATCATGTATTGCAACCATTTGTACGTCCTATCCAAATATGTTTCAAGTTTTCCAACGAAAAACAAAAAAAAAATTATAAAAACTATTTATTTACATTGTTCATAAGTTATATAGAATACAGCTACTTTTACCAAAATTATTGACGATTACTAAAGTTCACAAGACTATGAAAGAACTAAATTTGCAGTTATAAAAATGAATGTTTGAATGGCAGAGATAACATAATAGCTAACTCCAATAAATCTATTCAGTATAGACATATTTACTCCAAAAGCTAATTAAAGTTTGTAATCGAAAATGAAATTTTTTTTCTTACTTCTATTATTTATTTCATGACTCCTTGATTTTTAACAAATTTCATGATTTTAGATTTACGAGAAATAATAAGTTTGATTTGAAGTGTCAAAATATATTAAAAAAATATTTTTAAAATATGCAAATACTCTACTATTTAACTAAAATGTAATGGAATATTTGATCTTTACATTTTTTCATGAATGTGAAGATCAAATAGAGTGGCAATCTTTGAGAGAGTATACTGCTTGCTGTAGACTTTAAGACTTTAAGTAAAATGAAATAAGACATCAATAAAAGACCAATTATTAACAATATTTTTCATATGTGAGACACCATGTATAAAAAAAAAACAGAAGTTAAAGGTAAGAATGATTTTATATAGTTCAATCTAGTAGTTCAGTCAGGCAGCTCGTGAGGCTCGTGAGGAGCTCCCCCACGCAAAATGCAGGTGGCTGCAATAACGCTTTGCAGGCACGCACTGCAGAAGTCTGCTGCAGGTGGGCGATAACAAGATCAACATCATCCAGCTACGCCGCGATGTGGCCACGTGCCTCAAAAACAAGCTGCTCTTACGCAAACTGCAAGAACCTGCTAGGTAAGCCTTGCAGGCATTGCCTGTAGTATTATACTGCAACACGAGCGCACGGAACGGCAGTTTACCACCTGAGATTATACAGTCAAGTTAATCAGGAATCCCATAGCAATATAAAAGCATATTATAATTTCTGCCCTTATAGTACCTAAAACATATAAGTCACAGTTTAAAATTTATGTAAATATACGTGTAGAACGATTTCTATTTTAAATAGCTGAACTAAGTTCCTTATGTAAATAGCATGTACTCAGGCACATTCAAGCAGTCTTGCGTGCATAGCATATTTGTTGGGGAAATTTATAAATTGTCTCCTAGAATTAATTAATCCTAATAGAAAATTATTAATTATTACAAAATTATAAATATTAATAAATTAGTGATTAATTATAAATATTAAAAAGTCACGATAGCCGAGTTGTTGGGTGGTCGGAATTTCGAGTCGAGAGACCCGAGTTCGATCACCAGGTGGCAGTACCAATAAGTTTTTCAAAAATTTATGTACGAATTTCATCGTTGGCTTGGACATAAAGACGGCGACGGCCTCACCACCTGTCACGTTGCCCCGAAAATATCTTTGGTGGAAGGTGGGTCAAAGGGACTTAATTGTCTAGTCTTGACCTCTGTCTACCCCTGTATTGAGAATTGCGTGAAGATATTTATTTATTTTTTTATTTTAATAAATTAGTGAAATAAAAATGTTAATTTTAAAATAAGATAAATTACGTTTTATAAAGGACCTAAAAATTATTTACATATTAGGGAGATAATACATAAATCTTTCATAAAATAGTGCAGTAGGTAGACAGAGATCTGTACAATTAAGTTCTTTAGATTCACGCATCACGGTAGACTGGGGCAAAGTGACTCGTAGTGAGTATAGGCACTCACCACGAGTCTTAATTTCAGCCAGCCATTGCCACATAAATATTTGAATAATATAACAAATATATAGATAAACGTTCATGTATAATACACCCATGACTCGAGTACAAGCATTCATATTAATTATCCTAGCAGGATTCGAACACACAACCCTCAGCATCGAACGCTAGGTCAGGCTATCGGGTCGTCACTTAGACTAGGCCGTAGACTTTTTATTGCTACTTTGTAAATATTTCAGATTCACAAGAAATTGTTAAAAATGTAAATGTTCATAAAGTTAGTCGGCAATGTTCCTTTTTCTAGATTTTTTGTATGTGTGTTACTTTTATGACAAAACTTCATAAACTAGAACTAAAAAGTTTTCTTAATTTACTAATAACAAAAATCAGATACGTTATGCCTGTCTTAAAATTTTACAGTTGATATGTAGGTCGAAAAAATAAATCATCTAGACCTCTGATTGCTCCTCTTATTATTGAGATACGCGTGAAGATATTTTGTCCAATTTAAACAGGATCGGCTCAAAGATTACATCAGTTATTACTATTGCTCCAGTTTAGATTGAATCTGTAACTAATCATGTATGATCGGAGTTCAACGCTGCTTTATTTTATACATGTTGCTTTATTTTACTACTGAAATTAAGACCTTGTAATTAATAATATTTATGTAATGGAAATTATATTGCATTTCTAACGATAAGAAATTTTGTGGCTTTTGGCGGCACTGCCTTCGATGCTAAGAGATGCGGGATCGAAATCTGTTAGGGGCAATTTTTAGGATGAATGTGAATATTTGTACTCAAGTTTTTATACATGAGTTAATGTTATAAATGTTTAATTTATATGTATACATGAATTAATATAATAAATTATATTGTATCGTTACTTCGTACATTAAAATGGCTATAGGCTTACCGCCTGTCTCGTAGTCCAAATAAACGGTGCGAACGGTGGAATGGTGGGTCAAAAGGACTTCATTGTCTGCCCCCTTCAGAACAGGAAATTGCGTGAACACGTAAAAAAGAGATCTAAAAATATAATTTTGTTGTTGAAGGACGAAGGCAACGTAAGAAAGAATAAAAAAACGAAATAGCCTTTCATATAAAGACATCCAGCGGTTGGCAGCAGGTGGCACTAAATAAGTAAGAAATTAGCACAAACATTTGTGTTATGGAATCTGAAACAACAAAGGTACAACAAACACTCAGACCCAAGAAAATGTAGAAAAATATTTAGTAAGTCATTTAAGATTGTCAAGAAATATGTCAGAAATCTAGATTTAAATAACTGTCAGCCATCAAATATCTTGTAACACTTATGCATTACGAACGCTAGAAGTACCGGTAAAATTAATGGTAAGAAGAACCCCTGACAAATACGGTTCCTTTAGAGATTTGATCAAACATAATTATCTCTATTTTCTTCTGTAAAAAATTATGGAAACCGAAACAAAATATGATTATTATGTTGTTGGCTTGGACATATAGACGGCGACAGGCTCACCGCTTGTCACGTTATGCGAAAAATATAGGTGATGGCGTATTCTTATGAAATAATCATGTATGAATTCCTATTTCATGTTCGTTATTATTATTGTAAATTATCTGGTCTATAATAAGTAAACTGTTAAAATATTACTTGTATGGACGAACTCCATTGTAAAAACAAAACCACTTGGATTTATTGTACAGTGTATAGCTATTTTAATTTGTTTTTTCTGAATATAAATAAATTAAAAAAAAAATGTGATATCTTCTGTACCTCTTTGAGTAGTTAGCTACAGGTAGAATAACCATGTTACATACAACAATAAAATTAAGTAGACCCGGCCATCGGCGTTAAAGATACGAAATGTGCTGGTGTGATCATCAATCCGCTCGTCAAACGTGGCGATTGTGGCAAATACTCCGCATGGGTATATGTCCTACACAGCATTTTCGCAGGCCCTTGAGTAAAATTATAAAAAATATAAATAAATATCTTCACGCAATTCCCAATACAGGGGTAGACAGAGGCCTAGTGTAGACAATTAGGTCTCTTTGACCCACCTTCCACCGAAGATATTTTCGGAACAACGTGACAGGACGCCCGCCGCCGTTTTTACGTCCAAGCCAACGATGTAATTCGTACATAAGTTTTTGAAAAACTCATTGGTACGGCCACCTGGGGATCGAACTCGGGTCTCTTGACTCGAAATTCCGACCACCCAACTACTCGGCTATAGTGACTTACTAAGGCTGATGAGTAAAATTATTATCAGTATTCGTCATAATCTTGGACCGTCTCTATTTTAACAAAATTAAGGGGCCGGGTGTGAAGTTTGTGACTAACTTTTATTAAAAGCAAACTAACATCGTTAATTATAATTAATTTGAGTTGGAAAAGCAAGGTCGGATGAATAAAATAACTAAATTGTGCAGGCCTACTAAGACATTTTTAATCATTCCGTAATTTGTGAAATTATCAACCGACTCCAAAAAACGGAGGAGGTTCTGCTGTATGCCGTTATTATATAGACAATTCAATCGCCTTAATAGTAATGGTCCTGCCTTCGATATTTGCTGGCTTGAGGCTTATTACGCAAGAGAAAGCTCGAGTCTACAGAGAAATTTTATCCAAATCAATGAAGTAATTTAAAAATGTGGATCCAAATATTCATAATTACATAGGTTAGTAAATATACATAATTATATAGGTTAGTCATATAACTTATTAAATAAATGAGGCTTAAAAAATAAATAATACAGAAGAGGAGTTAGTTAGCAAGTATAGCTCGCATATCGACCAACTTCTTACCAACGCCTATTTGGGATATGTGACAGGTGGTGAGCCTATCACCATTTTACCGCTCGAGCCAACGGTATAATGTTTTCCACACAAATCCATAGAAATATTTTATGTATATTAATGAAAATATTTTATGTAAATAAATAATAATAATTAATAAATATCTCAATCAATTCAATTCCCAACTCAATTCCCAATACTGGGGTATACAAAGGTCTAGTCTAGACAATTCAGTACCTTCGACCTACCTTCCACCGAAGATATTTTCGGGACAACGTGACACTTGGTGATTACATCTCCATCTTTATGTCCAAGCTAACGATATAATTCGTACACAAGTGTTGGGAAAACCCTTTGGTACGAGCCTGCCACCTGGGGATCGTACTCGGGTCTTTTGACTCGAGCTCGAACACCCAACCACTCGCCTATCGTGACTTTATGTAAATTAAAGACATAAATTATAATAGTAAATAATCAAAAATATATTGATTCTACCATCTATGACTCGATCCGTAATACTCATATTCATCACAGAAATGTTTACCCCTATCGTGACTTCAACTCACACTCTTTAACTTAGAAAGCAAGATCACTACCAACTAGGCTATAGGGTTGTCTGTTATTTCATGTTGCCACATGAACCTTATAATTGCGTTATAATTATAATTGAAATTGGAATTACAGGGATAATCCCAAGTCGGAGATCACTAACTTGTTAATCTCGCTGATATCAGTGTAAGTACATATAATATAAGTCAATAAGTTGTCAATAGAACTTTCAATAATAGTTGCGTCAAAAGCAATGATAATCTTGTATCCTATTCGGCTGCTGATATGCAGAACCCTAAAGTTTAGCTTACATTTCTGCGTTCCATATTACTTCGTGAGGGAGGTCTGAATCTTGTAAGTGCTCTGTTGTCATTGTCGAGGTAAGATTAATGAGTAGAAACTCTATATTATATTACTGGTATGTATAAATGCTACCATACATAAAATTTTCGTCGTTACCAATGTCTTCTTTTAAGATTTCAGATTCGGAGAGGAGGGACCAAATTGACTCACCTCTTCTACATGGATGACCTCAAGTTGTTCGCCTCCAACCGCTTCCATTTGGCGGAAATGCTTGGAATCACTAGTGATTTCAGGATCTCCATCAGGATGGAGCTGGGGACGGACAAATGTGCGGTCCTCCATGTCGAAAGGGGCAAGGTCATTAACAACGAGGGATACGATAGACTAGCCTGTGCCCGTCAACATACGAACCCTTTCCGAGTCTGATACATACCGATACCTGGGTATGTCACAAAACTTGGGTGTCGATGACGCTGGCATGTCAGTTGGCGAACAGAAGGTTGGCGAAGTGTTTTTTTCACGCCTGACAAAAGTGCTAAACAGCCATTTGTCAGATGGATTGCCAGATGGACTCAAACCGACCTTAACGCCCTGAACAGAAAAGTCCGAACCACTTTGACGTCTCATAGGATGCATCATCCGAGGTCGTCAGTGATGAAGCTGTACCTACCGCGGAAGCATGGAAAGCGGGGCTTTTTAAGCGCCCTCACCATGCATAATCGCGAGGTATGCAGCCTCCGTAATTACTTTCTGGCAAAATCGGATGATTCGTTCTACGCAGACGTCGTTATGAGTGACGAAGGATTTACCCCTCTATCATTGGCCGACGAACAATGTCAGGACCTGGGAGTACAGAGCGTTTCCGACCGGGAGACCGTATGGAAGAGAAAAGAGCTCCATGGGAGGTTCTACAAGGCTCTACATGAGCCATTCATAGATACTGTAGCCTCCCTTAACTGGTTACGTTTCGGTGACCTATTTGGGGAAACCGAGGGTTTTGTCTGTGCAATACAGGATCAGGTTATTAAGACGAACAACTATCGGAGATACATCCTAAGGGATGGCACCGTAGACATCTGTCGAGCTTGTCGCCATCCTGGGGAGTCGCATCGGCATGTCATCTCTGGTTGTTCCATGCATCTGGTTGTTCCATGATTCTGAGCATCTGCATAGACACAACCTAGTAGCCAGGATTTTACATCAGGAGCTCGCCCTTAAATACGGTCTTGTCGAACGGAAAATGCCTTACTATAGGTACCCTCCGGAGGCCGTGCTCGAAAATGACCGCGCCAGGCTCTGTTGGGATCGGCCTATCATCACGGACAGGACGGTTCTGGCAAATAAGCCTGATTACTTTAGAAATTTTCATACCGTAGGCCGGTAAATTTAACATTTAGATTTCAATACGGATTTCAACCACACAAAAGCACCACTAAGCTTCTGAGCAACTTCACTAATTCGATGAACAAACATTTGCATAGTAAAAACACATCCTAGTAGTCTTTATTGACTTTATCAAAGCGTTTGATACACTTCAACACGAGACATTGATTGAATCACTCGACAAATCGGGAATTAGAGGACCTGTCCAGAAATGGTGTAAAAATTATCTGGAAAATAGACGTTTTAAAGTTAAGATCGCTGAAAATTGGAGTTATGAAAAGACTGTAACTGAAGGAACTGCACAGGGATCAGTACTCGGACCTTTACACTACTTAACATATGTTAATAGTTTAATAAATTTAATTGACAGCTGTGAAATTTATCAGTTTGCCGACGACACGTGCCTAGTAGCGGCTGATGCCGATCTTGGAGTCGCATTTATACGTTTGCAAAAAGATTTTACATCTCTTATTAAGTGGTGTCACGATGTGGGTTTAGTTTTAAACGATAAAAAAACTAAAATAATGTATATCAGCTCTTCTCATAACCGTGCTAAAACAGTGCCTAATCTTATAGCACACTCACACTCATGCTTACATTCATGACAAATAAAATCTATGTGCTATTGTCCGACAATAGTTTATACGGACAACCATAGGTACCTAGGTCTCATAATGGATAGCCGACTAAATTGGAAAAAGCATATAAGTAACGTCTGTGACCGGCTAAAATCAATTCTGACAAAATTTGTACTAATTAAAAACAAAATTGACTTTCCGATTAAATTATTATTATATAAAGCTTTAGTTGAATCAATAACTTCGTACGGTTTGAGTAGCTATGGATTCACATTCAAAATATATATAGACAAAATTTTTCAACTTCAATTAAGGTTTCTAAAGATAATCGTCCCTCCTAAAGTAAAAAGTAAATATAAAAATAACTACCATATGTTGTTCGCGTATTGTAAAATAATCCCAATCCATGACAAAATCAAATATGTGCTCTTAAAAGAACAGTTTTTTAACAAAGACCTGCAAACTCTAATATCACATAACAAAGGTACTCGCGCCATCTCTAATAAAAAATTATATGTGCCTGTGTATAATAAGAGTAACTATGGAAAACGCACACTCGAATTTATGATTCCAAAATTAATAAACGAATTACCACCCGCATTACGTTACGAAATAAACCCAAACAACATCAAATCTAAATTAACTAACTACTATAAGTAGTAGTTGGTTAATTTAGATTTGATTAGATTTGATCTACATGATAATTATATGAAATAATTGATAATAATGTTGACACACCCTTAGGACACTCGAACGCATTTGTTTCTTTTTCTTTTTTTTATGTGTTCGTCATTGTTATAACGACAAAAACATTCGCACCTAATCTACCCTCACTAAAAATTCCTATATCATGTTCGTAATTATTAATGTAAACTATCTGGTTTATAATAAGTAAACTGCTAAATAATGTTATCTGTATGGACGAACTCCATTGTACAAAAAAAAACACTTGGTTTTATAGTACAGTGTATTGTTGTTTTCATTTGTAATTTGTTTTTTTTTTCTGAATATAAATAAAATAAAAAAAAAATGGTGTTTATGGACCGGGCACAGTCAAGGAAATTTTTGGTGTACATTATCATCCCGTATGACGAGAACCTCGTGAAAGCCTAAACAGACAAAAAGACGAAATTTCTGGACCTGGCTCACGAGGTGACCGACATGTGGGGTGGGATGCCCGCTGAAATTATTCCTATAGTTATTTCTGCGAATGGGTAGATCCCAGTCAGCCTCTCTGAACATCTGCGGCGACTGGGACTCCGTGACGGACCGCTCCGAGCTCAAATGCAGAAGGCGGTGCTTCTCGATACAGCCCGCATCGTCCGCCGGTATCTCTCCCTGTCGCCCTAACCTACGGCCGTCTGGTCTCCCCCGTCGAGGACTTCTGCCTGGATGGGTCTTAATATTTATTATTTTTATGTGTTAGGATTAATTACGTTTATATTTTGTAATACTTTATTTATTTTATTTTATGTATTTTTATTTTTATATGTATAAAAACCCATCCATACGAGAAAATGTAACAAATACCCCAAAAAATAATAATAATAAAATCTAATGATATAATTAAATATCCTACAGTGAACTTCAGGATGCTGTTATATATTTATATATTTAATAAATAAAATAACGTTTCATGAGAAACATGTTATTATTGTAAAACAAATTATCACTTGGGTGATCGTGCCTTGTTTGTCATTAATGTATGAATACAATTTTAACAACTTTTTTTTTGTGTGTAATTAAATTTTTTCAGACATGACACCGGTGCAATAAGTCTTCATAAATTTGTATGAAAATTTTCACAGGGATCATTTATAACCGAAATGAATATATACATTACTTTAATACGAAACAAATCCCATTACCGACAGGAATGATGTGAAACAGGTTTTGCTTGATGGATTTTAATGAAATCTATAGAATATCTAGAAGAATAAATTTGAATATGGATTGAAATAAAAATCGGATTTTTTTTTTATTCTTAGAATCTACAATAAAAAAACTGCGCAGCCTCAATCTTAGTAAGACACTAATTAAGCTTGAAACGAGAAGGTAATTAAGTCCCTTCGATTTACCTTCCACTCCAATCAAGCCAACGATATAATTCGTACGTAAATTTTTGAAAAACCCATTGCTATGAACCTGCCACAAACTCGGGTCTCTTGACTAGAAATTCCGACTACCAAACCACTCGCCTATTGTGACTTTCTAAGAAACTTGTTTTTAAATAAAATTTATTGGTTCTAGTAAATAAAAGTTAAAATAATATTTTTTTGTAATTTCTAGACACGTGAACAAATTTTCTCAAAGATCAAACGTGACTATGGCCCACTTATGCAACAGTATATAATTACTAGCTCGCCTGCTCATCTTTGTCTGCAGGATAGTAATCTTAAGGCCAAGTTACATAAAATCTTTATAAATATATGCCTTTGTTCTATATAAGCTATGCTAATGTAAAGTTTCTTCTAAATTCGTCAAGTATTTTTTGTGTGAAAAATTGACATCTTTTACACATCTTCACAAGCTTTCGCATTTATTATCGTATATTTTAATTAGTAGAATATTTAAACTAAAAATAATAATTGTGCTGAAACTTGAATGGCAAGTATGTCCTAGTAATTCCTACAATAGTCCTACATATAATTTTTGAAATTGTTTTTTTTTACACACATAGATTAGATTTTCTAGGGATCACTGGTTTATAGCAGTATCAGCGGTTTCATAAATAGTTTTGCGTATAGCACTATTATTTAAATAAAAAGATAGGTGTTTCAATTACTAATAAAAATTCCGAATCCTTGATCAGATTAATAATTCTTCTATGTGTATGACATATTAGAGATTTTTAATTCTATACCCGACCAGCCTGACAAAAGTCACTGATCACAGCCAGCAAAAAGTTTATTACATTTTTATGTTCTAATCTATACGTGTTAGTAGGATAAAAAAAGTCGTAAGAAAAGCTGCGTGGAGATGAATCATAGTAATAAGTAGCTCTAAAACTCATTTAATTGTTACAAAATAATATTCCGTGAGCTATCGGTGTAAGAATATTCTCTCCCTCTTTTCCGTCCACTTTCTTCTCTTGGCTGTCGTCAGAAGCGACTAATCACAAAGCGTTGAAAATGTCACTGCTCAAAAATATCAGACCAAAATTTTGCAGATCGGTAACGGCCAGTGTCTATGGTACGATGTATCTGGTACTGCTATCACTACGATCGGATACACGAGAGAATTTTTTCCTATAGTGGAGTTGTATGGGCCATTGCTTATGTGTTGTAACTTTAAAATTTTAAATTACACAAAAACCATTTACTTTACACTATCTGGCTTCAGCTATAGCAATTTAAAACATTGTATAGACTGGACCGTGTAGTCCGATTTCAATCAACTACAGTTTTGAACTAGACCGCAAGTGATATTACATCTTGAATATTAGTTAATCTGATGAGTACATGCCCAAGTAAGTTGCTGATAAATTTACTTTTATCTTCAATGTTGTGTTCTTAGCCATCCTTGTGATTTTACAAACATGTGGCGGCACAGATGACCAGATAATTTACTAATTTCGGCTCACTATTAACCGAAGACACAAAGATGGTGAGTACAAACACAACAAAAACAGTACATGTTCCATAATCAGAAATATATTTAATTGGAATAAGGTCATTATTTCACAAAAGAAATATACTTGCCTTGTGTGTTTTAATAAAATAAGTCGGGAGTTATTTAATTAAGAGTCCGATTGTGTCCATGTTATTGGTTAACCTAATAAGCGTTATAGTGTGCAATATGAGACAGTACCTAGAAGAAATATCACATGTATGTTGTTGTATTTATCACGGCGTATTAATAAAATGTTTACGCATTAGATAGGGATGCAGATTTTTGCGGATTTATTTTTAAAGGAATTTATACAAATAATATTTGAATGTGGTAGAACCATTTGGCAATTTTGCCTAAGCATAGGTGGGAATTCTCACGCAATATGCCTTTATATGTTGCGCATATGTTTTTCATCTGGTTTCAACTACACATATGGTTATCATTTACTTTTCTATCTCCTTTGCTTTGGCTGTCATGCCTAGTTGTTAGTAAGCCTTCATTTGAACCTAAGAGTTGCGGGTTCCGAACCCGGTAGAGGCAAACAATGTTTGTATTCGATTAATGGATTTTTCCATATACATATCAATATTTATCTATATAAATAATCTATGTACATATTGAAAATGCTATTGGAGACCGACCTATGGCGGGATAACATTTCGAAAGCGAACTTACCTTCAGCACACTGGTGACGGGCAGCAGCGTCGATATTTGCAAGGTGCCTGCTACTAGGGTCGCCAATCCTTTCACCAAGCTTGGTAATTATATGAAACCCTCCAAATCAGAGTACTCTTATAAGCCGTTATGAAAATGATAGTAAAAGTTCTTCTTCATTCACGCCATTCCCAATACAAGGTTAGACAGAGAGGTTGACGGCCGGCGGTGTGTGTTTTGTGTTTGATATGTGGTGAGCCCGTCGTTGTCTTTATGTTCAAGCCCACGATGTAAATCGTTTATAAGTTTTTGAAACAACCCATTGGTACGAATCTAGCGGATCGTACTCGGCTCTCTTGACTCGAATTCCGATCACCTAACCACTAGGCTATCGGCTGTTTAAATTTAATGAAGACTTATTCCGATAACAAGTGATAAGGGAAATTAACTTTAAAGTTATGCTGCTGCGGTCACCAGCTGCGTGCAATACCAGAAAATGAAATAATAGTAATCTTATTAAGGACGTTTCTAATTACACTAATATTAAATTTTATTTTCCGTTATAACCATAATATTATTACATGGCTTTGAAAGCATGTACTTAAAACTTCCTACATTTCAAGTTGATAATTTCACATTTGTTGCTAAATATTTTACGAACTATACATCCAACTTCGATGCTTTACGTCACCAGAGTTATTTTATTACGATTGCTATTAAGGCTCTGTATTACTTTCGCTAGTATAACATACGCATTTTGGTAACATTAACTTTGCCTAGCCTGCCCCTATAAATAGTATAATGCACAAGTTACATACAATTATGATTACTTTTAAGAAAGCTCGATCGTAATCTCTTTAGTTTCGTAAAGCTTTTTGATTACTTCAAAATTTGATAGGCGTTAAGCTTGATATTTAATATTGAACGGTATATTTTTCTTTTGATTCAAAGGACATTAAAAATAATTTCAATATACATAAAAACGATCGGATTAAGCTTGACAATCACGTATTGATTATGCTATGTTCATTCGTGAAAGAAAAATTAAACCATTTTTATTTTATATAAGTTTAATAGATAACACTCAAGATTATTTTTTGTAACTAGATTTATATTATTTCCTTCCGCATACTGAAATAAGTTTGAGTTCGACCCTTGTTTCAAATATTTGTATGAATATTTTAATAAATACACGATGTATTTCATACAAATATATTTATACAAATAAAACCTCGATGAATCTTATCAAAATTTATGTGTCAGCAAATATTTAAACTAAATATACTCTCAAATAAAACTCAAAATAACTGTTCTGCTTGTTTTTATGAGAATCATACTATTTAAGCAATGTAATTACTTAGAAATAAAAAAAATAACTTACAATATTCAGTGCTTATTATTTCGAAATTACCGAAAGAATAATAAAATTACATATTCAGCTAGACGCCATCAGCGGAAGCTAGGAGCTGATGAAGAATTTTGCCAACATATTACGAAAGTAAATATCAATAAGTTATAGATAATTTTATGAATACAATAGCTAAAAAGAGATCCCTAACTAGATCCCTAAAAAGAAATCCGTTGTTAAACATAAAACGTTCATAAAACCCATAAATTTTCAAAACCGCAAGAGATTCTAGTAAAGCTTTCATTATAAAATTGTCAATAACATCAAAAAACATAATTAGTGATCATTTCTTTGATGAACTTATCCTGTACAATGCGTGTTTGACTCGCGCACCGAGGATTTTTATCATACGTTTTTAGATAGTTGGCAAATCTCTGAAATCAAGTATTGCAAGTATTTGTACGTTCTATTCAAATATATTTCAAGTTTTTCAACAAAATCCATACGTACGTATAAAAATATATATAAAATAAAATAAAAATACCCAACTATTTATTCACATTGTTCATTAGTTCGAATACAATGTTATGTTTGAATGCAGATACGTTCACCAAAGTTATTGTCTATTATTAAATTTCACAAGACTATGAAGAATTAAATTTGTAGTTAATAAAATGAAAGTTTCAAGGGCAGAGATAATATAATAGATAACTCCAATAAATCTATTCATTACGGTCTATATTTACTCCAAAAGCTAATTAAAGTTAGTAATCTAAAACGAAAATTATTTTTTTAGTTTTATTTTTATTTATTTCATGACACCTTGCTTTTTAACAAATTTTATGATTTTAAATTAACGTGAAATAATAAGTTTGATTTGAAGTGTCAAAACATACAAATAAAAATATTTTTAAAATATTTAAATACACATTTGATCTTTATATATAGACTTTCCATGGATGCAGGCGGCTAAAGGCCATTGGCAATCTTTGGGAGTGTGTACTGCTTGCTGTAGACTTTAAGATTATAAATTAAATGAAATAAGACATAATTAACAACCTTTATCATCTGTGATACAATTACACCATGTATCAAAAAAAGAGTAGGTAAGAATGATTTCATTGCTCTTCCTCCACATTTAGTACAAGCCGAGTATTTAGGCAGCTCGTTATTGAGGAGCTCCCACACGCAAAATACAGGTGGCTGCAATAACGCCTTGCAGGCACGCGCTGCAGAAGGCTGCTACAGGCGGGCGACAATAAGAGCCGCATCCAGCTACGCCGCGAGGCGGCCGCGTGCCTCAAAAACAAGCTGCTCTCACGCAAACTGTAAGAGGCTGCTAGGTAACGCCCTGCAGGCACCTGCAGAAGAATACTGCAGGCGGGTGGCAACACGAGCGCACGGAACTGAAGTTTACCACCTGAGATTATACAGAAGTTAATCAGGAATCCCATAGCAAAATAAAAGCATATTAATTCATCTACACTTATAACACATAAAACATTTAAGTCACAGTTTCAAATTTATGTAAATATGCACAAGTTACATACAATTATGATTACTTTTAAGAAAGCTCGATCGTAATCTCTTTAGTTTCGTAAAGCTTTTGATTACTTCAAAATTTGATAGGCGTTAAGCTTGATATTTAATATTGAACGGTATATTTTTCTTTTGATTCAAAGGACATTAAAAATAATTTCAATATACATAAAACGATCGGATTAAGCTTGACAATCACGTATTGATTATGCTATGTTCATTCGTGAAAGAAAAATTAAACCATTTTTATTTGATATAAGTTTAATAGATAACACTCAAGATTATTTTTGTAACTAGATTTATATTATTTCCTTCCGCATACTGAAATAAGTTTGAGTTCGACCCTTGTTTCAAATATTTGTATGAATATTTTAATAAATACACGATGTATTTCATACAAATATATTTATACAAATAAAACCTCGATGAATCTTATCAAAATTTATGTGTCAGCAAATATTTAAACTAAATATACTCTCAAATAAAACTCAAAATAACTGTTCTGCTTGTTTTTATGAGAATCATACTATTTAAGCAATGTAATTACTTAGAAATAAAAAAAATAACTTACAATATTCAGTGCTTATTATTTCGAAATTACCGAAAGAATAATAAAATTACATATTCAGCTAGACGCCATCAGCGGAAGCTAGGAGCTGATGAAGAATTTTGCCAACATATTACGAAAGTAAATATCAATAAGTTATAGATAATTTTATGAATACAATAGCTAAAAAGAGATCCCTAACTAGATCCCTAAAAAGAAATCCGTTGTTAAACATAAAACGTTCATAAAACCCATAAATTTTCAAAACCGCAAGAGATTCTAGTAAAGCTTTCATTATAAAATTGTCAATAACATCAAAAAACATAATTAGTGATCATTTCTTTGATGAACTTATCCTGTACAATGCGTGTTTGACTCGCGCACCGAGGATTTTTATCATACGTTTTTAGATAGTTGGCAAATCTCTGAAATCAAGTATTGCAAGTATTTGTACGTTCTATTCAAATATATTTCAAGTTTTTCAACAAAATCCATACGTACGTATAAAAATATATATAAAATAAAATAAAAATACCCAACTATTTATTCACATTGTTCATTAGTTCGAATACAATGTTATGTTTGAATGCAGATACGTTCACCAAAGTTATTGTCTATTATTAAATTTCACAAGACTATGAAGAATTAAATTTGTAGTTAATAAAATGAAAGTTTCAAGGGCAGAGATAATATAATAGATAACTCCAATAAATCTATTCATTACGGTCTATATTTACTCCAAAAGCTAATTAAAGTTAGTAATCTAAAACGAAAATTATTTTTTTAGTTTTATTTTTATTTATTTCATGACACCTTGCTTTTTAACAAATTTTATGATTTTAAATTAACGTGAAATAATAAGTTTGATTTGAAGTGTCAAAACATACAAATAAAAATATTTTTAAAATATTTAAATACACATTTGATCTTTATATATAGACTTTCCATGGATGCAGGCGGCTAAAGGCCATTGGCAATCTTTGGGAGTGTGTACTGCTTGCTGTAGACTTTAAGATTATAAATTAAATGAAATAAGACATAATTAACAACCTTTATCATCTGTGATACAATTACACCATGTATCAAAAAAAAAGAGTAGGTAAGAATGATTTCATTGCTCTTCCTCCACATTTAGTACAAGCCGAGTATTTAGGCAGCTCGTTATTGAGGAGCTCCCACACGCAAAATACAGGTGGCTGCAATAACGCCTTGCAGGCACGCGCTGCAGAAGGCTGCTACAGGCGGGCGACAATAAGAGCCGCATCCAGCTACGCCGCGAGGCGGCCGCGTGCCTCAAAAACAAGCTGCTCTCACGCAAACTGTAAGAGGCTGCTAGGTAACGCCCTGCAGGCACCTGCAGAAGAATACTGCAGGCGGGTGGCAACACGAGCGCACGGAACTGAAGTTTACCACCTGAGATTATACAGAAGTTAATCAGGAATCCCATAGCAAAATAAAAGCATATTAATTCATCTACACTTATAACACATAAAACATTTAAGTCACAGTTTCAAATTTATGTAAATATACGTGTAGAACGAGTTCTATTTCAAATAGCTGAACTAAGTTCCTGGTGCGAATAGCATGCACTCAGGCACATTCAAGCAGTCTGGCGTGCATTGCAAATTTGATAGAGAAATTTATAAATTGTCTCCTAGAATTACTTTGGGGACCAGTGGATGGAACACATGGAATTTCTTAAGTATACTCTCTTAACATCCTTTTATTAGCATTTATTGCAATGGGTGAAACTTTAAAAATTTACTTCCTTGTTAGCTAGATTTTAAATTTTAATAAGCATTAGCAAAAAATCTACTTGCTGATGTTAAATTTATAATTTTGTTAGTTGCCGAATTATTGAAATAAAAATGTTAAATTCAAATTGACATGTATTATGTTTTACGAAAGACTTATTTAATATTATACGTTTTATTTAGACTTCTTGCTTATTCATGTATATTCCCAATAATGGGGAAAATAGAGAAATAAACAATTGTGTCCGACAATCAATATAAAGATATATAATAATAAATAATTATGTTTTACGAAAGACTTGTGTAATATTATACGTTTTATTTAGACTTTTTACATAGTCACGATAGCCGAGTTGTTGGGTGGTCGGAATTTCGGGTTGAGAGACCCGAGTTCGATACCCAGGTGGCAGTACCAATGAGTTTTTCTAAAACTTATGTACGAATTTCATCGTTGGCTTGGACATAAAGACGGCGACGGGCTCACCACCTGTCACGTTGTCCCGAAAATATATTTGGTGGAAGGTGGGTCAAAGGGACTTAATTATCTAGACTTGACCTCTGTTTACCCCTGTATTGGGAATTGCGTGGAGATATTTATTTATTTATTATTATTATGGAAATCGTAGACAAAATGTTGCTTTATTGTGAGTGTCAAGTTCCTATTTACTTCTTGCGTCAAACTTAACTTAAACGCCTTTTGAATAAAGTAAGTTCTCGTCTCAAGAATGCTAGTTTGTTTCTTTTTGTTAACTATGAAGGAAAATTATTTGCGAATTCTCTGTTTCTTGCAGGAGGACATCTAACGGTTATGTCGGAACCTGAATCCAGATGGAGGACTAAAGTGAATAAAAACTACAAATAAATAAATAATAAATATCTTTACGCAATTCCCAATACAGGGGTAGACAGAGGTCAAGTCTAGACAATTAAGTCCCTTTGACCCACCTTCCACCGAAGATATTTTCGGGACAACGTGACAGGTGGTGAGCCCGTCGCCGCCTTTTTGTCCAAGCCAACGATGAAATTCGTACATAAGTTTTTGAAAAACTCATTGGTACTGCCACCTGGGGATCGAACTCGGGTCTCTCGACTCGAAATTCCGACCACCCAACCACTCGGCTATCGTGACTCAACTCAAGTAAAAACTATCTACGAGAAATACTGGTAGGCCCTGTAACCTTTACAGCTTCATCTTAAAGACTTCCGAGAGCGAAGGCCGACAATGTACACTCAAGTTTTAATTGTTATAAGCGTGAACAACATAAAGACAAACACTTATTTAATATTTATAGATATCATCGTTTTCTTTGAATGTTATCGCCCTAACATATAAATTATTTTCGGTTACTTACTCTGTAGAGTAAGGCTAATATCTCAATGTTACACATTGAGATGTTAGCCTGCTTATGAATGTAAAAAATTTATTAATAAGAAAACATAAAACCTTTTTGTAATATTAAGGAATACATTGATGAAAGAACCTTCGGAGTGAGTTAAAATTAGAAGCTATTTTTAATATTTATGTTCAACAGCAAAATTTTATTTCAAGCGAATTATTTAATCTAAAAGAAAAGCACAGTTTTGGCGGTAGAATTTAGATTATCTGTGTTTTTTTTTTCATATTAACTTTTACCAGCGGTTTCGCTCACGCTCATGTCTTTAAAGAACTTTCAACATCATGTTCGTTATCATAACAAAGTATAAAAGATTTCATTATGATTACTTCTCAACAAAATAGAAACAGATGATGTCATACTTAATCAAATCGTAAATTGACCGCCGATAATTACTCATTAGACCTTCGTTTCGCCTTAATTTTGTAATATAAACGTTCTTATTAATGATGAAATGGTAGCTCAAATTAATAATTACTTTTATTTATAAATAAATAAAATAGATATCGTCACGCAATTCTCGATTCAAGGGTAGACAGAGGTCTCGACAGTAAAGTTCTTTCGATGTCGAACATGCCGATGGTGACAAATACTCTTAACGGACTTTCTCATGCCATTTGAGGTAAATTAGAAACATCATTATTCGTCATAATCTTGGACCATCGAAATTTTAACAAAATTAAGCGGCCGGTGTGAAGTTTGTAACTAACTTTAATTACAAGCAAACTAACATCGTTTATTACATTTAACTAGAGTTTGGTATATCAAGATCGGATGGATAAAATAACTAAATTGTGCGGGCCAACTTAGACATTGTTCATCTTTCCTTAATTTATAAAATTATCAATCGACTTCAAAAAAAGGCAGGAGGTTCGGTTATATGCATTTTTACAGAAACAATACAATCGCCTTGGTAGCAGTGATCCTGTTTTCGATGTTTGTTAGATTGGGGTGTCGTTCTCCGCAAGAGAAAGCATTTTTGTGAAGAATATGAGCCTCGAGTCTACGTTAATATGTATTCAAGTCTATGTTATAACACGTAGAGTATGTTAAATCACGCTTGGACACGAACACTAGATCAAAACAGAATATTCCATATCTCTGACTACCCCATTATGAATAAATGCGCGAAGATAAAAAAATAGGAATAAGTTGTTGTTGTTTTTAAATATTAACCTACACAAATGCATAATATTCACATTCCTATTCATCACACAAATGTTTGGGCCAAGCAGCACTCGAACCCACAATCCTTAGTCTTCGCTATTTTTTATTACTAAATATGATATATAACTTTCATTAAAATAAATATAGAAGCCCTAATCTGATGTCAAGTCCGTTTACATCTATGTTACTATGGTTTCATCAAATTTTTTGTATAATCTTATGTGAACACGGGGTTAATTTTTTAACAAACTCAAAGTCTTGATAAATGTTCTTTTTTAGTTTTTGCATTTTTTTTTCATTTTATATTCATTACTACATTCCATGTTTCTGATTCCATATCACGTGTGCTTTAACTAGTGTTTTTTTTGTTATTTTAGTGTTTTGTTATTTTTGGCTATGTAGGACTTTCTCCATCTTCTTGACCACCTATTCGTCGTTATAATATTATTTTTTATGGGAGAAGAATAAAGACGAGCTTATAGACCAGCTGATGGTAAGTAACTACCGAAACTTATATTCAAAAACAATTCCACAAGAAGAATGTTAAAGAAATGACGTATCGGCTCCGGAGGACTAAAATGGTATGTCGTATAGCCGTAGATTACGACCGGAACGCAACATTTTATTATTTGGAGGAAGAAATACGTCAGTTTGTTGTACTGACACAGATTTATAACTTTAATTTAAAATACTTACCAATAATATACGAATCTCCCGACTGAAATAAAAGTAGCAATGGTTAAATGGAACGAGATACGCTGTAATTTATTATGTAATTTAACGAAAGCGGTAATAACAGAGCGCTAAATACTTGGTTTAGAATTAGAATAGGCATAGAATCATTGATGTGATAAAAAGTTGATTTGTATGTTACATCAACTGTCACAAGGGGTTTCAAACCCACGACCTCCGTACCGTAGCGTCGCCCTTACCTCCAAGTCACCGTATCCTACCTGCACCAGTCGAAATTCCTAATCTCTTTAGTATGCCTACCTGTCACGTTGTCCCGAAAATATCTTCGGTGGAAGGTGGGTCGAAGGGACTTAATTGTCCAGACTAGACCTTTGTCTACCCCTGTATAGAATTGTATGGAATTGCGTGACTATATGTATTTATTTATTTATTAATTTTACATATGTACTCGGTAGTATACGCATAGGGATTTATGTAACTAAATGCTTTCAATAGTAATGGATCTAATAATATCATATTACACAAGTAAAAAAGAAGGTTAAAACACAGCATTTATTCATATTAGTAATATAATATAGGGTTTCTATTCAGTACCCCTACCTCTACAACAACAACAGAGCATTTACAAGATTCGGACCTCCTTCACGAAGTAATATGGAATCCAGAAATGTAATCTAAACTTTGGGGTTCTGCATGTCAGCAGCCGAATAGGATACAAGATTATCATTGCTTTTGACGCAACTATTATTGAACGTTCTATTGACAACTTATACCCATACTTATACTTAGACTAGATAGCGAGATTAACAAGTTAGTAATCTCAGACTTGGGCTTATCCCTGTAGTTCCAATTTCAATTATTATTATAACCCAATTATAGGGTTCATGTGGCAACATGAAATAAGAGATATCCCTATAGCCTAGTTGGTAGTGAACTTGCTTTCACAGTTAAGGAATGTGAGTTGAAGTCACGATATGGGTAAAACATTTCCATGTATATGAGTGTTTGGGCTCGACTCATGGTTATTTGTATTTACATAATTTTTATAACATGTTTCTATGGAAGTATTTGATGATATCGATGACATAGATGGTAAAATGGTCATAGACTCACCAACTGTCACGTAAATCCAAATGGGCTTCGATGAAAGGTGGGTCGGAAAAGGCTTTATTGCCTAGAAATATGTCTTCCGCTGATTGGGAAATGTGTGAAGATAACATTATATATATAGTTATAGTAGGCTCATGTCAGTATAAATTAATAACGAAATGTTGTAATTAAGAGTCCTTTATCTTCTTTAAATAAATTTCTCTTCCAGTCTGCGACTGATACGGGTCAGACGATTTCAGCATTAAATTAGCAAAGCCTAAGTGAAGGTCGAACCAAACAAAATAAAGTTTGGATGTAAATAAAAATATTATTAACGACAAAAATCCTTTAATGCCTTAGATTTTAGTAAGGAAATTATAAATATATAAAAGTGAAAGATATATACTGTACTCTGAATACACATGTAACATGAAATGTACACATGAAAGAATATTTAACATTTAGCTTGGATATTAAGAAGGCTCTAGACTCACCGGCAATGACGTGAGCCTATATACGTGTTGTCCCAAATAAGCTTCGGTGGAATGTGGGTCGACCGGACTTTATTTCTAGATCACTGGGTAGATCTAGAAATTGCGTGAATGTAAAAAAATTACTTAATTCTTATGAATTAACTCATTTTGCTAACTAACTTATGAAATATTTGTGTGACCTGCACACTAAAGCGGCGGCCACCTGTCTCGTTTAGTCAAATAAGCTCTAGTGAAATTGGAGTTACAAGGACTTAATTGTAAACCTCTGACCGATATAATATAAGAAAAACGATCTTCAAAATGTAGCTTATGCGTGTATTTAGAACGACGGACTATAACATCGTTGCTTAAGCAATATACGGAAACAAATTATGCGCTCATATTAATTAAAATGTAATGTTGATCCGGGACTACTTGCTTGACTACAATAATTATATTTTAATTTATAGATTAATTATTGCATATTGAACTTTTTTTTGGTTTTTGATTTTGTTGGATAAAACATATTTATCTTTATAAGAAACATGACCAAGTTAATAGAAATGTCTATTACATCAAAAAAAGGTTTGCTCCGCCTCAAGCGAATCGTATAAGGTACTATTTTCTTCCTAAACACTGAGTAGGTTAGATTCATGTAAAGTTTATAGATTGATTTAGTTGATGATGAAGATTATTGGTTATCGTTGGTTATCTAATATATGTATACTGGGGTCGACAAAAATCTATGCAATTAAGTCCTTTCGAGCCATCTTACACCGAAGACTGTTTTTGGACAACGTGGTAAGTTGTGAGTCTACCAACAAGCCGACATACAAGCCTACCAACTGGAAATAGAACTCGGGTCTCTTGATTCAGATTCCGAACGCCCAACTACTTGGCTATCTTGATTATCGTATAATTTTTGGTAGATATTACCAACGCCCCAAAGAGGCATACTAAAGTGATTAGGAATTTCAATGCGGGTAGGATACAGTGGCTTGGAGGTAAGAGCATCGCCACAATACAGAGGTCGCGGGTTTAAAACCCCCTGTGGCAGTTGATTTTTTTTATGTTCTATTTTTCATAAATAAGAGAATGTAATAAACAAATCAGCTTTTTATCACATCAATGATTCTATGCCTGTTCTATTTCTACACCTAGTATTTAGCACTATATTATTACCGCTTTCGTTTAAATCCATAATTAATTACAGCGCATCTCGTTCTATTTAACCATTGTTACTTTAATTACAGTCTGTAAATTCAAATATTATTGGTATATGTATTCTAATTTATAGTTAAAAAAGTATAATAAAAGAGAATAAATCTAGAAGAAGTCTGGGTCAGTAAATAAAAACTAACGTATTTCTGCCTCCAAATAGTAAAATGTTGATTTGCGTTCGTAATCTACGACTATAGCACATTCCATTTTAGTACTTGAGGGCCGATGTTTATATAATATTCGGTATAACTTTCGGTAGTTATTTACCATTAGCTAGTCTATAAGCTCGTTTTTATCTTTCTACCATAAAAATAATATTATTCTCATGCAAAGATTTTCATCAAGCTTTAAAAATCACATAAATTTCAGTCTTCTGAAGTTATACTCAAACGCAAGCATCTTCTATTAAAAAAATAAAATAAATATCTACACGCAATTCACAATAGAGGGGTAGACAAAGGTCTAGTCTAGTCAATTAAGTCCCTTAGATCCACCTTCCACCGAAGATATTTTCGGGACAACGTGACAGGCGATGAGCCCGTTGCCATCTTTATGTCCAAGCCAACGATATAATTCGTACATAGGTTTTTGAAAAACCCTTTGGTACGAGCCTGCACCTGGGGACGAACGCGGGTCTCTCGACTCGAAGTTCCGACCACCCAACCCCTCGACTATCGTGACTTAGATCTCCTATTAATTTCTTATTTAAGCTTCTGCCCTCCAACCCAATCTGGGTTGGAAGGAAGGTAGTAAACAAAAATAAATAAATATTCACGCATTGTCGCTGACGCAGTAGTCATAGAGAACAGATCGCTATGTGTCACGATCCATACATTCCTGTTTCTTTTGTTTCAAATTGATTACTTTCTTCATACACGCATGTCTAGGTATCCTAGTTCATATCACACGTTATGTAAGTATATAGGTGTTAATATTCGACATGAGTTTCTATTACGGAGTAGTATTCACTAGTATACATTATCGTATAATCATAAGGGAGGCATGGCGCAGTAGTGCTAGACCTCATAAGTTAGAAGTTGCAGCTCATCACCGGTCTGGTAAATTTTGGTTTAGTATTTTTCGAGAAGGTTATCCCGTTACCTGTCGGTTAGTCTACCGACCTACCAAGTCTTAACAGGTGTAAGAAATTTAATAAAGAAAAACTTTATAAAAGAGTTAAAAATGTTGTTAGTTGATCGAAACTCGAGTAAAGTGAGAGGTGGTGAGCTCGAAAAATTAATGAAAATCATATATTTTTGTAATTTGAATTTGGAATTATCATCTTTAAAATTTAAACTATTATGGATACTAAAACCAGCCAGATACAAATAGTATAGCCAAAAGATATTTTATTAAAAGTTCATACATACTATAATGCGATAAAGACTATTATTATCTTCACGAATTTTCTTAATACTGATCCATCTTTCTCCAAGGCCTGTGTGGAACTGTATGACGGATGATGAGTCTGTAGACATCGTCGTGTCCTAGACAACGGTACAGTTTGTATTTTGTATGTAAAAGACACCTATACATAATACATTTATAAATTTAAACATCCATGATTAGTATACTTATATTTGTGTTCATCACACAAATATTTGTTCACAGAAATTCGAACCTACAATCACTACTAACTAGGCTATAGGGCCAATTGAATATTTTTTATATATTTAAATATATATATGTACGTGCATATATCGTCAGTTTGGACTCTAAGCTGGCGATGGGCTCGGCTCGCCTGTCAAGTGGTCCCAATTAAAATAAAATAAACTTTTTCTAAGAGAGCTTCATTGTCTAGACGTCTGCCTGTACAGGAAATTACATATAGATAAAAAAGGAATTTTAAATTAATTTCTCTAAATCAAGAACCATTCCGCTTCGGTTCATTACGAGTTTTACTCAATTACACCGCAGACGGATAAAAGCAAATACTCGTATGTTCTCAAAGAGAACTGGAAGTGTTGAAACTGTGAAGTTAACAAAATTCAATTTGTTAGTGTATATTCATTGAACCTGATTGATGTTCGCTTTTTGGTAATAAACTTAAGTGAATTAAGTTTTCGGACTGTTCTTTCGAACATTTATAATTTAATTTATGTTACAGCTCAGTATTTATTTTTTTTGCCGTTTTTTATTTTATTAGTACAGGATTGGAAATGGGGTTATATTCCGTTTTATGTTGAGCTGCTCTTCAATGAAAACCTGAAAAACAAAATATAAATGAAAAACTTAAGTAATTACACTGACTTTCTCTACTATTTTTTTTAATTCATTTTTTTAAGTTAATGTGTTGTAAAATTCTAATTTATACAGGAATTCTTTTTATTATACTTTTTTTAAAATAAAGTCATAATAATATGGTTAGTGTAATAATTCTGACACACTCCACTTGTCTTAAGTTATAAAAAAAAAAAAACAAATAAAAAAATCCAATCAAAAGTGTCTTTCCAGAATTTAAGTACAGATGCTGGATAGCCGAGTACCGTTCCGGATTCGAATCCCGCTAGGGGCCGACATTTGTGTGAATGATAAGGTTTCTACAGGAAACAGGGATTAAATGTATGTATGAATATTTATCTATGTAAGTTTATATTTATGTAATTATAATGTGCCATTAGTTTGGACACTAAGACGACAATAGGGTCACCGTCTATCACGTTGTCCCGAATAAGCTTCGATAAAAAGCGAAAGAACTTCATTATCTAGACATTTGCCTACCCCAGAATAAGAAATTGGGTAAAGAAAAAAAAAGTGCTGGTAACTTATAAACTATCGAAATATTATTCAACCAAGAGTTCTTATAAGTGCTTCGTTAGTATGAAGTATCTACCCTAGGATAATGATAAATGGGTCTTTCGATGGTCGAGCGGGTGCGAATCTGTAGCATAACTCAAACTATGCTACGTACGGTAACTGCCCGAAATAAATCAATGCTCTGCGCTCAGGGGCCGCCATTTGTTCAAGGTTTTCCTTTAAGATTCTTGTTTATCGACAAAACATTTACCTTTGAAGACCGTCATTTGGATGAAAGTGTATTTAGATATGTATTATTCATAGTTTCACTGTATTTTGTGAATAATTCATCTTGTAAGAATTTACGATTTAAATTTTTAAGAGTAACTTTAAATCTGAATAGTTAAGGTGCCTCGTCGTGTGGAGTTGGGGTAAAACGAAAATACATATTTCCTTTTTTATTACTCTTCTTCAATATACAGACAAACTAAATACAAGTGTTTTATTGTATAATACATTGTATTTATTATATATATATATATATATATATATATATATATATATATATATATATATATGTATATATATATATATATATATATATATATATATATATATATATATATATATATATATATATATATATATATATATATATATATATATATATATATATATATATATATATATATATATATATATATATATATATATATAATATTTTTACCTAAAGACAAAATGTATGAGGTTAAAAAAATTATGATGTCTGATGTACACATCTGTTCATAGCTATTAAACTAAGCTATCTTCAAAGACTTAAAGATAAAATAACAATTTCACAAGTCCTCTCTAGAGAAAAAAAAAAGGTAAGAGTCGTACGTCCGCATTAGTATGACCCATTTTCATCTTATCTTCGTTTTTATGAGGACGCTTGCATCTTGTAGTGGTCCATCGTGTAGTGAAATCTACACTTTTCAAGAAGAGATAAAACAGTAATCTTGTAATTTTTACATCTTTCTGTATTATTATATAATTTATTTATTGTGATAATTTATTTATTTTATGTCTTCAGACAATTCACAATACAGGGGTAGACAGAGGTCTAGTCTAGACATTTAAGTCCCTTCGACCCACCTTCCTCCGAAGATATTTTTTGGGACAACGTGACAGGTGGTGAGCCCGTAACCGTCTTTGTGTCCAAGCCAATGATATAATTCGTACATAAGTTTTGAAAACCCATTGGTACTGCCTGCCACCTGGGGATCGAACTCGGGTCACTCGACTCGAAATTTCGACCACCCAACCACTCGGCTATCGTGACTTAATGGTACCAATAAGCCTTTTCAAAACTTACGTGCGATTACATTGATAGCTTGGATATAAAGGATGGACAGAAACAGGCTCATCACTTGTCACGTTGTCCCGAATAAGCTTCGATAAAAAGCGAAAGAACTTCATTATCTAGACATTTGCCTACCCCAGAATAAGAAATTGGGTAAAGAAAAAAAAAAGTGCTGGTAACTTATAAACTATCGAAATATTATTCAACCAAGTGTTCTTATAAGTGCTTCGTTAAAATGAAGTATCTACCCTAGGATAATGATAAATGGGTCTTTCGATGGTCGAGCGGGTGCGAATCTGTAGCATAACTCAAACTATGCTACGTACGGTAACTGCCCGAAATAAATCAAAGCTCTGCGCTCAGGGGCCGCCATTTGTTCAAGGTTTTCCTTTAAGATTCTTGTTTATCGACGAAACTTTTACCTTTGAAGACCGTCATTTGGATGAAAGTGTATTTAGATATGTATTATTCATAGTTTCACTGTATTTTGTGAATAATTCATCTTGTAAGAATTTACGATTTAAATTTTTAAGAGTAACTTTAAATCTGAATAGTTAAGGTCCCTCGTCGTGTGGAGTTGGAGTAAAACGAAAATACATATTTTCTTCCTTTTTTATTACTCTTCTTCAATATACAGACAAACTAAATACAAGTGTTTTATTGTATAATACATTGTATTTATTATATATATAATATAATATATTTTTCTACCTAAAGACAAAATGTATGAGGTTAAAAAAATTATGATGTCTGATGAACATATCTGTTCATAGCTATTAAACTAAGCTATCTTGAAAGACTTAAAGATAAACTAACAATTTCACAAGTCCTCTCTAGAGAAAAAAATAAGGTAAGAGTCGTACGTCCGCATTAGTATGACCCATTTTCATCTTATCTTCGTTTTTATGAGGACGCTTGCATCTTGTAGTGGTCCATCGTGTAGTGAAATCTACACTTTTCAAGAAGAGATAAAACAGTAATCTTGTAATTTTTACATCTTTCTGTATTATTATATAATTTATTTATTGTGATAATTTATTTATTTTATGTCTTCAGACAATTCACAATACAGGGGTAGACAGAGGTCTAGTCTAGACATTTAAGTCCCTTCGACCCACCTTCTTCCGAAGATATTTTTTGGGACAACGTGACAGGTGGTGAGCCCGTAACCGTCTTTGTGTCCAATGATGCATGAGCATTCTTGCTATTTCTTGTTTGTAAACACGATATTATTTTTTATTTAAAAAAGGGTAATAATAATATAATTATTAAATAAATGAAATAAATAAATAATTACCTTCGAGCAATTTCCAATACAGGGGTTGACAGAGGTCTAGTCTATACAATTAAGTCCCATCGACCTTCAAATAATTTAATAATCAATTTAGATTGATTATTACATCAGATTTAAATGAAATTATAATGTTGTTTTTAAAATAGTAGTGTAATAAAATAGTAGTAGTTGTAATATAAAAAAGACCATATTTTTGGTGACCTTTTCACCGCCTTCTAGTATTTTTAAGAATATTTATAAAAATATCTTCACGCAATTCCCAATACAGGGGTAGACAGAGGTCTAGTCTATACAATTAAGTCCCTTCGACCCACCTTCCACCGAAGATATTTTCGGGACAACGTGACAGGTGGTGAGCCCGTCGCCGCCTTTATTGGACATACGATATAACTCGTACATAAGTTTTTTTTAAAACCAATTGGTAAGAGCCTGCCACTTAAAGATCGAACTCGGGTCTCTTAACTCGAAATTCCGACCACCCAACCACTCGGAAATCGTGACTTAAAATTAAAATTATTATTGTTATTATCTGTAAGAGCCAAACATAAAAAGGCGCTCACAAATAAAAAGTAATCCCATTGACGTAAAATGTAATCCCATTGACGTAAAATGTAATCCATTGACGTAAAATGTAATCCATTGACGTAAAATGTAATCCATTGACGTAAAATGTAATCCATTGACGTAAAATGTAATCCATTGACGTAAAATGTAATCCATTGACGTAAAATGTAATCCATTGACGTAAAATGTAATCCATTGACGTAAAATGTAATCCATTGACGTAAAATGTAATCCCATTGACGTAAAATGTAATCCATTGACGTAAAATGTAATCCATTGACGTAAAATGTAATCCATTGACGTAAAATGTAATCCATTGACGTAAAATGTAATCCATTGACGTAAAATGTAATCCATTGACGTAAAATGTAATCCATTGACGTAAAATGTAATCCATTGACGTAAAATGTAATCCATTGACGTAAAATGTAATCCATTGACGTAAAATGTAATCCATTGACGTAAAATGTAATCCATTGACGTAAAATGTAATCCATTGACGTAAAATGTAATCCATTGACGTAAAATGTAATCCATTGACGTAAAATGTAATCCATTGACGTAAAATGTAATCCCATTGACGTAAAATGTAATCCATTGACGTAAAATGTAATCCATTGACGTAAAATGTAATCCATTGACGTAAAATGTAATCCCATTGACGTAAAATGTAATCCATTGACGTAAAATGTAATCCATTGACGTAAAATGTAATCCCATTGACGTAAAATGTAATCCATTGACGTAAAATGTAATCCATTGACGTAAAATGTAATCCATTGACGTAAAATGTAATCCATTGACGTAAAATGTAATCCATTGACGTAAAATGTAATCCATTGACGTAAAATGTAATCCCATTGACGTAAAATGTAATCCATTGACGTAAAATGTAATCCCATTGACGTAAAATGTAATCCCATTGACGTAAAATGTAATCCATTGACGTAAAATGTAATCCATTGACGTAAAATGTAATCCATTGACGTAAAATGTAATCCATTGACGTAAAATGTAATCCATTGACGTAAAATGTAATCCATTGACGTAAAATGTAATCCATTGACGTAAAATGTAATCCATTGACGTAAAATGTAATCCATTGACGTAAAATGTAATCCATTGACGTAAAATGTAATCCATTGACGTAAAATGTAATCCATTGACGTAAAATGTAATCCATTGACGTAAAATGTAATCCCATTGACGTAAAATGTAATCCATTGACGTAAAATGTAATCCATTGACGTAAAATGTAATCCATTGACGTAAAATGTAATCCCATTGACGTAAAATGTAATCCCATTGACGTAAAATGTAATCCATTGACGTAAAATGTAATCCATTGACGTAAAATGTAATCCATTGACGTAAAATGTAATCCATTGACGTAAAATGTAATCCATTGACGTAAAATGTAATCCATTGACGTAAAATGTAATCCATTGACGTAAAATGTAATCCATTGACGTAAAATGTAATCCATTGACGTAAAATGTAATCCATTGACGTAAAATGTAATCCATTGACGTAAAATGTAATCCATTGACGTAAAATGTAATCCATTGACGTAAAATGTAATCCATTGACGTAAAATGTAATCCATTGACGTAAAATGTAATCCATTGACGTAAAATGTAATCCCATTGACGTAAAATGTAATCCATTGACGTAAAATGTAATCCATTGACGTAAAATGTAATCCATTGACGTAAAATGTAATCCATTGACGTAAAATGTAATCCATTGACGTAAAATGTAATCCATTGACGTAAAATGTAATCCCATTGACGTAAAATGTAATCCATTGACGTAAAATGTAATCCATTGACGTAAAATGTAATCCATTGACGTAAAATGTAATCCATTGACGTAAAATGTAATCCATTGACGTAAAATGTAATCCATTGACGTAAAATGTAATCCATTGACGTAAAATGTAATCCATTGACGTAAAATGTAATCCCATTGACGTAAAATGTAATCCATTGACGTAAAATGTAATCCATTGACGTAAAATGTAATCCATTGACGTAAAATGTAATCCCATTGACGTAAAATGTAATCCATTGACGTAAAATGTAATCCCATTGACGTAAAATGTAATCCATTGACGTAAAATGTAATCCATTGACGTAAAATGTAATCCATTGACGTAAAATGTAATCCATTGACGTAAAATGTAATCCATTGACGTAAAATGTAATCCATTGACGTAAAATGTAATCCATTGACGTAAAATGTAATCCATTGACGTAAAATGTAATCCATTGACGTAAAATGTAATCCATTGACGTAAAATGTAATCCATTGACGTAAAATGTAATCCATTGACGTAAAATGTAATCCATTGACGTAAAATGTAATCCATTGACGTAAAATGTAATCCATTGACGTAAAATGTAATCCCATTGACGTAAAATGTAATCCATTGACGTAAAATGTAATCCATTGACGTAAAATGTAATCCATTGACGTAAAATGTAATCCATTGACGTAAAATGTAATCCCATTGACGTAAAATGTAATCCATTGACGTAAAATGTAATCCATTGACGTAAAATGTAATCCATTGACGTAAAATGTAATCCATTGACGTAAAATGTAATCCATTGACGTAAAATGTAATCCATTGACGTAAAATGTAATCCATTGACGTAAAATGTAATCCATTGACGTAAAATGTAATCCATTGACGTAAAATGTAATCCATTGACGTAAAATGTAATCCATTGACGTAAAATGTAATCCATTGACGTAAAATGTAATCCATTGACGTAAAATGTAATCCCATTGACGTAAAATGTAATCCCATTGACGTAAAATGTAATCCCATTGACGTAAAGAGTCTTTTGTAATTTAATCCCCTGCAAATTTTCTATACCTGACAATATTTCGAAAATCAAAATAATTTACGGGAAGGTGCTTTGATGTAAGTATTATATTAACCTCGTTGTTATTAAACCAACGTATATCTTTTGTTATGCGAAATACCTTACTTGTTGTCAGTAGAGCATGTGATAGACTTTCTCTGATCAAAACCCCAGGGTGATCTCCTCTGGCATGCAAGGAGATCAGGAAAACTATAATAAAAGGCCACTTGATCTAAAAGGTAAAGTTACGTATAGGAGACATCTCCTATGAAAGGATTTTAGGAAATTCCTTCCGTAAAGTGGTAAAAGGGGGCGAAAGTTAACGTGGCAGTATATCACTTCTAGCCTCTATCATGGGGATTAAAAATAGTGTAAATTCTTGTAAAGAAAAATCGTTAATACTATTTAAGAGATAATAAAAAAATGTTTGAAAGCTGAAGTGAAACAAAAACAATGTTGTAAAGGTCATTTATCGTTTAAGACTTTCTTGTTATAAAATCAATCTGAATGAAGTGTCTGTTGAGTTATAAATAAATAGGGACATTACACTACAGACTGAGCGAAGTCTTTGCGAAAGGGATACAAGCAAAGCTGGCACTTACGCAAACTTACACTCATGCAATAGTGGCTTTCAAAATATTCACTGCAAATATATTTTGAAAGTTAAAGGATTTCTTGTGTAGTAAAATATTACTTTAGAAAGAATTTAGTTTTCATTTTAATTTTTATTACTTTAACCATTTATTTAATCCTTATACACGTGTATTTTTATGTGAATTAATGGCAAACGATCAATCTGTTATCTTGACGAAGAAATGAGAAGAGCATCACGATCTTTCCCATAAGATGCATGCACTAACTCTACTGAATGCACTGCTACCAAAATGAAAGCAGGTAAAATATGCCTTGAACGTGAAACGTGTTTCGCTTCTAATCACAAGATCATCAAGCGATTAGACTCTACGGCGTTCAGTATAAGTCCCCCAGACATCTGTGGGAAGGAGGATGGTGCTCATCTTTAGTTCACTCTATGTAACATATACTATGTATTAATTGCATGCGGAATTAGGTAACATAATTTTATAAGTAAAGCCTCAGTTCAACTTCCTTTATTGTAAATGACCACCGGTGGTCCTGCACGTTAAAGATACTAAAGGATCTGCTATACTACTATGCTTTACTATATGTGCAGTACAGAAAGGACTTTGTAAGGAGAAAAGAAAAGAGGCAAGAAGAAAGAGTGTCCGTTGATCTCATTCGCCATATGAAACACACGGAACTCTGGTAATCTACTTTATGAAAAAATTTTGTAACACTTCCTAAAATTAACAAAAAGAATCATTCCTTGTACAAAATTGTCTTTGAGGTAAAATAAGGAAAAATGTAGGGATATCTAAGTAAATGTCAGTAAAATTTGTTTCACAGAACGTTTCGCCGTCATTAACCAAAGTTCTTCACAATAGCAGATGTCTTTTGTTGTGTTGTGATTGATACACTGTTTTCGTAAAAGCTATAGTGAAGTTATTTGCTCGTGGAAGTTTCCAAAATAATACATCGTATAATCTATACTTCACTTCATACTTTCTGTCTGCGAAAGTACACTGCGGATCGTAGGTGTCCTAAAAAACATTTTCCATAGTACCTTCCATTGGATTTGACAAGCGGATTTGGGATCCCAGTAATAATTAACTTACATTATAGACGACGCTGCCAGTCACCAGTACGTTTAATTTAGGTTGTGTATTTTTCGAAATGATTAACCCGCCATCCTATGTTGCTACAAACCGTTTACTTCAATCGAGAAGAGAATCGAAACTTATTTACGATTTGTACAATTGACGACACTAAGATGATGACAGGCTCACCACTTGTTTCGTCCTCCCAAAATAACCTGTGGAGAAATATAATTCAAAAGGACTTGGCATAATAAATCGTATAATTCGAAAGAGAAATGAGAAGAAGTCACGATAGCCTAGTAGTTGTGTAATCGGAATTCGAGTCAAGAGACCCAAGCTCGATCCCGCAAGGCTCGTACCAATGGGGTTTTTAAAAAAATCACGTATGATTTACATCGTTAGTTTGGACATGAAGATAGCAACGGGCGCACCACCTATCACGTTGACCAAAAAAATATCTTCATTGAAAGATGGGTCGAATGGGACAGATGTAGGAAATGGTCGCAAGATTAAAGCATTGATTAAAATTAGTGGGTCAGAGAGATAATTTGCTGTTACCTGTAATTATAAATTACAAATGGCCCATACAATGGTGAAAATTTGACTGCAATTTAATTTATAACTATGTGGAAGAACATTCGTCACCTTTGCACGTAAAAAGTTCTGAACGAATTTGAATTAAAATTTACAGTAATATAGAGTAAACATCAGAATAATATAGAGGCTAAAGTTTATGAAAACATTGTATGATTTGGCCATAATATTACGATAAGTATCAAGTATTCTATCCTACTAATGTCAGAAATGCGAAAATTTGTGAGATTGATTATAGCTAATCTTTAACACAAAAACTAATGAATGGGTTTTGATTAAACCTTATTGACACATGCATATATGTTATTCTGTAGAGTTTATATAGACTTTGTGTAATTTAGCTATAATATTTCAATAAGTATCGATACTTTTTACAATACACACGAGAAGACCTCTTGATTAAATCATTGATTAAAATTAGTGGGTCAGAGATAATTTGCTGTTACCTGTAATTATAAATTACAAATGGCCCATACAATGGTGAAAATTTGACTGCAATTTAATTTATAACTATGTGGCAATATTTTATTGTTTGCGGACAATATCTACTCTGTATGGCACGTTGATAACAGATTACTTATTACCATACTACCGTAACGGTTGTATACTCTTTATACCTTATTATACTCGTTACTGACGGGTGGAAGAACATTCGTCACCTTTGCACGTAAAAAGTTCTGAACGAATTTGAATTAAAATTTACAGTAATACAGAGTAAACATCAGAATAATATAGAGGCTAAAGTTTATGAAAACATTGTATGATTTGGCCATAATATTACGATAAGTATCAAGTATTCTATCCTACTAATGTCAGAAATGCGAAAATTTGTGAGATTGATTATAGCTAATCTTTAACACAAAAACTAATGCATGGGTTTTGATTAAACCTTATTGACACATGAATATGTGTTATTCTGTAGAGTTTTTTTATAGACTTTATGTAATTTAGCTATAATATTTCAATAAGTATCGATACTTTTTACAATACACACGAGAAGACCTCTTGATTAAAGCATTGATTAAAATTAGTGGGTCAGAGAGATAATTTGCTGTTACCTGGAATTATAAATTACAAATGGCCCATGTGGCAATATTTTATTGTTTGCGGACAATATCTACTCTGTATGGCACGTTGATAACAGATTATTTATTACCATACTACCGTAACGGTTGTATACTCTTTATTCCTTATTATACTCGTTACTGACGGGTGGAAGAACATTCGTCACCTTTGCACGTAAAAAGTTCTGAACGGATTTGAATTAAAATTTACAAGTACAAGTAAACATCAGAATAATATAGAGGCTAAAGTTTATAAAAACATTGTATGATTTGGCCATAATATTACGATAAGTATCAAGTATTCTATCCTACTAATGTCAGAAATGCGAAAATTTGTGAGATTGATTATAGCTAATCTTTAACGCAAAAACTAATGAATGGGTTTTGATTAAACCTTATTGACACATGCATATATGTTATTCTGTAGAGTTTATATAGACTTTATGTAATTTAGCTATAATATTTCAATAAGTATCGATACTTTTTTTACAATACACACGAGAAGACCTCTTGGGACGAGTGGCACATACACTGGTTTTCATGTGTCGCCAGTCGGGTCAATATTGGCAACATTTTTTCTAAGTTTTGTCGGGTCTGGGTGTTTGTGGTACCTTCATATCCTCCATAATACAAGAGCTTAGGATACTTACTTTAGGACAGAGCAATGTGTTGTCCCTACCTTTGTATGTGAAAACAGTAACAGAAGCTAGTATTATTATATATTTGACATTGGCAGTAGGTACATTTTGTATAATTTATTAAGTTTAATTATTTGAAACAGATGTTATACAATATTTATAGGTTTGTGTAATCGTACATCGACCTGAAATATAACTTTATTAAATTTCATTCTATTCAGTGCCGGATACGTGTTATATAATTTTGGAATTCGTATTTAGTAATCTAAATACAACATATTAGACTAATCTTCATAAACATCTCCGAGATGCTACTGTATTAATGCAAATGTAATATATATTTTACACACAAAATTATTTCCTTGAAGCGACGACTCGGATTCGAATCCTGCTAAAGGCATATATTTTTATGAGGAATATGACTGTTTATACTCGAGTCCTGGATGTTAAAATGTATATATCAATATTTATCTAGGCCAATATGTTCGTAAGTACCTATGGCTATGTAAATATGTAGCAAAGATATTAAATCGGCGATTTAATATCTTTGCTACATATTTACAATAAGCTTCTGTGAAGAGTCGACAGGGCTACAGGGACTTCATTGTTCAGACCTCACCCTACCCCAGTATAGAAAATAGCGAAAAGATATAAAAATACATGCAATTAACTCCTCTAAAGAAATATGAATTTTTTTTTATTAAGCAATAAATACATTCTTTTTGTCTCATTATGCGATACCCGGAGAAAAGTAAGTACGTTTTGTGTTTATGAATATCATATGAAATCTGAGTAATAATTACACATCTGACATAAAATCCCTTGTAAGCTATGGACTATAGCAATCTAAGGCATATAATTTATCAAGTGTTCATCAGACGCTATTAGAACATCGAGAGGAATGAGCAAAAAGATCTGTTTGATTTGAATGGACCCTCAGAATATCCTACGAAACCACTCAAAAGCTTAATGCCTGCCCTTGTCAGCTTAAACTCATCTCGAGAAAATTTTAAGATGAGTATTCTAACCACAGTCACGATTGTCGAGCAGCTTGGTGATTAAAATTAGAATTAGGAGAACCGAGCTCGACTCCCAGAAGGTTGACCTAATAGAAATTTATTTACTGTTATGCTTGGCTTGAACAGGGGCTTGGGATACGAGGTCGCCACTTGTCACTTTGTTAAAGAAATAAATGATTTAGACTTCTAAAAACCCCATAATTGGATAATACGTAATAGAACATTTCATGGCGGGTGTTATAATAATAAAATAATATCTTCACTTCATTACCAATACAGGGGTAGACAGAGGTCTAGTCTAGATAATTAAGTCCCTTCGATCCACCTTCCACCGAAGATATTTTTGGGACAACGTGACAGGTGGTGAGCCTTATGTCCAAACCAACGATATGAATCGTACTGAGGTTTTTGAAAAAACCCATTGGTACTGCCCACTTTTACAGTGGTAGAACCACGCATCAACTTTTGTTGTTGCATGAATGGGCCGGCTCGACCGGGGAAGTACCACGACCTCACAGAATACCGGCGTAAAGTAGAAGTCTAACAAACATCTGCGTTTCGTCTGGTGAGTGCAGGTAACCGGTGGCCCACACACCCTCCGCCCCAAATTATGGGGCAGGGGGTCATTCTAAGGGAGGCAACGCATCTGCTAAGCCTCTGGTATTGCGGGTGTTCATGGGTGGCGGTAATCACTTACCATCACGTGAGCCACCTGCTCGTTTGCCTCCCTTTTTCTATAAAAAAAAATCTGGGGATTGAACTCGGGTCTCTCAGCTCGATTACCCTTCCACTCGGCTATCGTGACTTAATATGGGTGTTATAATAACAATAAATAAATAAATAATTAGAAACATAGATAGGGACAATATCACATACATTACTCTGATCCCGAAGTAAGTAGCTGAAGTACTTGTATTATAGAATCAGAAACAATGTAGGAAGCACAAATACCCAGACCTGAGAAAATACAACGTGTTTTTTTTACATTTAACTGATCCGGGAATCGAACCCAGACCACCAAGAGTGGTCGAAATCATGAAAACCAGTTTCAACGCCACTGTGAACGAGTGACGTATATACAGGATAAATTCCGTTCAATTATTTTTCCCCAATAGATTGGCAGAAGAAAGTACAACTATAATTAAAATAAATAAATTAATAGAGTTAGTGTTCAGTAATAAAATAATCCACATCGAAATTTAATGAACGGTTCTAAATTAAATTTATCCTGTGAAAATTAATTTGGTCTCTAAGGGATCTGAAATCTTTGGCTTCAAATTTATTATCTCTTCTTAGCTCGTCTTATTAAAATTGTGACTTTACTGTGAAATATAAACAAAATTTACAACGTTGTCTTAGTACACTGTATATTTATATTATGGTAATATCTTAATTTTAAATATACTTGCCTTTATAATAAATTGTGCTTATTTTCACGCGTAGCATTGTATAAATGGACGTAAACACGTTTGGTTTTTTTCACGCTGTTCCCAATAATGGGGTAGACAGAGGTCTAGACAGTTAAGTCCTTTCGAACCACTTTTAATCGAAGACATTTTTGGGACAACGTGACAGGCGGCGAGCCTGTCGCCGTCTTTATGTCTAATCTCCGTGTTTATGTAAAGATATAAATCGTACATAAGTTAAAAACCCATTGGTACGAACCTACTACCTGGGGATCGAACTCTGGTCTCTCGACCGAATACCGATTATCGATCCGCTTAGCTATCGTGAAAATGTTTTTCGTTAGTAATGTGAATGGGTGAGACGACCCGGTAGACGAGTTGGTAGTGACCCTACCTTCGATGACGTTCGTGGTGTTGCGGGTTCAAATCACGCTATGGCTAAACAGCTGTAAGATGAATATGAATATTTATACTCAAGTCAGGAATAGACATGACGGCAATGGACGTACCTTCTGTCATGCTCAAAATAAAGTTCGGTGGAAAGAGAGTTGTTCGGAACAGTCTAGGCCTTTTTTTACCCCAGTATTGTGTATAACGTTACGACGTTTGTTTTTAATTTGGGCTATTAACTTGTAAACTGATTATTTCCTAAGTGATTTTTTTTTCAGTACTATAATCACAAAGTCAAAGATTAACTGAAGGACAGTCATGGTACATACATATATGCATCATAGCCCTTCACTGCAGGACATAGGCCTCTCTCACAGGAAGGATTTTCTATAATCGCCACGCTTGGTAGGTGGATTGGCGATCGCAGTAGCAGACCTAACACAACTCAGACGCTGCTGCCCATCTTGATCGGATTATTTTGTCTTATATTTTTAGAGATGGTTATCCCACCATCTATCGGTTACCATAACATTATTCAAGGCTGTTCTCCTTAATCGCCTCTTACGTCACCCACGGGAAGAAAGGGAGTGGCAATATTCTTACACCGCTATCACACGGCCATGCCATGGCCACGGCCATGGTGTAAAATAAATAATTTTAAGTCATACAGGGATGTAGTAAACAGTTTTAATGCATGTTAAACTTTTTGTTGATTTACAGAACCTCTTTCATGGTTTGCTTAAAGGCATTCATGTCATTTATCATTCACCTCACTCGCCATTAGTACGAATTTGCGACAAAAGAGAAACATCAATCACTGTCCATCGTCGCTGATAATGCGTATCACAAGTACTTAGGTACAAAGAAATCAAAATATTAAGGTTTTTATTTTGAAAGAACTTATTTGTATACTATATTTAAATAAATGATCACATGTACTAGAAAAAAATAATTGCCATTTGAAATCGTTTATTAACATGTATTTGTAAATTATTAATCATGTAAGGTAATGAACTTATGATTAATAAAAGAGAGATATTTAGATTTATTTTTTAAGATAGTGTTTTTAAATAATTAATAATCGACATATTTTAAAAATTAAACAGGCGAGAGTCAGACCTGTGACATCAATCAAACCAATGTGACGATCATACTAGCCAAGTAATCGTTTGTAACACGCGTTAAATTTTTTTATTTATTTAAAAATAATACAATTATGTAGTGTATATACATATTTAAAATTTATGACAACTTTTAAAGAAGAAAATTAACTTTAAATCTCATGCGTTAAATCATATGCGTCTTCAACAAAATTCAATATACTTAACACGTTATGAATATAATATGTCTTAAAGAAAACATAAAGAGAATTTACAGTTAGCTTAAAATTAGGTAAAGAACGAGAACGTTTTAAACATTATAAGGTTACGACAGCTTACGTTTTTAGTGATTTCTTTGTCTAATGAATTTTTAATTTAATTTTAAACCATATAACTAATGCTGAATTTTTATTAAATTGAGAAGATTAAGCAATTTTATTGATTTTTAAAGCATATTTATGATGAACTTTTATGTGATAAAATTAAAGAGAAAAAAGTTAAAATTTCAACTGACACGGGCGGGATTCGAACCCGCGACCTTCGCCGATCCGTGGCGACACCCTTACCTCCGAGTCACCGTATCTTACACGCATCAGTTGAAATTTTAAATCAATATTCTCTTTTATTACTTCGCCATCTATTATCTCTTTTGCAAGTGACAATTTGATATTCCTGACTTTTCAGTTAGGAATTTTCCATACGATAATGCCAACTTAATTTTTATTATGCAATTTCATTGATATTCAAAGTATATTAATGCTGAATGTTTATGTGAAAAAATTTTTCTCTTTAGTTTATTTAAATTAAGAAGATATATAAAACAAGCAACTGACACGTACGGGATTCGAACCGACGACATGTGCTGTACCTTGACACAGTGCAAATTCTAAAATAATTTACTAATTTCTTGTCTTACTTTACATTGTAAGGGTGTGTCCAAATCTAGGAAATGCGCCGCTTGCTAGCTGCTCGGGCTTATTTGGTGAGCCCCTTTAGCGCAAATCAAGTCTCGCACAGTGTACGCGCACCGTGCGTGTGTAACTTGCGTGAAAGTAGTTTCGTCCGCTTCTATACCGTATAAATTGTAATAAATAATAAATAGTGTCACGCAATTCCCAATACAGGGGTAGTCTAGACCTTCCACATTCCATATTTTCGGGACACCGTGACAGGTGGTGAACCCGTCGCCGTCTTTATATCGAAGCCAACGATGTGATTCGTACATAAGTTTTTGAAAAACCCATTGGTACAAGCCTGCCACCGGAGGATCGAACTCGGGTCTCCTTATTCGAAATTCCGACCGCCCAACCACTTGGCTATCGTGACTGTATATCATAGTTGTAAATTTTTGAACAATGTTCATTTGTTCACTGCTTGATGAATCGGAAATAAGAAACAGAATCGAGTGGGTGAAGAAGATTCACGCGCAACGCACGGGTTCCACGCGTACGGCTCGCACGCTGTTCGAATAGCGCGTAGCTCGCACGCGAGCGGCGCGCGGGCAGTGCATTCTCCACGACTCAACCTAACAATATTTACACCGTAGAAAAAAAGCTGACAGCCATAGTATAAACATTTAGTATAAACAGCCAGGAACAATTTAAATAGATTGCAGGAATTGGTTAAATTTATTAATAACACGTATTTGTTAATATGGTAGATAATAAATGATAAATATTTTAGAATATTCTATAACATTCTGATAATTATTTGTTTAGATTACTGTAATTATTATGCTTTTATAAAACCTCTTAATTTTGTTTCAAGAGAAAATATAAATCTCAGAGTGATACATTTTCCCATTGTCCTTAAGTCGACATTGTAGAGCAAAAAGGAAATTTTTTTTCTCTCTATTTAAATGAATAACAAGAAGTTCAAATAAATTTTATCAAAAGCTTATGTATTTATATCGTTGGCTACATAAAGACGGTGACAGGCTCACCACCTGTCACGTTGTCTCAAAAACATCTTCGGCTGAAGGTGGGTCAGAAGGGCTTAATCATCTAGACCTCTTTACACCTCTGTCTATGTTGGATATGGCGTGAAGAAATTTTTTTTACTTGTTTTATGTGTTTTCGGAGTGACTTAATGTAGTTTTATAATAATGACTTATTATACATAAAATTAAATTAATGTAAAATTAAAAGTTAAGTTAATGATATTTCACTTCTGAATAAATTCATATCAAAGGAAGTGATAATAATAGAGTTCTGACCCACTCTTATTAAGTTTAGTACCCTTGTAAAGTAGAATGCTTTCAATACTTGACACAGTTGGCATAGTAGTGGTTTAGTTTCAATTTATAAAAATGAAATGTAATAGAGAAAAGTCTTCCGACGACAAGTAAATTTATTGTTACAGATCATAAATTAAATAGTTAAAGCACTTGCGTTATGGTATCAATGAAGAGCCCGAGAATATATTAATAAAGTGGTTTTATTAATATTTTCTCGGCTAGGTTTTAATTCCCGGACTGGTCTATATAGAAATAGACCAGTCCGGGAATCAAAGCCTATACCTTTCGACACCTTAAAAACCGATCTGTATGGAGGTTCGTTGGCTCGTAGGTGGTTTGGCGTCCACAAAGGTCATCAAACCTCCATACTTTCTGAAATGAACCTAACTACCAAACACGCATACGTAACGGTCTACAAAAGTCCACTGTAAAGCTATAGGCCTTTCAGGTAAGATTTGTCGTAAAAGCACGCTTGGCAAGCGGATTAGCAATCACTGTACCAAATCCACATTAGATGCTGTTTCCCGATACCGCTTCTTATAGTATTTTTCTAGTATTTCGCAAGATGATCGTGCCGCATACTTATGCTATGCTGGCAACTATAAATAATAATAAATAAATATCCTCATGCAATTCCCAATACAGAGGTCTAGTATAGACAGTGACCGTGGACAACGTGGTGAGGCCGTCGCCGTCTTTATGTGCTGGCAATTATAAATAATATGTAGTGTGAATGTTATATCCAAGTGATTAGGTGATCGAAATTCAAACTTATGTACGATTAATGTTGTTGGCTTGGACACAAAGACGGCTACAAGCTCACCACCAGAAGTGACTGGTGGTGAGCTTATGGTGCTTTCACCGAAAACAGAGTAAGAGTTTTTGGAGAAAGTTAGGTTAAAAGGACTTACCTGTCTAAACCTCTGTCCAAGTTGTAAATAGTGAGAAGAATTTTTCTTGTATAAGGTATCAAGGCAGAACCTTAGTCGCCTCTAAACATGGAAATAGGTGGCACATTCTGAAGCCGTTACCACATGGCACATTACATTTAGTTCTATATAAAGCAGATACCTATGTCCTACATGGGGCTTTCACAGGCAGTAGATAGATATAACATATAAATAGACAGTGAATTACGAAAGTTAGATTGGGTGATCGAAATTCCAGCCAACAGACCTGAGTCGAGCTAATAGATCTTAGTCGATTCCCAGCTGGTAAACATGTATCGATGATTTTTTTAAAGTTATGTAAGATTTATATGGTTAAGCTGCCAAAAAAGACGACAACAGGCTCACCAGCAGTCACATTGTATCGAATAATGTCCAAACCTATTTTTACCTTGTCTGTATTGGGAATGGCGTGAAAGATATTTTCTAAAAGACAATGAGTAAAAATTTCGGAAATATTGGCTACCTATATTTTAACAAAATAAATATTGTCTGCTTTCTCCTTAAACGTGATCTAATATAGTAAAGATACAGTAATGTTTGCTCATACAATGGGTTTGAGTTGACCGGAGCTTAGTGCGGTATGAGTAACATGTCATTAGACCTTTGTTTACTTTGAATAATGTTATTAGAAAGGGTAAAAACATGCACGCAATTCGAAATATATATAATGTATAATATAATGTCACGATAGCCGAGTGGTTGGGTGGTCAAATTTCGAGTTAATAGACCCGAGTTCGATCCCCAGTTGGTAGGCTCGTACCAATGGGTTTTCAAAAAAACTTATGTACGAATATCGTTGGCTTGGACATAAAGACGGCGACGGGCTCACAACCTGTCACGTTGTCCCGAAAATATCTTCGGTGGAAGGTGGGTCGAAGGGACTTAATTGTCTAGGCTCGACCTTTGTCTACCCCTAGTATTGGGAAGTGCGTGAAGATATATATATATATATATATGTATATATATATATATATGTATATATATATATGTATATATATATATATATATATATATATATATATATATATATATATATATATATATATATATATATATATATATATATATATATATATATATATATATATATATATATATATATATATATATATATATATATATATATATATATATATATATATATATATATATATATATATATATATATATATATATATATATATATATATATATATATATATATATATATATATATATATATATATTGAAAACCGGGTCAGGTGAATATTAGAAAACCACTAATTCACCATGATCTGCGGTTTGGGCGCTCGTGGTACCTTTGTTGTTTCCGATTCCTCATAAATAATGAATACATTGCCCTGATTCCAAACTAAATAGCTAAAGCTTATAGAAACAATGAAGATACCATAAACAACCAGACATGATGTAAATGTAGAAAAGTTTTATCTACATTGACCCGACCTGAAATCGAACTCGGGACCTCAGACTGTGGATCTGAGGTCCCGAGTTCGATTTCATAACTAGTATTCCATAACATACGTACTGCTTTACTGTGGGCTACTTACTGTGGGGTTAGAGCAATGTAATGTAATTCTGTCCCTATCTATGTATTTATTTATAAATAAATTAATATCTTCACGCAATTCCCAGTACAGGGGTAGACAGAGGTCTAGTCTAGACAATTAAGTCCCTTCGACCCTGACTGGAAGGTTCCACCGAAGATATTCTCGGGACAACGTGACAGGTGGTGAGCCCGTCGCCGTATTTATGGCCAAGCCAAAGTCCTATGTAATTCGTACATAAAATTCTAACTACATAAAACTTGTTTTTGAAAAACTCATTGGTGCCTCAAGCCTGCCATCTGGAGATCGAACTCGGGTCGGGACTCCAAATTTCGACCACTCGGCTATCGTGACTTTATTTATAAATGAATAAATTTCTAATATATTTTACATTTATATTTTAGATTATTGTACTAAGGGAAAGAGTTATTTCCTGTTACTATATTGCAAAATCTAAATGTTAGGTAATTTTTAACGTAGAGGCAAGCCACAGCTTTGGGTGCTGTATGAATTGATGAGGTTGACCATGAATTTTAATGTAGTGCAATTTCACCAAGCGACAACAATTGCAAGTGTAAATTATAATACTAATTAATCTGGCAAGGACAATCAGACGGCGATAGGCTCACCACCTCTCGCAGTGTCCCAAATAGCCTTCACGGAAATGTGGATCGAACAGGACTTAATTACCTACACCTCTGTCTACCCCAGTATTAGAAATATGTATGTAGGAGCAAATACGAATACTAGTTTAAATATTTTAAAAATGGCAATTTATTCAATCTATGGAAAAAATTGTTTTCCATAAACGATCTAGTGGCGACATTGTAAAATGCTGTTTACGGAACTCACCGACTGGCTTTTCGAACCATTAACTTAAGAGACTCTTCTAGATAGATCCTTTATTTATAAATCTCCAGGTCAACAGAAAAACTTATATCTTCATATATAAAATTTACATAACAAATTAAAACGTTTTCTTTGAGTGTTAACTTCTGTTTGTCTCTTTATTTGAAATGGCATGAAGATATTTGTTTATTACTTATTATATTTTATGTGTTCTCTCTGGCTACCCCGTTAGGGATTGTGCGTGAAGATTAATAAATAAATTATCCTTTAGCAGGGTACCAACTTGGATATCGGACTTCAAATCATTACTAATATTACTGGCATTGTGTGAGTTAAATTGTAGTGGATGGGTGATCAAAAATCTGACCCAGAAAGAAAGAGAGAGAAGAAACTCAAGCTCGATGTCCATTAGAGAGGCTCGTAGCGATAATATTTTTAAACTTTAGTAGTTTTACTAACATTGTCTAGGACATTTAAGTTCCACTAAAATACGAACTAATAGCAGCCGAGACCTAGGAACGCCATAGTGTTGGGAATATGGCCTTAAGAATGCTTTTTTATTGCTATTGCTTAATGGCCGATAAAAATTTACAGCAGGACACCGGCCTTTTAAATAGGAAAGATTCGCCATCGCTTCCCCATCTGGCAAGTTTATTACTTAACCTGAAATACTAGAAACCTTAAGCTTTCGGCGCTGCCGCCCGCCAAGAATCTCCTTAAATTTCGTCCGGTATTTTCAAGATGACATCCATCTGTCGGTAAATATAAGCCCTAGTAGCTGAGTTATTGACTCCGTGTAAAAAGAATTCAAGGTTGAATTGTATAAAAAATAACAGTAAAACTTTGTTTATATATTACGATCACCGCAATAATTATTTCATGTATATATTGTATATATATATATATATATATATATATATATATATATATATATATATATATATATATATATATATATATAAATATATATATATATATATATATATATATATATATATATATATATATATATATATATATATATATATATATATATATATATATATATATATATATATATATATGCTATATATATATATATATATATATATATATATATATATATATATATATATATATATATATATATATATATATATATATATATATATATGCTATATATATATATATATATATATATATATATATATAAAAAAAATATCTTCACGCAATTCCCAATACAGGGGTAGACAGAGGTCAAGTCTAGACAATTAAGTCCCTTTGACCCACCTTCCACCGAAGATATTTTTCAGGACAACGTGACAGGTGGTGAGCCCGTCGCCGCCTTTTATGTCAAACCAACGATGAAATTCGTACATAAGTTTTTTAAAAACTCATTGGTACTGCCACAGGGATCGAACTCGGGTCTCGACTCGAAAATCCGACCACCCAACAACTCGGCTATCGTGACTTATATATATATATATATATATATATATATATATATATATGCTATATATATATATATATATATATATATATATATATATATATATATATATATATATATATATATATATATGTATATATATATATGCTATATATATATATATATATATATATATATATATATATATATATATATATATATATATATATATATATATATATATATATATATATATATATATATATATATATATATATATATATATATTTTATATATTATATTTATCTTCACGCACAATCCCTGGAGGCATTGGTGTTAGGAAAGAATGTGTGGAAGAAATATGGCAGAGCTCTTTTAGAGATGGAATGGTTATGGAAAGGAAGATGTGTGTGGAAATGTGAAAAGAGGTAGTAGTAAAAGGGTGATGCATGGAGGAATGACGAAGTGAAAGAAGCTGTAAATAAGAAGAAGAAAGCATGGTTAGACTACTTGGCCTCTAGTAATGATAAGGATATGAGAGAGAAGAGGAAAGAAAGATATAAGCTCCAGAAAGTTCACACGAAAGCATTGATTGAGGAAGTGCGTGAAAGGAGTAGAATGGAAGGGATTTGAAAGGGTTGTCGCACAACTTCAAGGAGAACTCAAACTCTTCTGGAAAGAGGTCAGCGACCCGGAGTGGAAGTGACAGCTCAAGAATGAATAAAGTGCTTTCAGAATCAATGACGTCCTCAGGAAAATCGGACGTCATGCAGCGATGGAGCGAATTTTATAGAGAGATGTATGCGTGTGATGATCTTAGTGAGGATCCGGGGTGACGCCGTGACTGGGTACGTTAGATTCTCAAACCTCGATGAGAATGAGGTCATCAAAGGAAAGAGATTGAATGTGCGATTAGAAGTTTGAAATGTGGTGCGCTGCGGACTAGACAGAGTTACTGCTGAAATGGCCGCATGGTGGGCCACGCGTCTGGGACAGCTTTCATCTACAGTAATTTGTGCTGGCGAACGGGGCCGTTCCGGATGATTGGCGATCCGCGGTCATTGTGCCTTTATAAAGGCAAGCGTTCACATTATGACTGCGGGTGCTATCGGGCGATCAGCTTCTGACCAGTTTAGCGCAAAGTTTACTCGAAGGTTTTGACACGTAGGATGCAAGAGAAATCGGAAAGTTTTCTATGGGAGGCACAATGCGGATTTAGACCTGGAATAGGATGCAGCACGGATCAAATGCGTTTTCTCTCCGCATGATCACGGAGAAGCTTCTGGCTGCTAACCAGAAGATTTTCTGTGCTTTTGTGGATCTTGTGGAGAAAGTTATTTACAAGGTTGTAAGGAAAGAAAAGGGGAACTGTTGCCGGGGTATGGTGTGGATGGTCGATTGCTAAGGCTGTGCAGTCACTTTACTGTGACTGTAAATCCTGTGTGCGGGTAGGGCATGACCTGTCACCCATGTTTAGCGTCCAAACGGGCGTAAAACAGGGTTGTGTCATGTCTTCTGGCTATTCATACTGTATCTCGACAGCTGTTTACAGAAGCTGAAGATAGCTGTTTGGGTGTGAAATTGGGTGACATAAAAAGTAAATTGTCTGCTTTATGCTGATGATGCAGTGCTTATAGCACCATCAGAGGCAGAACTGCAGGCATTAGTCACGTGTATGAAAGAAGAATGTGAAATTAATGGTCTCCGTTTGAATGCTAATACAACTAAGGTTCTGGTATTTGAAAGGGACGAAGAAAGAACGAAGTGCGAAATTTGGGTAAATCTGGAATGTCTAGAACAGGTGAATGAAATTGTATACTTGGGGAGTGCGTTTAGCCGATGGAAGATGTGATTTAGATGTGGATTAGGCGTGGAACAGCGTTGGGAATAAAGTCACAAGTTCTGATCTGTGTTAATCAAAAGGCATATGTTGTGAAAAGTGCACGCCTTGCAATACATAACGCAGTGTTGGTACCGACTTGTTACATGGCAGCGAAACCTGGGTATGCCAGAAGAAGCATAAAAGCAGGTTGAATGGCAGGAGATGCGATCTTGTAAAATGTGCGGCCTTACCATGGCCGGACCGAAAGCGAAACGAAGAGATTCGCAATATGGCAGGTTTGAAAGACGACCTGTCTCAAACGGATAAGTGCGTGCTTCGATGGTTTGGGCATCGTTGAGCGAATGAGTGAAGACCGAATGGTGAAGAAAATATATAGCGCGAAAGTTAATATTAAGGTGTCGAGGTAGACCGAGATTAACTGAAGACCATGAGCAACTGCTCGAAGAGGTGAGGTCAAGAGTACTCGGATACCTAGACGTGCAAGCGTATGAAGAAGATGATGAATCTTGAAAGAAGCGAAAGAAGTATGTAGGGATCGTGACACTTGGCGATCTGTTCTCTGGCTACCTGTCAGGGATTGTGCGTGAAGATAAATAAATAAAATATATATATATATATATATACATATATATATATATATATATACATATATATATATATATATATATATATATATATATATATATATATATATATATATATATATATATATATATATATATATATATATATATATATATATATATATGTATATATATATATATATATATATATATATATATATATATATATATATATATATATATATATATATATATATATATATATATATATATGTATATATATATATATATATATATATATATATATATAAAAAAATATCTTCACGCAATTCCCAATACAGGGTAGACAGAGGTCTAGTCTAGACAATTAAGTCCCTTCGACCCACCTTCCACCGAAGATATTTTCGGGACAACGTGACAGGTGGTGAGCCCGTCGCCGCCTTTATGTCCAAGCCAACGATGAAATTCGTACATAAGTTTTTTTAAAAACTCATTGGTACTGCCACCTGGGGATCGAACTCGGGTCTCTCGACTCGAAATTCCGACCACCCAACAACTCGGCTATCGTGACTTATATATATATATATATATATATATATATATATATATATATATATATATATATATATATATATATATATATATATATATATATATATATATATATATATACATATATATATATATACATATATATATATATATATATATATATATATATATATATATATATATATATATATATATATATATATATATATATATATATATATATATATATATATATATATATATATTTTATATATTATATTTATCTTCACGCACAATCCCTGACAGGGTAGCCAGAGAGAACAGGTCGCCAAGTGTCACGATCCCTACATACTTCTTTCGCTTCTTTCAGATTCATCATCTTCTTCATACATGCACGTCTATGTATCTGAATACTCTTGACCCTCCCCTCTTCGAGCAATTTGCTCATATGGTCTTCGAAAGTTAGTCTCGGTCTACCTCGACACCTTTTAATATTAACTTTCGCGCTATATATTTTCTTCGCCATTCGATCTTCACTCATTCGTTCAACATGCCCAAACCATCGAAGCACGCCCTTGACCTTGTCTCAAAATGGATAATTTGAGACAAGGTCATCTTTTAAACCTGCCCTATTGCGAATCTCTTCGTTTCTCTTTCGGTCGGCCATGGTAAGGCCGCACATTTTACGAAGAGATCGCATCTCCACTGCATTCAACCTGCTTTTATGCTTCTTTTGGCATACCCAGGTTTCGCTGCCATGTAACAAAGTCGGTACCAACACTGCGTTATGTATTGCAAGGCGTGCACTTTTCACAACGCCTTGCCTTTTGATTAACGCAGTCAGGGCACCATTGATTTTGTTCCGGCAGCGACACGCCAGTCCACATCTAAATCACATCTTCCATCCCGGCTAAACGCACTCTCTAAGTATACAATTTCATTCACCTGTTCTAGACATTCCTGATTTACTCAAATTTCGCACTTCGTTCCTTCTTCGTCCCTTTCAAATACCAGAACCTTAGTTTTATTAGCATTCAAACGGAGACCATTAATTTCACATTCTTCTTTCATACACGTGACTAATGCCTGCAGTTTTGCCTCTGATGGTGCAAAAAGCACTGCATCATCAGCACATAGCAGACAATTTACTTTTATGTCACCCAATTTCACACCCAAACAGCTTTCTTTCAACTTCTGTAAACAGCTGTCGAGATACAGTATGAACAGCCAGGAAGACGTGACATAACCCTGTTTTACGCCCGTTTGGACGCTACACATGGGTGACAGGTCACGCCCTACACGCACACAGGCTTTACAGTCACAGTAAAGTGACTGGACAGCCCTTAGCAATCGACCATCCACACCATACCCCGGCAACAGTTCCCAGATTTTTTTCCTTACAACCTTATCAAATGCTTTCTCAAGATCCACAAAAGCACAGAAAATCTTCTGGTTAGCAGCCAGAAGCTTCTCCGTGATCATGCGGAGAGAAAACATTTGATCCGTGCATCCTCTTCCAGGTCTAAATCCGCATTGTGCCTCCCATAGAAATCTTTCCGATTTATCTTGCATTCTACGTGTCAAAACCTTCAGTATATTACGTTTGAATGAGTCGCGACAAACATTACAAATCCAGTTGGAAAAGATTAAAACATCGTCAAAGGAAGAGTTGCTGCAGAAAGAAAAAGAAATATCAGGAAAACTAGAGAGTTTAGCGGGTATTGGGCGTATTTTAGAAGACAAACAAACGATAGCAGATATTTTAAGCGAGGTTAGATCGGTTAGGAAAATTTTAACTTATGACGTCGCTGAAATAATAAGTAAGTTGAGACCGAACGACAGTGGTGGAGAAAATATTGGGGAAATCCTGACGCATGTTAAAGAAAATGGACGAATACTGGGTGATTCAAGTTCCCAGATAATGAAATTGGAAAATCAATTAGGACAGTTACATCGTGAAAGTAATTCAAAATCAGGACATTTTCAGCGTACATATGCAGAAGCAACTGCACAAAATAAAAACCTAACAATGACGAACACCTCCTCCTACATTCAGTAATTGTGTCGTCGGAAATTGCAAATGACAGCAGTCAAGATGTCTTAGATAGAATTAGAGTGGCAGTAGACGCTAAATGTACTGGTATCGAGTCGACAAAATAAGGAAAGCAAAAGACCAAATGTTATTGTCAGTTGTGAATCAAAAGACGATCTTAAAAAGCTGACTGATAAAATAAAGACATCTGACAGAAATCTACAGGTAGAGGAGACCAAAATAAAGACCCACAAATAATTATTAAGGACGTTTTGTCATACAACACTGACGAGGATATAATCAAGCGATTAGAAACCAAAATAAAAATATTTTTAAAAATATGGACTCAGAAGACATACGAATGACAATAAGGTATAGAAAAAAGGCAAGAAATTCCCACGAAAATCACGTGGTAGTGCAGGTATCGCCAAAAATTTGGCAGCAAATGACTGCAGTGGGCAGGATACAAATAGATTTACAACGAGTGTGGGTGCAAGACCAATCACCGTTAGTACAGTGCGCGAAGTGTCTTGGTTTTGGCCACGGAAGTAGACTGTGTAAGGAGACTATTGCTTTATGCAGTCTCTGCTCTGGCCCACACCTCAGAGCGGACTGCTCGGTACGGCTTCTGGGAGAGACACCAACCCGCCGTAACTGTCACATGGCAAAAATGGAGAAAACCGACCACAACAGCTTCGACGACAGATGTCCAGTAAGTAGAAAATGGGACGCGATCGCTAGATCAAACGTAGCCTACTGTTAATGTCGCCGAAGTGGCAACAAACTCGAGGAAAATACAAAACGACAATCTAAGAAACGAAAATATCACATGATACAGATAAACTTGCAAAGAAAAAACTGGCCACTCAAGAAGTTATTATCTAGGCGCATAGCAGAAACATAGCCGTAGCTCTAGTGCAAGAACCTACACGAGTGTTTCAGGAGAACTGCAACAGTTGCCAGGTACCAGAATAGTCCAATGTAGAAAACGGGATAAACCTAACAAAGCTGCTATCATGGTTTTCGATAAAGAAATCAATATAATTGAAGACCCTCCGATGATCTCGGAAAACATAGCAGTAGCTACATTGCAAACAGAAAACTGGACAATAGGGGTAATCTCAATATATTTTGAAGATCAACTTCCTATTGAACCATATATCAAACAAATGGAAGACATCGTAGGTAAATTCGGAACCAAACACCTTTTGATAGGAGGAGACGTGAACGCCTGGAACACCTGGTGGGGCAGTACATCAATTGATTATAGAGGAATAGTACTTCAGGAATCTCTGGATGAAATGGGATTACATATATTGAATGAAGGAACAGAGCCTACTTTTGATACAATTAGGGGAGGGAAAATATATACAAGTCATGTGGATATAACAGTGTGCAATGAAAGCCTACTAGATCTTATCAAAGACTGGAAGGTTGACAAGGATATAATTAGTTCAGATCACAATGCAATAGTCTTCACAATAAGCCTGGAAAAATCTAAAGGAAAAAAATGAAATTAAAACCACAAGAATTTATAACACAAAAGGTAAACTGGAGTCATTTCAAAGCAACATTTAAGAAGCACCTGTATGAAAACGGAATCGAACCAATTGAAATAAATAACATTGTATCAAAAGAAGACCTGGAAAATGTTATAGAAAAATATCGTAACAGTATTAAAAAGCGTGTGACGAAACAATACCAAAACTTAAATGAAGGAAAATAAAAAGTACTTACCATGGTGGAACAAGGAACTCGAGGAACTGAAGAAGGAGATGGTCACTAAACGTAGAAGAATCCGATGTGCTGCCTCTAGGAGGCGGGAACTGGTAATACAACAATACCTGGAAGCAAAAGGAAATATGAAAATGAAGCAATTAAAGCACAAACAACTAGCTGGAAGAAATACTGCACAAATCAGAACCAAGAGAGCTACTGGGATAGGATATATAGGGTAATCAGGATATCATCCAAAAGACAGCAAGATCAGCTATTGGTGAACGGTGGAACAGCTCTGAGTCCTGACGAATCAGTTAAGTGGCTGGCTGACAACTTCTTTCCAGATGACGATAGACACAGCGACAACGTAGAACACACAATAATAAGAGAGAAGGCTAAAAAACTTGTGATCCTCAAACTGATGATTCACTGGATCCACCGTTCACGATAGCGGAACTGAGAAACACTATGGGAAGTTTTAGTATGAAGAAGGCACCAGGACCCGATGGCTATACGATGGACATCTGTACTGCGGCAATATGTACCAACGAAGAGCTATTTCTGTAAATACTTAACAAATGTCTGCAAATTTCGCTTTTCCCAACTCTGTGGAAGGAAGCAGCAGTAATAGTTCTTAAAAGCCAGGTAAAACTGATTATACCCATCCTAAGGCATATAGGCCTATAGGATTGCTATCCATCCTGGGGAAAATACTTGAAAAATGATCGTGAAGAGAATAAGGTGGCACGCAACCAAGAGCAATCTAGGCAATACGGTTTTGTGCCCCAGCGTAGCACGGAAGATGCCCTGTATGACCAAATACAGCACATTAAAGAAAACATCAAAAATAAGAAAATCAATATTTTGGTATCGCTGGACATACAGGGCGCGTTCGATAACGCCTGGTGGCCTGCCGTCAAATGTCGACTTCTGGAAAAAAAATGCCCACAAAATTTAAGAAAAATTATAAGTAGTTATTTCGAAAATAGAAAAGTGAAATTAAGGTACGCCGACAGAGAGATAGTAAAGTTAAACACGAAAGGATGCGTACAGGGATCGATAGCTGGACCCACCTTCTGGAACCTTCTACTCGATCCCTTACTCGATAAAATGGACGAGAACAGAATCTACTGCCAAGTTTTTGCGGATGACGTCGTCCTGGTTTTTTCTGGACACAAGATCCCCGAATTAGAAGAAAATATAAATAGAACCCTGAACACTGTACACGAATGGGGAGTAAGCAACAAACTGTGCTTCGCTGCCCATAAAACGAACACCATGATAATTACGAAGAAATTAAAATTTGAAACACCAAAATTGTATATGGGCGGAACGGAATTAGAAATAGTTAACGAAATCAAACTTTTAGGCCTAATAATTGACAAAAGACTTACTTTTCAAAATCATACAGCATATATATGTCGAAAAGTCACAAATATATTTAAACAACTAGCTAAAACAGCAAAAATTACATGGGGTCTAAATCCAGAGATTATCAGGACGATGTACGTCGCGGTAGTGGAACCTATTGTGTTGTATGCGGCAAGTGTGTGGGCGAAGGCGACGCGGAAATTAACAGTTAAATTAACAGTCAAATTAACAATTAAACGCTGTACAGAGAGGGTTTGTGCAAAAAATCTGCAAAGCGTACAGGACGGTGTCGTTGAATTCGTCGTTGATTTTAACGGGACTATTGCCTCTTGATATCCGAATCCGCGAGGCGGCAAGGCTTTACGAAGCAAAGCGCGGAAAACCCCAGGAAGATATCATAGGGGATAGACCAGTGGAGGAAAAAGTGGCATATTTTGAAGCGATGCATCCAGCTACCGAATGCGAAATTAACTACGAAATCGTCGAGAACTTGGGCAGATGGAAGGTACAGGAGCAATTAAATTATTTACCGACGGTAGTAAAATCAGTGGCAAAGGTGGGGCAGCATTATCAGCATGGCGTGAAAACCAAGAAATAGTAAGCAAAAAATATAAACTAGAATCATTTGCACAGTCTATCAGGCTGAATTTTACGCATTGTACAAAGCCACTGAACTTATTTTAACCTATAAGAGCAGTGTCTTTAAAGTATATAGCGATTCAAGATCAAGCCTGGATTCAATCAAATCTCCGGACAACTTTAATCCTCTAGTGCAAAACATCCGCAAAAATTTTAAAATATTAACTGAAAACAATAAAACAGTACATTTTTTTGGACAAAGGCGCACGCTGGAATCGAGGGTAACGAAAGGGCAGATATTTTGGCAAAAGAAGCAGCACAAAACTAAAAACGGCATCCCATTATGATAGATGCCCCATATCGTTCATAAAACGAACGAAAACGTGAAAAAACGTGTGAAAATATAGTTAAAAATTTAAAAGTAAAGAATAACGCTTAAACATAATATCATTAAAGGAAAACATAAAATAACCAATAATATATGAGAAATAACAGCAAAAATCTGAATACATGCGCGAAAATATGTTTAGCATATATTGTAATGTAATATATGATCTAGGCATAAAAAAGCAACAGTAAAGAAATAAAAGTATAGTAATAGTTAAAACGTAAACATAAAGGACAAAAAGGAAATAAATACAGAAAAGGAAATCAAACGCGAACTTAATAGGTAGAAAAAAAAAAGACCATGAAGATAAAATTAAAGATTTCAAATAGAAAAATAAAATAATATACAAACAACACACCCACAAAAATGATATGAAAAAAAATTAATATTACATAAAGAAAGAAAGAAAATGATACACAAAGACTCTGAGATCCATATCAGAGGTTTTAAACTAAAAAAAAAAAAAAAAAAAAAACCTTCGAGTAAACTTACTTGCTAAACTGGTCAAGCTGATCGCCCGATTGCACCCGCAGTCATAATGTGAACCTTTACCTTTATATAAAGGCCGCGGATCGCCAATCATCCGGAACAGCCCCCGTTCGCCAGCACAAATTGCACAGCAGATGAAAGCTGTCCCAGACGCGTGGCCTACCATACCTGACCATTTCAACAGTAACTCTGTCTAGTCCCGCAACCTTACCACATTTCAAACTTCTAATCGCACATTCAATCTCTTTCATACTGATGACCTCAGTGTCATCTACGTCCGAGTCTGGCGTACCAGTCACGGCGTCACCCCGGATCCCTCACTAAGATCATCACACGCATACATCTCTCTATAAAATTCGCTCCATCGCTGCATGACATCCGATTTTCTGAGAAGACGTCATTGGTTCCCGAAAGCACTTAATTCATTCTTAAGGCTGTCGCACCACTTCAGGTCTTTCTAACCTCATTCCAGAAGAGTTTGAAGTTCTCCTTGAAGTTGTGCGACGACCTTCGTCCACTTCCATTCTACTCCTTTCACGCACTTCCTCAGTCAATGCTTTCGTGTGAACTTTCTGGAGCTTATATCTTTCTTTCCTCTTCTCTCTCATATCCTCATCATTACTAGAGGCCAAGTAGTCTAACCATGCTTTCTTCTTCTTATTTACAGCTTCTTTTACTTCGTCATTCCACCATGCATCACCCTTTTTACTATTACCTCTTTTCACAGTTCCACACACGTCTTCCGCTGCACTAACCATTCCATCTCTAAGGTTCTGACATATTTCTTTCACACATTCTTTCCTGACATCGATGCTGTCCAGCTTTTCGGCTACCCTTGCTTGATATTTATCCCTAGTGTCCACTTCCGTATTGGTGTTAGGAAAGAATGTGTGGAAGAAATATGGCAGAGCCTTAGAGATGGAATGGTTAGTGCAGCGGAAGACGTGTGTGGAAATGTGAAAGAGGTAGTAGTAAAAAGGGTGATGCATGGAGGAATGACGAAGTGAAAGAAGCTGTAAATAAGAAGAAGAAAGCATGGTTAGACTACTTGGCCTCTAGTAATGATAAGGATATGAGAGAGAAGAGGAAAGAAAGATATAAGCTCCAGAAAGTTCACACGAAAGCATTGATTGAGGAAGTGCGTGAAAGGAGTAGAATGGAAGCGGACGAAAGGTTGTCGCACAACTTCAAGGAGAACTCAAACTCTTCTGGAAAGAGGTTGGAAGGACCGGAGTGGTGCGACAGCCTTAGAATGAATAAGTGCTTTCGGGAACCAATGACGTCCTCTCAGAAAAATCGGACGTCATGCAGCGATGGAGCGAATTTTATAGAGAGATGTATGCGTGTGATGATCTTAGTGAGGGATCCGGGGTGACGCCGTGACTGGTACGCCAGACTCGAACCTCGATGACACTGAGGTCATCAGTATGAAAGAGATTGAATGCGATTAGAAGTTTGAAATGTGGTAAGGTTGCGGGACTAGACAGAGTTACTGCTGAAATGGTCGTATATGGTGGCCACGCGTCTGGGACAGCTTTCATCTGCTGTGCAATTTGTGCTGGCGAACGGGGCTGTTCCGGATGATTGGCGATCCGCGGTCATTGTGCCTTTATATAAAGGTAAAGGTTCACATTATGGACTGGTGGGTGCTATCAAGCGATCAGCTTGACCAGTTTAGCAAGTAAAAACACTGAAGGTTTTGACACGTAGGATGCAAGAGAAATCGGAAAGTTTTCTATGGGAGGCACAATGCGGATTTAGACCTGGAATAGGATGCACGGATCAAATGTTTTCTCTCCGCATGATCACGGAGAAGCTTCTGGCTGCTAACCAGAAGATTTTCTGTGCTTTGTGGATCTTGAGAAAGCATTTGATAAGGTTGTAAGGAAGAAAATGTGGGAACTGTTGCCGGGGTATGGTGTGGATGGTCGATTGCTAAGGGCTGTGATCACTTTACTGTGACTGTAAATCCTGTGTGCGGGTAGGGCATGACCTGTCACCCATGTTTAGCGTCCAAACGGGCGTAAAACAGGGTTGTGTCATGTCTTCCTGGCTATTCATACTGTATCTCGACAGCTGTTTACAGAAGCTGAAAGATAGCTGTTTGGGTGTGAAATTGGGTGACATAAAAGTAAATTGTCTGCTTTATGCTGATGATGCAGTGCTTATAGCACCATCAGAGGCAGAACTGCAGGCATTAGTCACGTGTATGAAAGAAGAATGTGAAATTAATGGTCTCCGTTTGAATGCTAATACAACTAAGGTTCTGGTATTTGAAAGGGACGAAGAAAGAACGAAGTGCGAAATTTGGGTAAATCTGGAATGTCTAGAACAGGTGAATGAAATTGTATACTTGGGGAGTGCGTTTAGCCGGGATGGAAGATGTGATTTAGATGTGGACAGGCGTGTCGCTGCCGGGAACAAAGTCAATGGTGCCCTGACTGCGTTAATCAAAAGGCAAGGCGTTGTGAAAAGTGCACGCCTTGCAATACATAACGCAGTGTTGGTACCGACTTTGTTACATGGCAGCGAAACCTGGGTATGCCAGAAGAAGCATAAAAGCAGGTTGAATGCGGTGGAGATGCGATCTCTTCGTAAAATGTGCGGCCTTACCATGGCCGACCGAAAGCGAAACGAAGAGATTCGCAATATGGCAGGTTTGAAAGATGACCTTGTCTCAAAATGGATAAGGGCGTGCTTCGATGGTTTGGGCACGTTGAGCGAATGAGTGAAGACCGAATGGTGAAGAAAATATATAGCGCGAAAGTTAATATTAAAGGTGTCGAGGTAGACCGAGATTAACTTTCGAAGACCATGTGAGCAAAATTGTTTCGAAGAGAGGAGGGTCAAGAGTACTCGGATACCTAGACGTGCATGTATGAAGAAGATGATGAATCTGAAAGAAGCGAAAGAAGTATGTAGGGATCGTGACACTTGGCGATCTGTTCTCTCTGGCTACCCTGTCATGGATTGTGCGTGAAGATAAATAAAATATATATATATAATAATATATACATGAAATAATTATTGCGGTGATCGTAATATATAAACAAAGTTTTACTGTTATTTTTTTATACAATTCAACCTTGAATTCTTTTTACACGAGTCAATAACCCAGCTACTAGGGCTTATATTTACCGACAGATGGATAAGTTATCTTGAAAATACCGGACGAAATTTAAGGAGGCTCTTGGCGGGCAGCGCGTAGCTTAAGATTTGTAGTATTTCAGGTTAAGTAATAAACTTGCCAGATGGGGAATAAAATATATATATATATATATATATATATATATATATATATATATATATATATATATATATATATATATATATATATATATATATATATATATATATATATATATATATATATATATATATATATATATATATATATATATATATATATATATATATATTTTATTTATTTATCTTCACGCACAATCCTGACGGGGTAGCCAGAGAGAACAGATCGCCAAGTGTCACGATCCCTACATACTTCTTACATTACATCTATAAATTCGCTCCATCGCTGCATGACGTCCGATTTTCTGAGAGGACGTCATTGGTTCCCGAAAGCACTTTATTCATTCTTAAGGCTGTCGCACCACTCCGGGTCCTTCCAACCTCTTTCCAAAAGAGTTTGGAGTTCTCCTTGAAGTTGTGCGACAACCTTTCGTCCCTTCCATTCTACTCCTTTCACGCACTTCCTCAATCAATGCTTTCGTGTGAACTTTCTGGAGCTTATATCTTTCTTTCCTCTTCTCTCTCATATCCTTATCATTACTAGAGGCCAAGTAGTCTAACCATGCTTTCTTCTACTTATTTATAGCTTCTTTCACTTCGTCATTCCTCCATGCATCACCCTTTTTACTACTACCTCTTTTCACATTTCCACACACGTCTTCCGCTGCACTAACCATTCCATCTCTAAGGCTCTGCCATATTTCTTCCACACATTCTTTCCTAACACCAATGCTGTCCAGCTTTTCGGCTACCTTGTTGATATTTATTCCCTAGTGTCCGCTTCCTGAAGCTTCCAGCTTCGGATGCTACCGACCGACTGTGGTTCTGGTATCGCCGGTGGCTTAACCTGCGAACAGACCCTAAATCTAGTAATCACTAGGTAGTGATCCGTTCCCAGGTCAGCACCTCGGAACACCCGCGTATCCATCACCTGTTTTCGCAGTCGGTCATCCACCAGGAATAAATCAATCATACTTCTCTCATTCTCTCTTGTTCTAGTATACATATGGATTTTCTTGTGACTAAACATAGTGTTTGTCACAAGAAGACCCTTTCCTTGCATACAGCCAGTATAAGCTTGCCAGCATCGTTAACCCTTTTATCGCCAACATTCCAAGCACCGACTCGTACCCTGGCCGAGCGGTACCAACCCATCCATTCAAATCACCACATACAACAATTCTTTCGTTTCCTCTAACCAAGTCTAGAACTTCTCTTACATTCTCCCAAAACTCCTCCAGCTCAGCTCTGGACGACAGAAGCCACCGGCGCATAAACAGCCAAAAGGAATAACTTCGTCAGTCCCAATTTAAAGCGAACCCAGAGAAGTCTCGAGTTCACAACCTTATATTCAGTCATAACATCGACCAACCGAGACGACAGCAGCACCCCCACTCCCTGGCAGGCGCTCTCGCTCTCGGGGACTCCGGACCATAGAGCTAACGCCCCGCCAGGGAGCTCTTCAGTACCACTGCCCCTCCGCTTGGTCTCCGACAAACACGACATCTAATTCTCTTTATTTCATTATTTCAATCAACTCATTCGTCTTATCTCTCATGTCTCCTCTAACATTCCACGTGCCAACTCTGCACTCCGTCCTCCACCTTCCGCCGTGTCGGGCTGTGCGTGACGGGTGGCGGTCCCCATCGCCGCTTTGCGCGCTGCATTTCACACCAGCGGGACGAACTGGTGTGCGTCGCCTTGGAGGACGCCCTAACCCTCGTTGGCATGGGTGCGCAGCTGTGCTTGCGGTGCGGCCCTGAAGGCTGGCAGAGATCGCGACAGGCACGCTTCTACAATGACCCCCAATAATATATATATATATATATATATATATATATATATATATATATATATATATATATATATATATATATATATATATATATATATATATATATATATATATATATATATATATATATATATATATATATATATATATATATATATATATATATATATATATATATATATATATATATATATATATATATATATATATATAAATAAATAAATAAATAAATAAATATCTTCACGCAAATCCCAATACAGGGGTAGACAGAGGTCAAGTCTAGACAATTAAGTCCCTTTGACCCACCTTCCACCGAAGATATTTTCGGGACAACGTGACAGGTGGTGAGCCCGTCGCGCCCAACACATGTCCAAGCCAACGATACACGTACATAATTTTTTAAAAACTCATTGGTACTGCCACCTGGGGATCGAACTCGGGTCTCTCGACTCGAATTCCGACCACCCAACAACTCGGCTATCGTGACTTAATATATATATATATATATATATATATATATATATATATGCTATATATATATATATGCTATATATATATATATATATATATATATATATATATATTTATATATATATATATATATATATATATATATATATATATATATATATATATATATATATATATATATATATATATATATATATATATATATATATATATATATATATATATGCTATATATATATATATATATATATATATATATATATATATATATATATATACATATATATATATATATATATATATATATATATATATATTTATATATATATATATACATATATATATATATATAATATATTTCAATTTATAAATTAATTATTGCAGATACAACTTTATTTTTAGGTTTTCCTTTGACTTTGTTTGATAATACATGTTTATCTTTATAAGAAACATGTCGAAGTTAATAAATGCCTCTTACATTAAAAGGTTAGCTCAGCCTCAAGCGAATCGTATAAGGTACTATTTTCTTTCTAAATACTAAGTAGGTTAGTTTCATGTAAAGTTTATAGATTGATGTAATCGATATTAAGATTATTAATTATCATTGGATATGTGTATATATAAACAAAAACTATCTAACTTCTACCGCCTATAAATATCATACCGCCGTTCCCAGTACTGTTTTACGTTTAAGGTAATTAAGACTCTGATAAATGGTAAGCCGGTTTCCATATTTAAGTCCAAGCTATATATATATATATATATATATATATATATATATATATATATATATATATATATATATATATATATATATATACTTTTTTAAGTTCAGAAATGAGACATTTTCTTTCACACTTTCGTAAGCTTTAGTAATTTCTCTCCCCAACCCCTCGACCCACCTCTCGACACCCATTCTTAACCCTTTTCTGAAGGATTTTTATAAAATCCATTCTAAGCTTACGCCTCCTATATAATGCAAACTCGTGTCAAATTTCGTCTTTATAGATAGTTTTAGAGATTTCGTGACTAGTCAGTGTATGAAAGAGCAACCTTTCACTTACATAACTCCTTCTTTTCACTACTATTGACCGTGGACGAGTGGTTTCCACAACTGTTTCCATGGTATTGCTCTCTGGTTCTAGCTCTGAGGTTCCGAGTACTAATACCGGTCGGATGAATATTGAATACCACTAATTCTACATCATCTGCGGTTTGGGCGCTTGTGGTACCTTTGTTGTTTTCGATTCCTCATAAATAATGAATACATTGCCCTGATTCCAAACTAAATAGCTAAAGCTTATAGAAACAATGAAGATACCATAAACAACCAGACATGATGTAAATGTAGAAAAGTGTTATCTGCATTGACCCGATCTGAAATCGAACTCGGGACCTCAGACTGGGGATCTAAGTTCCCGAGTTCGATTTCATAACCAGTATTCCATAACATACGTCTGCTTTAGCTACTTACTGTGGGGTTAGAGCAATGTAATGTAATTCTGTCCCTATCTATGTATTTATTTATAAATAAATAAATATCTACACGCAATTCCCAGTACAGGGGTAGACAGAGGTCTAGTCTAGACAATTAAGTCCATTTGACCCTGACTGGAAGGTTCCACCGAAGATATTCTCGGGACAACGTGACAGGTGGTGAGCCCGTCGCCGTATTTATGTCCAAGCCAATGTCCTATATAATTCGTACATAAAACTCAAAGTACATAAAATTTGTTTTTGAAAAACTCATTGGTGCCTCAAGCCTGCCATCTGGGGATCGAACTCGGGTCTCTTGACTCCAAATTTCGACCACTCGGCTATCGTGACTTTTTTTATAAATGTATAAATTTCTAATATATTTTACATTTATATTTTAGATTATTGTACTAAGGGAAAGAGTTATTTCCTGTTAGTACATTGCAAAATCTAAATGTTAGGTAATTTTTAACGTAGAGGCAAGCTACAGCTTTGGGTGCTGTATGAATTGATGAGGTTGACCATGAATTTAAATGTAGTGCAATTTCACCAAGCGACAATAATTGCAAGTGTAAATTATAATACTAATTAATCTAAATAAATTTATTATTTAAGTATATTGCACCGCTGGCAAGGACAATAAGACGGCGATAGGCTCACCACCTCTCGCAGTGTCCCAAATAGCCTTTACGGAAATGTGGATCGAACAGGACTTAATTACCTACACCTCTGTCTACCCCAGTATTAGAAATATGTATGTAGGAGCAAATACGAATACTAGTTTAAATATTTTAAAAATGGCAATTTATTCAATCTATGGAACTAATTGTTTTCCATAAACGATCTAGTGGCGACATTGTAAAATGCTGTTTACGGAACTCACCGACTGGCTTTTCGAACCATTAACTTAAGAGACTCTTCTAGATAGATCCTTTATTTTATAAATCTCCAGGTCAACAGAAAAACTTATATCTTCATATATAAAATTTACATAACAAATTAAAACGTTTTCTTTGTGTGTTAACTTCTGTCTGCCTCTTTATTTGAAATGGCATGAAGATATTTGATTATGACTTATTCTGTTATTTTATTAATTATTATATGTGTTCTCTCTGGCTACCCCGTCAGGGATTGTGCGTGAAGATTAATAAACAAATTATCCTTTAGCAGGGTACCAACTTGGATATCGGACTTCAAATCATTACTAATATTACTGGCATTGTGTGAGTTAAATTATAGTGGATGGGTGATCAAAAATCTGACCCAGAAAGAAAGAGAGAGAAGAAACTCAAGCTCGATGTCCATTAGAGAGGCTCGTAGCGATAATTTTTTAAAACTTTAGTAGTTTTACTAACATTGTCTAGGACATTTAAGTTCCACTAATATATGAACTAATAGCAGCCGAGACCGAGGAACGCCATAGTGTTGGGAATATGGCCTTGAGAATGCTTTTTTATTGCTATTGCTTAATGGCCGACAAAAAGTCACAGCAGGACACCGGCCTCTTAAATAGGAAACATTCGCCATCGCTTCCCCATCTGGCAAGTTTATTACTTAACCTGAAATACTAGAAATCTTAAGCTTTCGGCGCTGCTGCCCGCCAAGAGCCTCCTTAAATTTCGTCCGGTATTTTTCAAGATGACTTATCCATCTGTCGGTAAATATAAGCCCTAGTAGCTGGGTTATTGACTCCGTGTAAAAGAATTCAAGGTTGAATTGTATAAAAAAATAACAGTAAAACTTTGTTTATATATTACGATCACCGCAATAATTATTTCATGTATATATTATTATATATATATATATATATATATATATATATATATATATATATATATATATATATATATATATATATATATATATATATATATATATATATATATATATATATATATATATATATATATATATATATATATATATATATATATATATATATATATATATATATATATATATATATATATTTTATTTATCTTCACGCACAATCCCTGACAGGGTAGCCAGAGAACAGATCGCCAAGTGTCACGATCCCTACATACTTCTTTCCTTCTTTCAGATTCATCATCTTCTTCATTCATGCACGTCTAGGTATCCGAATACCCTCCCCTCTTCGAGCAATTTGCTCACATGGTCTTCGAAAGTTAGTCTCGGTCTACCTCGACACCTTTTAATATTAACTTTCGCGCTACATATTTTCTTCACCATTCGATCTTCACTCATTCGCTCAACGTGCCCAAACCATCGAAGCACGCCCTTATCCATTTTTGAGACAAGGTCATCTTTCAAACCTGCCATATTGCGAATCTCTTCGTTTCGCTTTCGGTCGGCCATGGTAAGGCCGCACATTTTACGAAGAGATCGCATCTCCACTGCATTCAACCTGCTTTTATGCTTCTTCTGGCATACCCAGGTTTCGCTGCCATGTAACAAAGTCGGTACCAACACTGCGTTATGTATTGCAAGGCGTGCACTTTTCACAACGCCTTGCCTTTTGATTAACGCAGTCAGGGCACCATTGATTTTGTTCCGGCGGCATTTTTGCTCAATCACATCTAAATCACATCTTCCATCCCGGCTAAACGCACTCTCTAAGTATACAATTTCATTCACCTGTTCTAGACATTCCTGATTTACTCAAATTTCGCACTTCGTTCCTTCTTCGTCCCTTTCAAATACCAGAACCTTAGTTTTATTAGCATTCAAACGGAGACCATTAATTTCACATTCTTCTTTCATACACGTGACTAATGCCTGCAGTTTTGCCTCTGATGGTGCAATAAGCACTGCATCATCAGCATATAGCAGACAATTTACTTTTATGTCACCCAATTTCACACCCAAACAGCTATCTTTCAACTTCTGTAAACAGCTGTCGAGATACAGTATGAACAGCCAGGAAGACATGACCCAACCCTGTTTTACGCCCGTTTGGACGCTACACATGGGTGACAGGTCACGCCCTACCCGCACACAGGCTTTACACACAGACACAGTACAGTCACAGACTGCACAGCCCTTAGAAATTGACCATCCACACCATACCCCGGCAACAGTTCGCATATTTTCTTCCTTACAACCTTATCAAATGCTTTCTCAAGATCCACAAAAGCACAGAAAATCTTCTGGTTAGCAGCCAGAAGCTTCTCCGTGATCATGCGGAGAGAAAACATTTGATCCGTGCATCCTCTTCCAGGTCTAAATCCGCATTGTGCCTCCCATAGAAATCTTTCCGATTTATCTTGCATCCTACGTGTCAAAACCTTCGAGTAAACTTTACTTGCTAAACTGGTCAAGCTGATCGCCCGATAGCACCCGCAGTCATAATGTGAACCTTTACCTTTATATAAAGGCACAATGAACGCGGATCGCCAATCATCCGGAACAGCCCCGTTCGCTAGCACAAATTGCACAGCAGATGAAAGCTGTCCCAGACGCGTAGCCAACCATACTTGACCATTTCAGCAGTAACTCTGTCTAGTCCCGCAGCCTTACCACATTTCAAACTTCTTATCGCACATTCAATCTCTTTCATACTGATGACCTCAGTGTCATCGAGGTCGAAGTCTGGCGTACCAGTCACGGCGTCACCCCGGATCCTCACTAAGATCATCACACGCATACATCTCTCTATAAAATTCGCTCCATCGCTGCATGACGTCCGATTTTTCTGAGAGGACCTCATTGGTTCCCGAAAGCACTTTATTCATTCTTAAGGCTGTCGCACCACTTCGGGTCCTTCTAACCTCTTTCCAGAAGAGTTTGGAGTTCTCCTTGAAGTTGTGCGACAACCTTTCGTCCACTTGCATTCTACTCCTTTCACGCACTTCCTCAATCAATGCTTTCGTGTGAACTTTCTGGAGCTTATATCTTTCATTCCTCTTCTCTCTCATATCCTTATCATTACTAGAGGCCAAGTAGTCTAGCCATGCTTTCTTCTTCTGATTTACAGCTTCTTTCACTTCGTCATTCCACCATGCATCACCCTTTTTACTACTACCTCTTTTCACAGTTCCACAGACGTCTTCCGCTGCACTAATAATTCCATCTCTAAGGCTCTGCCATATTTCTTCCACACATTCTTTCCTGACATCAATGCTGTCCAGCTTTTCGGCTACTCTTGCTTGATATTTATCCCTAGTGTCCGCTTCCTGAAGCTTCCAGCTTCGGATGCTTCCGACCGACTGTGGTTCTGGTATCGCCGTCCGGTGGCGCCAACCCGCGAACAGACCCCTAAATCTAGTAATCACTAGATAGTGATCCGTTCCCAGGTCAGCACCCCGGAATACTCGCGTATCCATCACCTGTTTTCGCAGTCGGTTATCCACCAGGAATAAATCGATCATACTTCTCTCATTCTCTCTTGTTCCAGTATACATATGGATTTTCTTGTGACTAAACATAGTGTTTGTCTTTTCCTTGCATACAGCCAGTATAAGCTTGCCAGCATCGTTAACCCTTTTATCACCAAACATTCCAAGCACCGACTCGTACCCTGGCCGAGCGGTACCAACCCATCCATTCAAATCACCACATACAACAATTCTTTCGTTTCCTCTAACCAAGTCTAGAACTTCTCTTACATTCTCCCAAAACTCCTCCAGCTCTGGACGACGAAGCTACCGGCGCATAAACAGCCGAAAGGAATAACTTCGTCAGCAGTTTTTCGTTCAGCAGCACCCCCTCTCCCTGGCAGGCGCTCTCGCTCTCCGGGACTCCGGACCATAGAGCTAACGCCCCGCCAGGGAGCTCTTCAGTACCGCTGCCCTTCCGCTTGGTCTCCAACAAACACACGACATCTAATTCTCTTTCTTTCATTATTTCAATCAACTCATTCGTCTTATCTCTCATGCCTCCTCTAACATTCCACCTGCCAACTCTGCACTCCGTCCTCCACCTTCCGCCGTGTCGGGCTGTGCGTGACGTGTGGCGGTCCCCATCGCCGCTTTGCGCGCTGCATTCCACACCAACGGGGACGAACTGGTGTGCGTCGCCTTGGGGGACGCCCTAACCCTCGTTGGCTTGGGTGCGCAGCTGTGTAGAATTGCAGCCCTGAAAAGGGCTGGCAGGGGTCGCGACGAGCACGCTTCTACAATGACCCCTAATGTGTTCTCCTAAATACAAATCATTTATCAAAGAATATTTTTCTTTTGCCAAAACATTGAGATATTTCTTACAAAAATATTTCGGATTGAACAGTAGATGTATAATCTATTTTCCTCTAGAGAAATAATTAGATGATGGAGAAAAAGATAAATCAAGAACTAAATTTACTTAATTTCAAATGAAGTACAGTTTCAAATACTCATAAGTCATAGTTATTGGAACCATACTGTTATTAAGATATTATTTTTGCAGACTATAATAAAATCTGATTTATATTATTTGTTTTCTCTTGATAAAATGTTTTGCCTCCATTTTCTTTATTTTTCGTATTACACAATAATATTAAGTATCTGGCTTTTATATTTAAAATGTAACTTACTTGCCTTGACTTATTGCGCGGAGATGGATACAAAGGTTAGTATGGAAATGCAAAATCGTAGCAAACAATGATTATATGATCCTGAATTAATAGGTACTGTTAGGGTACGTCAAAAGCTGGCCAAAGCGCGCCACCCGCTTGCGAGCTTCTCGCTGGCTGGCACGCGTGCACTTACAACGATTGTTTGGTGCGACTCTTTAGCGCGATATTCATATATGAAAGGTAAAGTATTTTAATTAAAAAAATATATTTACGCCCTTTCCTTTAAGTCCTTTCGACCCACCTTCCACCGAATAAATTTTTTGGCACAACGTGACAGGTGGTGAGCCCGTCGTGGTCTTTGTGTCCCAGCCAACCATATAAATCGTATATAAGTTTTTTTATAGCAATGGAAGGCAAATGAGCAGGTAGCTCACGTGATGGTAAGTGATTACTACCGCCCATAAACACCCGCAATACCAGAGGCATAGCAGATGCGTTGCCGCCCTTAGAGTGCCCCCCCCCCAAATGGGGGAAGGGGTGTGTGGGCCCCCGGTCACATGCACTCACCAAACGAAACGCAGAAGTTTGTTTTCATCCTTAAAAAGCAATAAGATTAATAATTCTTACGAAACAATAATATCAAACGGTATGAATAACTGAAGCGATATCACGCACTTCGCTCTGTTGGAAATAATTCAAAACAGTGCGGTTTACGGGTTAATCCGGGGGAGATATACGCAGACGGCAAAAGAATATTCTTAAAGCGAATTTTGAATATTTACGGTACCTTCTTTGAAACTTCTGAGGCAATAAGATATAAGAATATTTGATGAAAGCAATATTTATATCAAGTATTTCATAAAATAATGTTAAATTTACTATCTGGTGAGTGCAGGTAACCGGACGCCCACTTGTTTCTGTTGTTTCTTTCTATGTGTTTCTTGTCTTTCTATGTTGTTTCTTAATATAACTAGTTATATTAAGAAACAAATACTCAAAAAAGGAAGAAAAATATCACAAGAACTAGTTACAAAAGTCAGAAGAATTTCAAAACAAAGAACTACGCGACTTTATTACGTTCTTAGTCGTTGTAGCTCAACAAAGGCAATTCTTAGCAAAATAAAGGGGCGTGCTCTGGATGATAACGGCACATAATGAGTCGTAACGTGTTTTGAACAGCGAAACTAATTGGCATCGCGCAATTTCAACAACAAAAATTACCTATTAACAAAAATGGACAAAGCGTTTTGAGAATTATTAACGAGAATTTATAAGTAGTGATAAATCCGAATAATAATTATAAATGTTTATTGGTACAAGAAGCATACAATGTAAAGATAGGTAAACAGAAACCAACAATCCCTAAATTAGATATGGAGCTTTGTTTTAGGTAACAGTACTCTCCTTAAATGAATGACTCAGATAATAATGATGAGATGATCGTTTCAAAAAATATTTTGAAAATGTTATATTAATGTGGTACCTCCGTTGTTTCTGATTCCATAACACATGTGCTTTAGCCACTTCTTTTGCGGTCAGAGGTTCGACATATGAAAGTAATAAGGAAAGAAAAAATAAAGAAGACCCCCTCACAGATTATTTTAAAGAGATTAGAGAAGGAGAACATCCACCACAGAGTTCTTCTAAAAATATCTTCCGAGGAAGGTGGGTCGAAAGGGCTTAATTGTCCAGTCCTCAGTCTACCCCAGTTGGGATAAACGTAAAGATTCAAATGGATTGAACTAATTTTCTTCAAAATGTCAGCTGTCTTTGTGAACTTTAAATATAAATCACTACCTTAATATAAAAATAAATCCTAAGAGGTTTGCAATACCTACGCATAAATTTTTATATGCACGAGATTAGCTTGTAATAAGTACCATTATTTCAAGTTAACATTAAATGTGCTGTGCATTTTGTATATTTATTATATAAGTAAAAAAATTTAAGAAACTTTTTCTAAAGTCAACAATATTAACTTATGAATGTGACAAAGTTTTCTCTAGCTTTTAATGAACTTTTAAGCATTAAGTACTTTGAATCTGCATAAATTATTAAATAACTGCGGCGTCGCTTTTGGAATTAGGCATTATATATTTTTATTGATGATACAAAGTGTGGGCTTTTATTAAGACTATTTTTAAAATTTAATGTATTTTAATTTTCATGTAGATTTCAGATACAAAATATTGTTTTTAATTTTTCAAGCAGTGTTAAATACGATAATTTTCGTACCAAAATTTCGGAAAACTGGAAATCAATATGTAAATATTTTGCTTTTATGTCCTCAATAAATCTTCCTTCCTCATGTGCGTGTATTCCTTCTATACATCAACGAATTGACTTCAAATTTTGACGGACTTTTGCATTTTTATTAAAGTGTTTGTAAATAATGTATTCCGAATGGTTCGCTATCTGTCAGTAATAAATATAAAACATAAGTTTTGTTCTACTATTCAAAATAATAAATAAAATGAATTAATACGTGTAGTCCCTGACGTGACCGAAGGGCTGGCAAGGAGCCTTTTTAGAGCTGCAATCCTACACTGGTCAGAGCATCACCCCAAGGCGACGCACACCAGCTCATTCGCGTAAGTGTAGAATGCAGCGAGCAACCAGCTGTGTGAACTGCAGGCCATCACGTATTGCGCGACATGGCTGAAAGTGGATGACAGAATGCAAAATTCCTCTATTCAAAAAGGTATTAAATATATAAATTTCTTCACGGAATTCCCAATACATGGGTAGACAGAGGTCTAGTCTAGACAATTAAGTCTCTTCGATCCACTTTCCACCGAAGATATTTCCGGGACAACCTGGCAGGAGGTGAGCCCGTCGCCGTCTTAATGTCTAAGCCAATGATATAATTCGTACATAAGTTTTTGAAAAACCCATTGGTACTAGCGTGCCACCTGGGGATCGAACTCGGGTGTCTTGAGTCGAAATTTCCACCACCCAACAACTCGGCTATCGTGACTTAAAAAGTTATATTAAAAGATAAAACAATTTATAATTTATTAATTTCATTAGATCTTAGTATTAGCTATAAAAACTGTATCTACATAAGTCATATTGTTTAACCAACAGAAACATCCAGAATAATAGGATATCTAGATATTATGTTAATAGGAGAATAATTCAGTTTCGCAAGCGATTAATATTGTTTGCATTGTAAATGTTATATAGTGAATAGTACGGCACTTATAAATTTAAACTAATGTTGAAATCTTGAATGGAAGACAACATCTACTATAATTTACTCTTGAAATCATATTTTTTTGTTTGTTTTCATGAATTTTCCAATACAGGATAGTCAGAAAAAACATCATTACGCTCTTTCCAATACTGTCTAAGACAGAGATATCGACAATTATGTCCTCAGCCTTTTCACTGAAGAAATTTTTTTGGGTCAACGTGATAGGTCGTGAGCCCGTCCCCGTGCTTGTGTACAAGTTAACGATCCAAATCGTACATAAGTTTTTGAAAAAACTTTAAAAGAGCCACATCACATATATTGAGTAAGAGCCTGGCACCGGGGGATCCAACTCGGGTCTCATGACTCGAATTCCGATCACCCAACCACTCAGCTATAGTGATTAGATAGATAAGGGAAGTCAGAGGCCTAGATAATTTAGTCTTTTCGACTCTTCAAGTTATCGACGAAGATTTAATTCTTAGTGGCCGAGTCAACGATAAGATTCGTTGATAACTTTCAAAAACACATGGTAAGAAACTTCCTCCTAGAGATCGAACGTTGGTCACCTCATTCTAAATTCGATGCAGCTATCGATGCCTAAATATCAGTCATATTAATAGTCGATTATGAGCTTATTGAAAAAATAAGTAGTTGGTAGTTATAACTAATGTAATAATACTTGATAGAATGTAAACATTTTTATTACTAACTAGATTCTACCCGCACTTGCTCCGCGCAATGCGTAGATATTCCCACGGGATTATTTAGCCTTTATATATGCCCCCATTATTCATTTTTATTACATTTATCTGTTTTTGAAAATTATTTTGAATTGGTAAAAAGTTAAAAATGATTGAGGAAAAAACATTCAAACTTTTAAACATACCCAAGCATAACCAAAATAAGAAGTGACGTTACTAACTTCTCCTCCATATAAAAATCCTGTTAATTGCATTCTAATACAATTGTTCTAACTATTACCCTTAACGCTGGCAGTTAATAAGAAAACATGAGTTATATAAATAAAATAGATAAATACATACATATACAGGGACAACATCACATACATTACTCATATCCTAAAGTAAGCAGCTTAAGCACTTGAAGAATCAGAAACAACGAAGGTACGACAAAAACCCACCCCGAGAAAATGTATAAAATGTGTTTTCTACATGGTTCCTACCTGAAATTTTCCCGTTGTATTCGCCACTTGTTCACGGAGGTCTTCATAATTTTATCTATAAAATAAATATATAACCTTAAATTAGTATTAAATTTGTATTAAAATATTGTAAGATACTAAAATGAAATATATCAAACATATTCAAGTCGTTTTAAACCTGAACTCGGTTGCATATTGATAAAGTTTTGACACTATTCCAAATTTTACTGAATCTAACTTTCCTGGAACAGCTCGATAATGTTTTGCAGTCAGATTTATTTCCCGCATTTACCGGGTTACAGTCTCCAGTAACTTTTTTAAAGAGTAATGAATGTTTCTACATAGAAATTTAAAAGACATTTACTTTTCATCATTAATCAGTGCTGACTGTAGAGAATTCCACAAGGCCAATTCCATATGACCACTCATTGGAACCAATTAAATGTAATATTAAATATGTAATAATACATAAAAAGGAAAAAGAAACTCCTGTTACTTTTATTTAAAATGTTAAAAAGATCTTTTATATTCAATGGATACATTTTTTAATAATTTGATTTCATAATTCTAATATGAAAAAAGTCTATTAGACTTTTCGACGAATTCTTCACCGGCCTGATTTTCCGGCCTGATTGACCGCAAAATCTTTTCTCCTGCTAAGATCTTATATTAGCAACGATAAGACAGGATGTCTTATCGTTTCTAATATAACAAAAGTAGCTTTTTTTTTAATAAATTCCGTACACATAAATATTAAAAAGTTTTTTTATAGAAATGGGAGGCAAACGACCAGGAATAAAGTATGTGAAAACATAACAAAATTAAACACTAATAATTAAAATTTATATTAGTTTCAATTTATGGGAAACACGTTGAATTTTAAGTGCAAAAGTTAGTTTCCAGGAAAAGAGACCTCTAGAGTAAATAGTACAAAGAGAGTAATTTTCAAGAAAGTGTTTTAATTAAGCACATTTGGAAGTATTTTTATTAACGACAGTAATTATTCACATCAAAATACGTTTTATTATTTCGAAATGTTGTAACATGGCAAACCTCCGTGGTGCAGCGCCTGGCCGCTTGGAGAGCGTTCCAAAGTGGCGATTCGATTTTGTTTATTTTCATTGGAGGCACACTACAAAGTCCGTGTTGTATGTTCTTTGTAAATACTACTCTAGCATGCAAGTTATATAAATTGTAATTTTATTTTATTCACTCAATCAAGTCTCATTCGTTAGGTGTCACTAGTCATGTTAATTTGGAGGTGAGAATTTTAGAATAGAATAATTTAAGTTAGAAAAGTAATTTATAAAGTTCTATACAGCATCTTACAGATATCAAGTGACTCGCATAAGTTTTTGAAATTGTAGACATTATTATTTCTAAGAGTTATTTTAAAATAAAATTTCTTAATTAAATATTAATAAACCTAATTTGTTAATATTTTCAATTTATATTTTCACAAAATAACCGCAATCTTGAGTGCGTGAGGGTAGCAGCGTTCCTAGTTACAAAGGGACGTGCATTCGATAAAAGAATGAGTTGGGCGGAAAAGCAGTAATGTACAAAACCACAAGTACGAGCGGGACATTCGAACTGACAACTATAACTTGCAATCGAATTTAAAATAAATGACTATCGTATACATAACATATTAACAAGCATTATTTCTATATAATTTTTTTTATTTTGTTTTTATAAACAAGAACTACCCACGCTTAATTAAGCAAACCGGCTTTAATTTGATCTATGCCTATGCCTAAGCCTCTTGTGATATCCACGGGTAGAACCGGGGTGGTCACCACACGGCAGAATATAGTAGCATTGCATTACTAGGTAGACAGAACAGTAGTACAGTTAAATATAAAAAAACTTACTTTTAAAATTTGAACATGAAAACTTAAACTACAGGAATCAAATTACTTTGTATTTTAGTTCAAAAACAAATTTCATTTCGATTTTCCAATAGACTTCCAATAGACTTGGGTTCATAGAAACAAGTAGCGAGCTCCTTAAAAAAGTCATTTGTTCTTCTGAAAACTAGGTTGTGATAAAAGTAAATTGAATTTCTAAACATATTTTGTATTCTATAGAGTGACAAATCACCGGTATGGCCTAGCTTTAGTTAGCATCTTATTATTCTATAGATCTGTACAAAAAACAGTTTTTTTCGTTTTATTCAGTGTGTTTTGTAAAATATGAAAATTGTAGACCTCTATAAAATATTCCCTCCCTCACAAGCAGTGCCACAGAGCTAGCAGCACCGTGAAAACCGATAAGATGAGAGTTGTTGCTATACTAATTATTCATTAAAACTTGTCAAATAATGTTAACGAATTACAAAGTTCATTATAAAATATCAGGACACTAACAAATAGCATCAACGTTATTAAATTAGCGTTGAATTAAGTACAGATATTTAAGTTAATTCGTTCTACAAATCTGTAGTGAGCACGTTTTTGCACTTCACCTTAAATAGAACAGGTTGTAATTTAGAATTTTTTTTAATTTGAACTATTACAATTCTATTCGACATAAATTGGTAGCATTTTTATTCTCTGTCGAAAGTGGATGTAGATGTGTTATTTTTATTTTATTTATTTATTTTATTTAATAATTTATGTACACACATTATTAATGAAAGAAGAAATATAATAAGGGGAAAAGTTTATACAAAGGTAATTTTATTTTATTTTACTCGTCATCATCATGACGTGTAAAATAATCTGCTGAATTTTGGTATTTGCCACCTGAAGGCAGCATATTGGATTTTTAAACATTTCTGCTACAATCGCCAATGTTTGTTCCATTCAAAGCGATTATGGAAAATCTTCTTATGGGAGCACCTTTCAAAGGTTTTGTAAAACCCGTTAACACGAACTTGGGGATCCAAGTTGGGTATGTTGACTCATATACCGATCACCCACTCGAATTCCGATCACTCGGCTATCGTGAATACTGTCATTCTTATGTACGGTTTTACGAAAGACTTGTGTAATATTTATACGTTTTAATTGAGAATTTTGCTACTACACGTATATAATAATGGGGTAGATAGAGATCTGGACAATTATGTCCGACTATCGGGCAAAATGTGACTCGTGGTGAGTGCCTATCGCCGTCCTAATGTCCTAGCCAACGATAAGTATACAGATTAACATTATGAATGTTACCAAACATCCATGACTAGAGTACAAACATTCATATTACTCACACAAATATTTGCCCCTAGCAGGATTCGAAACCACAACCCTTAGACTTTTTATTGCTACTTAATAAATATATATTGTAGATTCACAAGTAATTGTTAAAATATAAATATTCATTAAGTAACGATAGCCGAGTGGTCGGAATTTCGAGTCAAAAGACCCGAGTTCGATCCCCAGTTGACAGGCTCGTACCAATGGGTTTTTCAAAAACTTATCTACGAATTACATCTTCGGCTTGGACATAAAGTCGGCGACGTGCTCACCACCCATCAAGTTGTCCCGAAAATATCGTCTGTGGAAGGTGGGTCGCAGAGACTTAATTATCTAGACTAGACCTCTGTCTACCCCTGTATTGGGAATTGCGTGATATTTATTTATTTATTATGAAAACCGTAGACAAAATGTTGCTTTATTGTGATGTCAAGTTCCTTTTAGTTAGCGTCAAACTTAACTTAAACGCTTTTTGAATAAAGTAAGTTCTCGTCTCAAGAATGCTCATTTGTTTTTTTTTATTGTTAACTATGAAAAAAAAATTATATCACAATCCTTAGTCTTCGCTATTTTTTATTACTAAATATGATATAGAACTTTAATCAAAATAAATACAGTAGCCCTAATCTGATGCCAAGTCCGTTTACATCTATGTTACTATGGTTACATAAAATTTTCTGTATAATCTTATGTGAACACGGGGTAATTTTTTTAAGAAACTCGAAGTCTTGATGTATGTTCTTTTTAGTTTCTGCATTTTTTTCATTATATATTCATTATTACATTCCATGTTTCTGATTCCATATCACGTGTGCTTTAACTAGTGTTCTTTTTTGTTATTTTAGTGTTTTGTTATTTTTGGCTATGTAGGACTCCCCTTCTCCATCTTCTTTACCGCCTATTTGTAAATTTCCCAACATGAACCTCCCCTAAGATTGCTAATAATTTTGTTGAGAACTTTTATTTCGCTGCTTGTAAATCCTTTTTTTTTAACAATATGTGGAGCTTTTAGACGTAATGATCTTTTTCAGCCACAAACAGTCGACATTTCATTACACCTACCAAAAACCCGGTACAAAATAGTTCAACTGAAACATTTTGATGATATTTTATTGTAATACTAAAAACTTTAAATATCGACGTTTAAAAGAAGAACTAACCATCAGCCTTCGGCCTGCGATAATCAAGAGAGCCCAGTGGTTGGGTGTTTGCAATCTGAGTCAAGAGACTCGAGGTAATTTTCTAGGTGGTGGCCTCGTATCAATGTTTATTTTAAACTAATATGCAACATATATATATATATATATATATATATATATATATATATATATATATATATATATATATATATATATATATATATATATATATATATATATATATATATATATATATATATATATATATATATATATATATATATATATATATATATATATATATATATATATATAGCTTGGACTTAAATATGGAAACCGGCTTACCATTTATCAGAGTCTTAATTACCTTAAACGTAAAACAGTACTGGGAACGGCGGTATGATATTTATAGGCGGTAGAAGTTAGATAGTTTTTGTTTATATATACACATATCCAATGATAATTAATAATCTTAATATCGATTACATCAATCTATAAACTTTACATGAAACTAACCTACTCAGTATTTAGAAAGAAAATAGTACCTTATACGATTCGCTTGAGGCTGAGCTAACCTTTTTAATGTAAGAGGCATTTCTATTAACTTCGACATGTTTCTTATAAAGATAAACATGTATTATCAAACAAAGTCAAAGGAAAACCTAAAAATAAAGTTGTATCTGCAATAATTAATTTATAAATTGAAATATATTTTTTTACAAAATCGTCAGGCCATTTTATTCAATTGTTAACAACTTTTAACATATTTTTTTTAAATGAGTGGTTGATATGCAAATTTGTCACCAAACATAAGAAAACACTTAACTCTCAAGTTATACCTAAACGCGATTTTCACCGGTACATTTCTTTAATGAAGATTTTTTGGACACATGTCACGTCTGAAAAGGTAGGTTCTTGAACCTTTTAATAGTATATTGACAATAAATGGGATAACCTTAACTGGATGGACGAAAAATACTAGACCAAAAGCAGCTAGGCAGCGACGTCTAATTTACGTAGTATATATACACAAAGTATAATATATACAATGTATGCCTCATCGTAATAGAAACTCATGTAGAATATTAACTCGGATACCTAGACGTGCGTGTATGGCAAAAAAAAAATAATTTGAAAATAGCGAAAGCTATGTCTCACGATCCGTACACACGTATGGATCGTGACACATAGCGATCTGTTCTCTGTGGTTACTCCGTCAGGACGATGCGTGAATATATATTTATTATTATACCCAACCTCCCTCCAACCCAATCTACTTAAGTGGACTGAAGCTTAAATAACAAATTAATAGGAGATCATTTCGTTTGAGTATCACTTGAGAAGACTGAAATTTATGTGAATTTCAAAGCTTCATGAAAATCTGTGCATGAGAATAATATTATTTTTTATGGGAGAAGAATAAAGACGAGCTTATAGTCCAGCTGATAGTAAATAACTACCGAAACTTATATTCGAAAACAATTTCACAAGAAGAATGTTAAAGAAATGACGTATCGGCCCCCGTGGACTAAAATGAAATGTCGTATAGTCGTAGATTACGACCGAAACGCAACATATTATTATTTGGAGGCAGAAATACGTCAGTTTGTTGTACTGACACAGATTTATAACTTTAATTTAAAATACTTACCAATAATATATGAATTTACCGACTGAGATAAAAGTAGCAATGGTAAAATAGAACGAGATACGCTGTAATTTACTATGTAATTTAACGAAAGCGATAATAATAGAGCGCTAAATACTTGGTGTAGAATTAGAACAGGCATAGAAACATTGATGTGATAAAAAGTTGATTTGTATGTTACATTATCGTATTTGTGAAAAATAGAACATAAAAAATCAACTGCCACAGGGGGTTTCAAACCCACGACCTCCGTACCGTAGCGTCGCCCTTACCTCCAAGCCTACCTACATCAGTCGAAATTCCTAATCTCTTTAGTATGCTTCTTAGGGGCGTTGGTAATATCTTCCAGAAATTATTCAACTGTTTACTACACCTATGGGAAAGAAGAGGTTGTATATTTAAGTCCATACCGCTTGGTTAGGTAATAAGTACAATATTAAATTTTGTGTGTTTTCTCCATTTGAGTTGTAAAGTAAAATTTTGTTAATTAAATTTTAAAGGTTATTGGACTGGATCAAGGTGAGCAAAGCGAAGCCCCATCTCCGAAGTAATCAAATATTGCTATCTCTTGTGAGTCTTGTGATTTGATGATATTGAAACCTAGCACAGACTTTTGAAGTAATGAAACGAAGGTTAATTTTTATATATCAATAATACATATCAAATGTATTTGTTATTAAATGGCAAACTTAAAGCATAGTTGGTAGTAGTATATAGGGTTTGAATTCCGCTGAGGGAAAACATTTAAATCTTATTATGTGTAAAACAAAACTTTTGAATTATTATGGGTCATCGTCGCTTTAGTAACGTTTAGCCATACTAGAAAGGTATGTTATTACTTGAGAACAAAACAGTCCGTTACCTACTGACGTCTTTGATTTACGTACCAGTTTCTAATTGTTCTCTGTATACACAAGAAGAACATAACAGTTACAGATAATTTTATCATAATTTGAAATAAAGTTACAGTATAAACAATAAATACAAAACAACATAAATTCTGGACGAGACGAAGGAAGCACTGAAGAAAAGAAATCTGTTAGTTTGTTTTTATATTTTGTGCCCACGGTGGCGCCTTGACTTTAATATTTCCGTTGCTCACTTTGTTTTATATCTGAAAGTAGTTTTCTTTTATATCTTAACAGTGAAGTTTTAAAGCATATTTATATGACTCTAGATTAATTTGTTAATCCTAATCACCCAATAGTCTAGATGGCGTGTATATAAAAGAGATGGTTCGGAATTCGATCCCACTAGGGGCTAATGTGCTTGTTTTATAAATGAAAACCATGATATACGGTTAGAAGATCTGAAATATAATTATGATTTAAAAAATATAAATTTTACGATATTTAAGTCACGATAGCCGAGTGGTTTGGTGGTCGGAATTTCGAGTCAAGAGACCCGAGTTCGATCCCCAGTTGGCAGGTTCGTACCAATGGATTTTTCAAAAACTTATATACGCATTACATCGTTGGCTTGAACATAAAGACGGCGACAGGCTCACCACCTGTCACGTTGTCCCGAAAGTATCTTCGTGGAAGGTGGGTCGAAGGGACATAATTGACTAGACTAGACCTCTGTCTACCCCTGAATTGGGAATTTCGTAAAGATATATATATTTATTTATTTATTTATAAATTTTACATATGTACTCGTAAGTATACGCATAGAGATTTATGTTACTAAATGCTTTGAATAGTAATGGATCTAATAATATCATTTTACATAAGTAAAATGAAGGTTAAAACACAGCATTTGTTCATATCAGTAATATAATATAGGGTTTCTATTCACTACCCCTACCTCTACAATGACAACAGAGCACATTCAAGATTCGGACCTCCCTCACGAAGTAATATGGAATCCAGAAATTTAATCTAAACATTGGGGTTCTGCATGTCAGCAGCCGAATAGGATACAAGATTATCATTGCTTTTGACGCAACTATTATTGAACGTTCTATTGACAACTTATACCCATACTAATACTTACACTGACATCAGAGAGATTATCAAGTTAGTAATCTCAGACTTGGGCTTATCCCTGTAATTCCAATTTCAATTATTTATATAACGCAATTATAGGGTTCATGTGGCAACATGAAATAACAGACCTCCCTAGTTGGTAGTGACCTTGCTTTCGCAGTTAAGGAGTGTGAGTTGAAGTCACGATAGGGGTCAACATTTCCATGAATACGAGTGTTTGGGCTCGACTCATGGTTATTTGTATTTACATAATTTTATAACATGTTTCTATGGAAGTATTTGATGATATCGTTGACATAGATGGTAAAATGGTCATAGACTCACCAACTGTCACGTTAATCCAAATAGGCTTCGATGAAAGGTGGGTCGAAAAAGGCTTAACTGTCTAGAACTCTGTCTACCCCTGTATTGAGAAATGCGTGAAGATAACATAATATATATAGTAGAAGTAGGCTCATGGCAGTATAAATTAATAACGAAATGTTATAAAGAAGAGTCCTTTTTCTTCTTTAAATAAATTTTTCTTCCAGTCTGCGAATGATAAGGGTCTGACGATTTCAGCATTAAATTAGCAAAACCTAAGTGAAGGTCGAAACAAACAAAATAAAGTTTGGACGTAATTAAAAATATTATTAACGATAAAATCCTTTAATGACTTAGATTTTAGTAAGGAAATGATAAATATAAAAAAGTGAAAGATATATACTGTACTCTGAATACACATATAACATGTAATGTACACATGAAAGAATATTGAACATTTAGCTTGGATATTAAGAAGGCGATAGGCTCACCGGCAGACGTGTTGTCCCAAATAAGCTTCGGTGGGAAGTAGGTCGACCGGACTTTGTTTCTAGACCTACCTAGTATCGGAAATTGCGTGAATGTAAAAAAATAACTTGATTCTTATGAATAAATTTATTTTGCTAATGCAATATTTGTGTGACCTGCACACTAAAGCGGCGGCCACCTGTCTCGTTTAGTCAAATAAGCTCTAGTGAAATTGAAGTTACAAGGACTTAATTGTAAACCTCTGATCGATACAATATAAGAAAAACGATCTTCAAAATGTAGCTTATGCGTGTATTTAGAACGACGGACTATAACATCGTTGCTTAAGTAATATATGGAAAAAAATTATGCGCTCATATTAATTAAAATTATATGTTGATCCGGGACTACCGGCTTTAACTATTGTTAACAGTTTTTAATTGTTTTTCATCATTTTTGATCATCACGCATTTTTACACACTCGGGAATTTATAGATCTAGACAGTGAAGTCCTTTTGACCCACTTTCGCCAATCGCCGTCTTTATTTCCACGCCTTTATTCAAAATAAAGGCACACGTAACTACATACACACATAATTTCACAGATACATATTCATATTACATATAAACATATATAACTCTAGTACAAGCATTTGTATTTCATCACAGAAATTGTTAATAAGAATTTTAAGTCTTGCATTTATTTAGCACAACATCGGTGATGAAAGTAAAACGTGATGAGACCGGGTCTCCGAAACAATAAAAAAAATTGTTTGGAGGACTTGTAAATTCAGGTACTGGAGCAATAGAGTGTACCTCCTCCTACTCTTATCTCTCTCTTAAATAAAGGTGACCTTAGTGCAGTCGTGTTCATTCATTGGCAGCAATTTCATTTTCGAGGACTAGTGCTGTTCTGCAGTATTGTAAGCTAAGAAAAATGTTGACATGTTTCAAATGATAGAGTTCGTTTCAATGAATGTTCTTAGAACTAAACGAGCTTAGTATTCCAAACCAAACCAAAGATCTTTATAACGAAAGCTGCATAAATATTACAAATGTTTTGGAGAAAATCGCGTTTACGTATAACTTGTGAGTTAAGTGATTTGTAGTGTTTGGTGACAAATCTTCGCATCAACTTCTCGTTAAAAAAATTATGTTAACGTTGTCAACGGTTGGATAAAACGGCCTAACGGACAAAAGAATGAGATGAATGTATTTAACAAGGGTAGGATGATTAAAAATTTATTGATAAAATGTATTGTATATTTCTGTCTCATTCTTTCGCCGCTTTATCCTTCACATTTTTGTATTTCTGTCGTTTTTTCCGTTGCATCCGGTTTGAAATCACAACGTTTCTAAAGATGTTTTGGCTTCAAAAATATATTTTAATATATAGATTAATTATTGCAGGTTCAACTTTGTTTTTGGTTTTTCTTTTGATTTGTTAAAATATATATATCTTTATAATGAACATGACAAAGTTAATAGAAATGTCTTTTACATAAAAAAAGGTTTGCTCTGCCTCAAGCGAATCGTATAAGGTACTATTTTCTTCCTAAACACTGAGTAGGTTAGATTCATGTAAAGTTTATAGATTGATTTAGTCGATCATGCAGATTATTAATTATTGTTGGTTATCTAATATATGTATATAAACAAAAAATATTTTACCGCCGTTCCCAATACTGGGGTCGACAGAAATCTATGCAGTTAAGTCGTTTCGAGCCATCGTACACCGAAGACTTTTTTTGGACAACGTGGTAAGTTGGGACTGGAAATAGAACTCGAATCTCTTGCCTCAAAATTCCGACCTCGGCTAACATGACTTTTAAATAATGTGATGTTGGGAAAAAAGTTTCTTCGCATTTTAAAAAAAATCACAACATTTTTTAATGTAGTTTATTTACAATTGAATGAAATATGTAGGTACCATTATGTTCGGTATCTTTTTGCCATCTTGTTGGTAGGGACATGATTTCATTCATAGAGAAATTTTGGGGCTTCTGATCAGAACACCGCGACAATTGGTGTTGGCAGTCCTCTCGTGATATTAACCTGCTCCTGCTTAAGTAATTCTAAAAAGACCGAAACAGGTGGAAATCCGAAGGTGCAAGATCAGGATTATACGGCGGATGCATTAACACCTCCCAGTCAAGCTCTCCTAATTTTTGCTGAGTGGCTTAAGATGTGTGGGATCGATGTTGAATATACGGAGCCGGAAGGGGAGTGGTTTTCATCATGATAACGATAGTATGATGAAAAACCACACCCCTTCCAGCCCGGTTAATTTCGGCCGCTTTCTCTCAACTTCTTGCTTTATTCTTATCAGTTGCACTTGCTAGCTTTGTTCGCAGTAGAGTTCAAAATCGATGGCCCTGCCTGGTGGTAACAGCTCATGATGAATAATGCCCTTCCAATCCCACCACACACACAGCATCACTTTGTTGCGGGTTCACCCGGGTTTCGCCACAGTCTGAAGCCTGACCGGCCTTTGACCACGACCTTTTTTGCACGTTATTGTCGTAAGTGATCCACTTTGCATCACCAGATATCAGCTTCTTCAAAAATTTCAGGTTCAGGTTTCATTAAGTCGTAATAAAGAATTACAAATGAATACACGATTCATTATTATTGTTTCTTTTAGTGAGCTCGTGAGGTACCCCAATATCGAGCTTTTTTGTGTACCCAGTTTTTTTCTAATGTGCCAAAACAGGTTTGTGATCAATTCCTAGTTCCTCAGCTATGTTGTAAATACTGATATGCTGATCTTGCTCCACTTTTTCAAAAATCACATCAATTTTATCCGTAATAGGGCGACCAGAGCGACGTGCATCTTTGACATCAAAATTTTCGGATTGAATACGCTTAAACCAAATTTGTGCTACTCTCACTGACAATGCACTAGGTCTATAAACATCGCCAATTTTTTCGCGGCTTGCGTTGCACTTTTACTTTTTTTGTAGTAAAATTTTAAAATGTATCTATCATTTTAAATTTTCTTCATTACATTCACTCATATTGACAGTGTATAAAAATAATACATTTTCCTTATTTGAATTTGGAATCGCCTTCTTTAAAATTTAAACTTTTATGGATACCAAAACCAGACAGATACAAATAGTATAGCCAAAGAGATACTATTACAAGTTCATACATACTATAATGCGAAAAGACTTTTTCCCCAACCTATTATATTCACGAATTTTCTGAATACTGATCCATCTTTCTCCGAACTGCCAGTTTATAACTGTATGACAGATGGTGAGACTATAGACATCTTTGTGTCCAAGATAACGGTACAGTTTGTATTTTGTATGAACAAAGACGTGTATACATAATACATGTATAATTTTAAACGATTAGTATACTTATATTTGTGTTCATAACACAAATATTTGTTGAAAATTTTTTAAATGTGTAAATATATGTATGTACGTGCATATATCGTCAGTTTGGACTCTAAGCCGGCGATGGGCTCGGCTGGCCTATCAAGTTGTTCACAATACAGGGGTAGACAGAGGTCTAGTCTAGACAATTAAGTCCCTTCGACCCACCTTCCACCGAAGATATTTTCGGGACAACGTGACAGGCGTTGAGCCCGTCGCCGTCTTTATGTCCAAGCCAACGATATAATTCGTACATAAGTTTTTGAAAAACCCATAGGTACTGCCTGCCACCTGGGGATCGAACTCGGGTCACTCGACTCGAAATTTCTACCACCCAACCACTCGGCTATCGTCACTTAATGGTACCAATAAGCCTTTTAAAAAGTTACGTGCGATTTACATTGATGGCTTGGATATATAGGATTGGACAGAAACAGGCTCATCACTTGTCACGTTGTCCCAAGAAATGAGGGTTTTGTGAGATGAGCATTCTTGCTATTTCTTGTTAATAAAAGCGATGTTATTTTTTATTAAAAAAGGGGTAATAATAATATAATTATCAAATAAATAAAATAAGTAACTAAATACCTTCGAGCAATTCCCAATACAGGGGTAGACAGAGGTCTAGTCTATGCAATTAAGTCCCATCGACCCACCTTCCACCGTAAATATCTTCTGTGGAAGGTGGTCTATCATCTATCAATTTTTTTATTATTGCTACTATTATATGTTAAAATAGTTTATCTCTAGTTAGTTAATAGTACTCTATGTATATAACAATTTATTTTAATAAATCAATTTATATTTAACTAATTTAAAATGTCACGATAGCCGATTGACTGAGTGGTCTGAATTGCGAGTCCAAAAACCGAAAATATCTTCGGAAGGAGGGTCGAAGGGACCTAAATGTCTAGTCTAGATTTCTGTCTACCCCTGTATTGAAAATTGCGTAAAGATATATATTTATTTATTTAATTATTTCAATTTTTTTAATAATTGCTACTTATAATATATTCAAATAGACACACTCCAGTTAGTTAGTAGTATTCTTTTGTATGTAACTATTTATTGTAATAAATCAATTTATATTTACATCAATTACGTGAAATTAAATAATTTAATAATCAATTGATTTAAATGAAACAATAATGTTGTTATTAAAATAGTCCATATAAAAAGACCATATTTCTTGTAACCTACCTTTTCACCGCCTTCTAGTATTTTTAAGAATATTTATAAAAAATATCTTCACGCAATTCTCAATAAAATGGTAGAAAGAGGTCTAGTCTGAACAATTAAGTCCCTTCGACCCACCTTCCACCGAAGATATTTTCGGGACAACGTGACAGGCGTTGAGCCCGTCGCCGTCTTTATGTCCAAGCCAACGATATAATTCGTACATAAGTTTTTGAAAAACCCATAGGTACTGCCTGCCACCTGGGGATCGAACTCGGGTCACTCGACTCGAAATTTCGACCACCCAACCACTCGGCTATCGTGACTTAATGGTACCAATAAGCCTTTTAAAAAGTTACGTGCGATTTACATTGATGGCTTGGATATATAGGATTGGACAGAAACAGGCTCATCACTTGTCACGTTGTCCCAAGAAATGAGGGTTTTGTGAGATGAGCATTCTTGCTATTTCTTGTTAATAAACACGATGTTATTTTTTATTAAAAAAGGTGTAATAATAATATAATTATCAAATAAATAAAATAAGTAACTAAATACCTTCGAGCAATTCCCAATACAGGGGTAGACAGAGGTCTAGTCTATGCAATTAAGTCCCATCGACCCACCTTCCACCGTAAATATCTTCTGTGGAAGGTGGTCTATCATCTCTCAATTTTTTTATTATTGCTACTATTATATGTTAAAATAGTTTATCTCTAGTTAGTTAATAGTACTCTATGTATATAACAATTTATTTTAATAAATCAATTTATATTTAACTAATTTAAAATGTCACGATAGCCGATTGACTGAGTGGTCTGAATTGCGAGTCCAGAAACCGAAAATATCTTCGGAAGGAGGGTCGAAGGGACCTAAATGTCTAGTCTAGATTTCTGTCTACCCCTGTATTGAAAATTGCGTAAAGATATATATTTATTTATTTAATTATTTCAATTTTTTTAATAATTGCTACTTATAATATATTCAAATAGACACACTCCAGTTAGTTAGTAGTATTCTTTTGTATGTAACTATTTATTTTAATAAATCAATTTATATTTACATCAATTACGTGAAATTAAATAATTTAATAATCAATTGATTTAAATGAAACAATAATGTTGTTTTTAAAATAGTCCATAAAAAAAGACCATATTTCTTGTAACCTACCTTTTCACCGCCTTCTAGTATTTTTAAGAATATTTATAAAAAAATATCTTCACGCAATTCCCAATAAAATGGTAGAAAGAGGTCTAGTCTAGACAATTAAGTCCCTTCGATCCACCTTCCACCGAAAATATTTTCGGGACAACGTGACAGGTGGCGAGCCCGTCGCCGACTTTGTGTCCAAGCCTACGATATAATATATCTTACATAGGTTTCGAAAAATTCCGTAAAGTGGTAAAAAGGGGGCGAAAGTTAACGTGGCAGTATATCACTTCTAGCCTCTATCATGGGGATTAAAAATAGTGTAAATTCTTGTACAGAAAAATCGTTAATACTATTTAAGAGATAATAAAAAAAAAATGTTTGAAAGCTGAAGTGAAACAAAAACAAAGTTGTAAAGGTCGTTTATTGTTTAAGGCTTTCTTGTTATAAAATCAATCTGAATGAAGTGTCTGTTGAGTAATAAATAAATAGGGACACTACACTACAGACTGAGCGAAGTCTTTGCGAAAGGGATACAAGCAAAGCTGGCACTTACGCAAATATGCACACATGCAATGGTGGCTTTCAAAATATTCACTGCAAATATATTTTGAAAGTTAAAGGATTTCTTGTGTAGTAAAATATTACTTTAGAAAGAATTTAGTTTTTATTTTAATTTTAATTATTTTAACCATTTTTTTTATGTGTATCAATGGCAAACGATCAATCTGTTATCTTGACGAAGAAATGAGAAGAACATCACGATCTTTCCCATAAGATGCATGCACTAACTCTACTGAATGCACTACTACCAAAACGAAAGCAGATAAAATATGCCGTGTACGTGAAACGTGTTTCACTTTTAATCACAAGATCATCAAGCGATTAGACTCTACGGCGTTCAGTATAAGTCCCCCAGACATCTGTGGGAAGGAGGATGGTGCTCTTCTTTACTTCGCACTATGTAACATATACTATGTATTATTTGCATGCGGAATTAGGCAACATAGTTTAAGAGTAAAGCCTCAGTTCAACTTCCTTTCTTCCTACCTTCCACCGGCGGTCCTGTACGTTAAAGGTACTAAAGGATATTATATATAATAAAGGAAATCTGCTATACTACTATGCTTTACTAAAGGTGCAGTACAGAAAGGACTTTGTAAGTAGAAAAGAAAAGAGGCAAGAAGAAACATGAGTGTCCGTTGATCTCATTCGCCATATGAAACACACGGAACTCTGGTAATCTACTCTATGAAAAAATTTTATAACACTTCCTAAAACTAACAAAAAGAATTATTCCTTGTACAAAGTTGTCTTTGAGGTAAAATGAGGAAAAATGTAGGAATATCTAAGTAAATGTCAGTAAAATTTGTTTCACAGAGCGTTTCGCCGTCATTAACAGAAGTTCTTCACAATAGCAGATGTCTTTTGTTGTGTTGTGATTGATACACTGTTTTCGTAAAAGCTACAGTGAAGTTACTTGCTCGTGAAAGTTTTCAAAATAATACGTCGTATAATCTATACTTCATACTTTCTATCTGCGAAACTGCACTGCAGATCGTAGGTATCCTAAAGAACATTTTCCATAGTACCTTGGATCCAATTGGACAAGCGGATTTGGGATCCCAGTAATAATTAACTTACATTATAGACGACGCTGCCAGTCACCAGTGTGTTTAATTTAGGTCGTGTATTTTTCGAAATGATTATCCCGCCATCCTATGTTGCTACAAACCGTTTACTTCAATCGAGAAGAGAATCGAAACTTATTTACGATTTGTACAATTGACGACACTAAGATGATGACAGGCTCACCACCTGTTTCGTCGTCCCAAAATAACCTGTGGGGAAATATAATTCAAAAGGACTTGTCATAATAAATCGTATAATTCAAAAAAGAAATGAGAAGAAGTCACGATAGCCTAGTAGTTGGGTAATCGCAATTCGAGTCAAGAGACCCAAGCTCGATCCCCAAGGCTCGTACCAATGGGGTTTTTAAAAAAATCACGTATGATTTATATCGTTAGCTTGGACATGAAGATGGCAACGGGCGCACCACCTATCACGTTGACCAAAAAAATATCTTCATTGAAAGATGGGTCGAATGGATTTAATTGTCTACCCCTGTATTGGGAATGGCGTGAAATTCGGCAAATTAAAATAATCGCAACTTATTGTTTTGTTACTATTATTTCTTGTGTTGACTTGTAACGCAATCGAAAGTAAATAAAAAAAAATAAATTACGGCGACTGGGATATTGCTTAATTTACCATAACATTTCAAATGCGCAAGCAATTTTGTTTGGAATGCATTCTGCTTCGTAGACGCTCCCTTGTGGTGAACGTGAGTGAAAAACAAATGGATACAGATATAGAAAATGGTCGCAAGATTAAAGCATTGATTAAAATTAGTGGGTCAGAGAGACAATTTGCTGTTATCTGTAATATATATTACTAATGGCCCATACAATGTAACCCTAATTTATTTTTATAACTATGTGGCAATATTTTTTTGTTTGCGGACAATATCTACTGTGTATGGCACGTTGATAACAGATTATTTATTACTAAACTACCGTAACGGTTGTATACTCTTTATAGCTTGTTATACTCGTTACTGACGGGTGGAAGAACATTCGTCACCCTTGCACGTAAAAAGTTCTGAACGAATTTTTGAATTAAAGTTTACATTTGAATTAAAGTTTACAGTAATATAGAGTAAACATCAGAATAATATAGATGCTAAAGTTTATAAAAACTGTATGATTTGGCCATATTATTACGATAAGTATCAAGTATTCTATCCCACTAATGTCATAAATGCGAAAATTTGTGAGATTGATTATAGCTAATCTCTAACGCAAAAACTAATGAATGGGTTTTGATAAAACCTTAATAGATTATTCATCAGAATAACACATATGCTAGAGTTTATATAGATTTTATGTAATTTAGCTATAATATTTCGATAAGTATCGATACATTTTTACAATACACACGAGAAGACCTCCTGCGACGAGTGGCACGTACACTGGTTTTCATGTGTCGCCAGTCGGGTCAATATAGGCAACACTTCTTCTAAGTTTTGTCGGGTCTGGGTGTTTGTGGTACCTTCATATCCTCCATAATACAAGAGCTTAGGATACTTACTTTGGGACCGAGCAATGTGTTGTCCCTACCTTTGTATGTGAAAACAGTAACAGAAGCTAGTATTATTATATATTTGACATTGGCAGTAGGTAAATTTTGTATAGTTTATTAAGTTTAATTATTTGAAACAGATGTTATACATTAATTTTTAGGTTTGTGGTACTGTATTAATTCATATGTAATATATATTTTACACACAAAATTATTTCCTTGAAGCGACGACTCGGATTTGAATCCTGCTAAAGGCATATATTTTATGAGGAATATACATACATACATACATACATATCTTCACGCACAATCTCTGACGGGGTAGCCAGAGAGAACAGATCGCCAAGTGTCACGATCCCTACATACTTTCGCTTCTTTCAGATATATCATCTTCTTCATACATGCACGTCTAGGTATCCGAGTACTCTTGACCTTACCCTCTTCGAGCAATTTGCTCACATGGTCTTCGAAAGTTAGTCTCGGTCTACCTCGACACCTTTTAATATTAACTTTCGCGCTATATATTTTCTTCACCATTCGGTCTTCACTCATTCGCTCAACGTGCCCAAACCATCGTAGCACGCCCTTATCCATTTTTGAGACAAGGTCATCATTCAAACCTGCCATATTGCGAATCTCTTCGTTTGCTTTCGGTCGGCCATGGTAAGGCCGCACATTTTACGAAGAGATCGCATCTCCACTGCATTCAACCTGCTTTTATGCTTCTTCTGGCATACCCAGGTTTCGCTGCCATATAACAAAGTCGGTACCAATACTGCGTTATGTATTGCAAAGCGTGCACTTTTCACAACGCCTTGCCTTTTGATTAACGCAGTCAGGGCACCATTGACTTTGTTCCCAGCAGCGACACGCCTGTCCACATCTAAATCACATCTTCCATTCCGGCTAAATGCACTCCCCAAGTATACAATTTCATTCACCTGTTCTAGACATTCCTGATTTACCTAAATTTCGCACTTCGTTCCTTCTTCGTCCCTTTCAAATAACAGAACCTTAGTTTTATTAGCATTCAAACGGAGACCATTAATTTCACATTCTTCTTTCATACACGTGACTAATGCCTGCAGTTCTGCCTCTGATGGTGCAATAAATACTGCATCATCAGCATATAGCAGACAATTTACTTTTATGTCACCCAATTTCACACCCAAACAGCTATCTTTTAGCTTCTGTAAACAGCTGTCGAGATACAGTATGAACAGCCAGGAAGACATGACACAACCCTGTTTTACGCCCGTTTGGACGCTAAACATGGGTGACAGGTTATGCCCTACGCGCACAAAGGCTTTGCAGTCACAGTAAAGTGACTGCACAGCCCTTAGCAATCGACCATCCACACCATACCCCGGCAACAGTTCCCACATTTTCTTCCTTACAACCTTATCAAATGCTTCACCTTATCAGATCCACAAAAGCACAGAAAATCCTCTGGTTAGCAGCCAGAGGCTTCTCCGTGATCATGCGGAGAGAAAACATTTGATCCGTGCATCCTCTTCCATGTCTAAATCCGCATTGTGCCTCCCATAGAAATCTTTCCGATTTATCTTGTATCCTACGTGTCAAAACCTTCGAGTAAACTTTACTTGCTAAACTGGTCAAGCTGATTGTCCGATAGCACCCGCAGTCATAATGTGAACCTTTACCTTTATATAAAGGCACAATGACCGCGGATCGCCAATCATCCGGAATAGCCCCCGTTCGCCAGCACAAATTGCACAGCAGATGAAAGCTGTCCCAGAGGCGTGGCCCACCATACTTGACTATTTCAGCAGTAACTCTGTCTAGTCCCGCAGCCTTACCACATTTCAAACTTCTAATCGCACATTCAATCTCTTTCATACTGATGACCTCAGTGTCATCGAGGTCCGAGTCTGGCGTACCAGTTACGGCGTCACCCCCGGATCCCTCACTAAGATCATCACACGCATTCGAAATGTATGCGTGAGATGATCTTAGTGTGGGATCCGGATGATCTATAAAATTCGCTCCATCGCTGCATGACGTCCGATTTTTCTGAGAGGACGTCATTGGTTCCCGAAAGCACTTTATTCATTCTTAAGGCTGTCGCACCACTCCGGGTCCTTCCAACCTCTTTCCAGAAGAGTTTGGAGTTCTCCTTGAAGTTGTGCGATAACCTTTCGTCCGCTTCCATTCTACTCCTTTCACGCACTTCCTCAATCAATGCTTGCGTTTGAACTTTCTGGAGCTTATATCTTTCTTTCCTCTTCTCTCTCATATCCTTATCATTACTAGAGGCCAAGTAGTATAACCATGCTTTCTTCTTCTTATTTACAGCTTCTTTCACTTCGTCATTCCACCATGCATCACCCATTTTACTACTACCTCTTTTCACAGATTCACACACGTCTTCCGCTGCACTAACCATTCCATCTCTAAGGCTCTGCCATATTTCTTCCACACATTCTTTCCTGACATCAATGCTGTCCAACTTTTCGGCTACCCTTGCTTGATATTTATCCCTAGTGTCCACTTCCTGAAGCTTCCAGCTTCGGATGCTACCGACCGACTGTGGTTTTGGTATCGCCGTCCGGTGGCGCCAACCCGCGAACAGACCCCTAAATCTAGTAATCACTAGATAGTGATCCGTTCCCAGGTCAGCACCTCGGAACACTCGCGTATCCATCACTTGTTTTCGCAGTCGGTCATCCACCAGGAATAAATCGATCATACTTCTCTCATTCTCTCTTGTTCTAGTATACATATGGATTTTCTTGTGACTAAACATAGTGTTTGTCTTTTCCTTACATACAGCCAGTATAAGCTTGCCAGCATCGTTAACCCTTTTATCGCCAAACATTCCAAGCACCGACTCGTACCCTGGCCGAGCGGTACCAACCCATCCATTCAAATCACCACATACAACAATTCTTTCATTTCCTCTAACCAATTCTAGAACTTCTCTTACATTCTCCCAAAACTCCTCCAGCTCAGCTCTGGACGACGAAGCTACCGGCGCATAAACAGCCAAAAGGAATAACTTCGTCAGTCCCAATTTAAAGCGAACCCAGAGAAGTCTCGAGTTCACAACCTTATATTCAGTCATAACATCGACCAACCGAGACGACAGCAGCACCCCCACTCCCTGGCAGGCTCTCTCGCTCTCCGGGACTCCGGACCATAGAGCTAACGCCCCGCCAGGGAGCTGTTCCGTACCGCTGCCCTTCCGCTTGGTCTCCGACAAACACACGACATCTAATTCTCTTTCTTTCATTATTTTAATCAACTCATTCGTCTTATCTCTCATGCCTCCTCTAACATTCCACGTGCCAACTCTGCACTCCGTCCTCCACCTTCCGCCGTGTCGGGCTGTGCGTGACGTGTGGCGGTCCCCATCGCCGCGTTGCTCGCTGCATTTCACACCAACGGGGACGAACTGGTGTGCGTCGCCGTGGGGGGACTCCCTAACCCTCGTTGGCATGGGTGCGCAGCTGTGTAGAATTGCAGCCCTGAAAAGGGCTGGCAGGGGTCGCGACGAGCACGCTTCTACAATGACCCCCAATGAGGAATATGACTGTTTGTACTCGAGTCATGGATGTTAAAATGTATATATCAATATTTATCTAGGCCAATGTGTTCGTTAGTACCTATGGCTATGTAAATATGTAGCAAAGATATTAAATCGGCGATAGGCTTACCATCAGTCACGTTATAGAAAATAAGCTTCTGTGAAAGAGTCGAAAGGGATAAAGGGACTTCATAGTTTAGACCTCACCCTACCCCAGTATAGGAAATAGCGAAAAGATATAAAAATACAAGCAATTAACTCCTCTAAAGAAATAAGAAAAATCTTTTTATTAAGCAATAAATATATTCTTTATGTCTCATTATGCGATACCCGGAAAAAAGTAAGTACGTTTTGTGTTTATGAATTTCATAGGAAATCTAAGTAATAATTACATATCTGACATAAAGTCCGTTGTAAGCTATGGACTATAGCAATCTAAGGCATATAATTTATCAAGTGTTCATCAGACGCTGTAATAACATCGAGAGGAATGAGCAAAAAAATCTGTTTTTGCATGGACCCTCAGAATATCCTACGAAACCACTCAAAAGCTTAATGCCTGACCCTTGTCAGCTTAAACTCATCTCGAGAAAATTTTAAGATGAGTATTCTAACCACAGTCACGATTGTCGAGCAGCTTGGTGATTAAAATTAGAATTAGGAGAACCTAGCTCGACTCCCAGAAGGAAGGTTGACCTAATGGAAATTTATTTACTGTTATGCTTGGCTTGGACGGGGGCTTGCGAGACTAGGTCACCACTCGTCACGTTGTTAAATAAATAAATTATTTAGACCTCTAAAACCCCATAATTAGATACGTAAAAATAGAACATTTCATGGCGGGTGTTATAATAATAATAAATAAATAAATAATTAGAAACATAGATAGGGACAATATCACATATATTAATCTGATGCCGAAGTGAGTAGCTAAAGTACTTGTATTATGGAATCAGAAACAACGTATAATTTATACTTGCGATTGTTGTCTCTTAGTGAAATTGCATTGCATTAAAATTCATTGTTGAACACTTGTACACACTTCATTTTATTTAATTATTTATTAATTAAACGACCGGTTTCGCCTTACGGCATCATCAGGGTATTGACAGAGTTATTAGTATGTAGTATAATAAACTCTGTCAATACGCTGATGATGCCATAAGGCGTAATCGGTCGGTTAATTAATAAATAATTAAATAAAGTGAAGTGTGTACAAGTGATCAACAATGAATTTTTAAGAAACAACGTATGTAGCACAAATACCCAGACCCGAGAAAATGTTAAAAAAGTGTTTTTTTTACATTTGACTCACCCGGGAATCGAACCCGGGCCAAAAAAAGCGGGCGAAATCATGAAAACCAGCTTCAACGCCACTGTGAACGAGTGACATATATAATAACAGGATAAATTCCGTTCAATTATTTTTCTACCAATAGCTTGGCAGAAGAAAGTACAACTATAATTAAAATAAATAAATTAATAGAGTAAGTGTTCAGTAATAGAATAATCCACATCGAAATTTAATGAACGGTTCTAAATTAAATTTATCCTGTGAAAATTAATTTGGTCTCTAAGGGATCTGACATCTTTGGCTTCAAATTTATTATCTCTTCTTAGCTCGTCTTATTAAAATTGTGACTTTACTGTGAAATATAAACAAAATTTACAACGGTGTCTTAGTACACTGTATATTTATATTATGGTAATATCTTAATTTTAAATATACTTGCTTTTATAATAAATTGTGCTTATTTTCACGCGTAGCATTGTATAAACGGACGTTTGGTTTTTTTTCACGCTGTTCCCAATAATGGGGTAGACAGAGGTCTAGACAGTTAAGTCCTTTCGAACCACTTTTAATCGAAGACATTTTTTGGGACAACGTGACAAAGATATAAATCGTACATAAGTTTTGAAAAACCTATTGGTACGAACCTACTACCTGGGGATCGAACTCTGGACTCTCGACCGAATACCGATTATCGAACCGTTTAGCTATCGTGAAAATGTTTTTCGTTAGTAATGTGAACGGGTGAGACGACCCGGTAGACGAGTTGGTAGTGACCCTACCTTCGATGACGTTCGTGGTGTTGCGGGTTCAAATCACGCTATGGCTAAACAGCTGTGAGACGAATATGAATGTTTATACTCAAGTCAGGAATAGACATTATGACGGCGATGGGCTAACCTCCTGTCATGCTCAAAATAAAGTTCGATAGAAAGAGAGTCGTAAGGAATTCTGTGAATCTAGGCCTTTTTTACCCCAGTATTGTGTATAGCGTGAAGACGTTTCTTTTTAATTTGGGCTATTTATATTTTACGGTGCTGACCAAAAACTTGTAAAGTGATTAATTCCTAAGTGATTTTTTCAGTACTATAATCACAAAGTCAAAGATTAACTGAAGGACAGTCATGGTACATACATATATGCATACATAGCACCTTTCACTGCAGGACATAGGCCTCTCTCACAGGAAGGATTTTCTATAATCGCCACGCTTGGTAGGTGGATTGGCGATCGCAGTAGCAGACCAAACGCAACTCAGACGCTGCTGCCCATCTTGATCGGATTATCTCGATCGGATCGGATCGCATTATTTTAAGTCATACAGGAATGTAGTAAACAGTTTTAATGTATGTTAAACTTTTTGTTGATTTACAGAACCTCTTTCATGGTTTGCTTAAAGGCATTCATGTCATTTATCATTCACCTAACTCGCCATTAGTACTCGAATAGCGCGTAGCTATTCGAACAGCGTGACAACCATAGTATAAACATTTAGTATAAACAGCCAGGAAAAATTTAAATAGATTGCAGGAATTGGTTAAATTTATTAATAACACGTATTTGTTAATATGGTAGATAATAAATGATAAATATTTCAGAATATTCTATAACATTCTGATAATTATTTGTTTAGATTACTGTAATTATTATGCTTTTATAAAGCCTCTTAATTTTGTTTCAAGGAAAAATATAAATCTCAGAATGATACATTTTCCCATTGTCCTTAACTCGACATTATAAAGCAAAAAGGAAATTAAATTTTTTTTTCTCGGTATTTAATTTAATAACAAGAAGTTCAAAAGCTTATGTATTTATATCGTTGGATTCTACATAAAAACGGCGACAGGCTCACCACCTGTCACGTTGTCCCAAAAACATCTTTGGCTGATGGTGGGTCAGAAGGGCTTAATCACCTAGACCTCGTTACACCTCTGTCTATATTGGATATGGCGTGAAGAAATTTTTTACTTGTTTTATGTGTTTTCCGAGTGACTAAATGTAGTTTTATAATAATGACATATCATACATAAAATTAAATTAACGTAAATTAAAAGTTAAGTTAATAATTTTTCACTTCTGAATAAATTCATATCAAAGGAAGTGATAATAATAGAGTTCTGACCCACTCTTATTAAGGTTAGTACCTTGTAAAGTAGAATGCTTTCAATACTTGACAAAGTTGGCATAGTAGTGGTTTAGTTTCAATTTATAAAAATGAAATGTAATAGAGAAAAGTTTTCCGACGACAAGTACATTTATTATGATAAATTAAATAGTTAAAGCACTTGTGTTATGGTATCAATGAAGAGGCTTGAGAAAATATTAATAAAGTGGTTTTCTATATAGGCCAGTCCGGGAATCAAAGCCGATACCTTTCGACACCTTAAAAACCGGTGTGTACGATATGAAGGTTTGTTGGCTCGTAGGTGGTTTTGCGTCCACAGAGATCATCAAACCTCCATACTTTCTGAAGAGAACCTAACTACCAAACACGCATAAGTAACGGTCTACAAAAGTCCACTATAAAACTATAGCCACCAACAGTATTTACTGGTGTACTGGTGGTGGCTCACCACAAGTAGTTACTGGTGGTGAGCTTATGGTGCTTTCACCGAAAACAGAGAAAGAGTTTTCGGAGAAAGTTAGGTTAAAAGGACTTACTTGATACTAAACCTCTGTCCAAGTTGTAAATAGTGAGAAGAATTTTTTTTTTATACGGTATCAAGGCAGAACCTTAGTCGCCTCTAAACATGGAAATAGGTGGCACATTCCGAAGCCGTTACCACATGGCACATTACATTTAGTTCTATATAAAGCAGATACCTATGTCGTACATGGGGCTTTTACAGGCAGTAGATAGATATAACATATAAATAGACAGTGAATTACGAAAGTTAGATTGGGTGATCGAAATTCCAGCCAACAGACCTGAGTCGAGCTAATAGATCTTAGTCGATCCCCAGCTAGTAGATTCGTATCGATGATTTTTTTAAAGTTATGTACGATTTATAGCTATGTTTTAGCTGCCAAAAAAGACGACGACAGGCTCACCAGCAGTCACATTGTATCGAATAATGTCCAAACCTATTTTTACCTCTGTCTGTATTGGGAATGGTGTGAAAGATATTTTCTAAAAGACAATGAGTGAAAATTTCGGAAATATTGGCTACCTATATTTTTACAAAATAAATGTTTTCTCCTTAAACGTGATCTAATATAGTAAAGATACAGTAATGTTTGCTCATACTTAATGGGTTTGAGTTGACCGGAGCTTAGTGCGGTATGAGTAAAATGTCATTAGACCTTTGTTTACTTTGAATAACGTTATTAGAAAGGGTAAAAAAACATGCACGCAATTCACACTCTGTAGAAGTGAAAACTTGAGTGGTTCATTATCTGAGAAGCGACAATATCGAAGCATCTTTTGATCTTTTGTCAAAATGTATATCTCTCATTCTTGCGTTGCATTCTAGTGGGGTTATGATGAATCTGTTTTAACAGCATTAACAGTCTTTGTAGTTCTAACAGCACACGGCCGCGCCAATCTTTGCTGGTCTTCGACCGAGGAGGTGCTATACAATCACTGCAATTCTTCCTCTTTAACACCCCATTCTATATTGTTACTTAATAATGAACACGAAAAATATGTAAAATGGCGCAAAATCCAAAGAAGTTGTTAAAGTAATATGCGTGTTCCATACTCAAAATTATTTAAAACTTGAAAAAAAGAAAAGTTTTTATGTAACAGTGTTTATGGCTGACTATGAATAACTAATTCATACTCCAAACATATTTAAGCCAATTTTCCTCGGATCATATAAACGTTTATACAAAACTACAGTCATCTATTAGTTATATACAGTAATAGCAATAACATATAAAACTTATTTGAGAATAAATAAATACAAAAAAAAATCATACCAATTACAATTAAGTCCTTTCAGCTCACCTTCTACCGAAGATGTTTTGGGACAATGTGACAGGTGGTAAGCTTGCCGCCATCTTTATGTCTTAGCCAACGATATTAAACGTACATAAGTTTTGAAAAAAAAAATCTTTGGTATGATCCTATCACTTGGGGATCGAACTCGGTTCTCTTGACTCGAATTCTGATCACCCCACCACTAGCATAACATAGGCTAGCGTGACATATCGAACATTCAATGGTATTTATATAATTACGGTAATCGTTGAAACGATTTGAAAGTTTATGTACAAACATCCATTTATGTGTTTGTCTATTTTAAAATAAATTAGAAAGAAAGAAAGATACATTTATTGCAAATAATACACCACGAACATACTAAATTAAATTACACAAATTAAACTCGAGCGAGAAGAAGTACACTCTAGGTTAAGTTGCTATTGATGCTGTTGGTGTTATCTTCATTCCTACCTTTAAGTTAGTATGTAGGGAGCTCCTGGAGCTTTACTCCGGGAGTAATAATCGCGTTAAAAAACCTTCATCTCCTTTTTTACGGGAAAAACTGACAAACGAACATTCAGTCCATCTGATGACAAGAGACAATACAATTATATAATTTGGTATCGGTATAAGTATAATGCCTTCCCCCCTCCCTCTTTCCGTGACTGTCGTAAGAACTTGAAAACGTAATTGGCTATTGAAAATTGACGGGATAACCATCTCAGAAAGTACCAGACCAAAATTCAAAAGACTCTTCGGTATTTCGATCGCCAATTCACTTCCCAAAAAAAGCGATTATAGCAAACCCTCCCGTACGGGGGAGGTTTACATCCTGCAGTCAACTTAATAGACCATTATTATGTAATGAATAAGTACAACTGCGAAAATGAAACCTTTAACGGTAATCAAAAGTTCACATACAAACTATAATATCTCAAGTTCAGAAATGAGACATTTTCTTTCACACTTTCGTAAGCTTTAATAATTTCTCTCCCCAACCCCTCGACCCACCTCTCGACACACATTCTTAACCCTTTTCTGAAGGATTTTTCTAAAATCCATTCTAAACTTACGCCTCCTATATAATGCAAACTCGTGTCAAATTTCGTCTTTATAGATAGTTTTAGAGATTTCGTGACTAGTCTGTCTTACATACCTCCTTCCTTTTACTTTTATTTACCACCGTTGACGAGTGGCATCCACATCGGTTTCCATGGTATTGTCAACTCTGAGGTTCCGAGTACTATACATGGACGGGTCACTATTGAAAACAACTACTTCTGTATAATCTGCAGTTTGGGCGCTTGAGGTACCTTTGTTGTTTCTGATTCCTCATAAATACATTGCTCTGATTTCACAGTAAATAGCTAAAGCTTATAGAAACATTGAAGGTACCATAAGCAACCAGACGTGATGTAAATGTAGAAAAGTGTTATCTACATTGACCCGACCTTAAATCGAACTCGGGACCTCAGACTGGTGATCGGAGGTCCTGAGTTCGATTTCATAACCAGTATTCTGCTTTAGCTACTTACTGTGGGATTAGAGCAATGTAATATAATTTTGTCCCTACTATGTATTTATTTATAAATAAATAAATATCTTCACGCAATGCCCAATACAGGGGTAGACTGAAGTATAATCTAGACAATTAAGTCCCTTCGACCCACCTTCCACCGAAGATATTTTCAGGACAAAGTAACAGGTGGTGAGCCTGTCGCCGTATTCATGTCGTAATTCGTATACAAGTTTTTTAAAAACACATTAGTAGAAGCCTACCTGGGGATCGAACTCAGGTCTCTTGACTCGAAATTCCGTCCACCCAACCACTCAGCTATCGTGACTTTATTTATATATGTATAAATTTTTAATATATTTTACATTTATATTTTTGATTTTTCTAACATTTAGAATCTAAATGTTAGGTAATTTTTAACGTAGAGGCAAGTCACAGCTTCGGGTGCTGTATGAATTGATGAGGTTGACCATGAATTTTAATGCAATGCAATTACACCAAGCGACAACAATCGCAAGTGTAAATTATAATACTAATTTATGTAAATAAATATATTATTTAAGTATATTGCACCGCTGTCTTGGACAATAATACGGCGATGGGCTCACCACCTCTCGCAGGACACTGCCTTTGGGACACCAAATAGCCTTCACTGAAATGTGGGTCGAATAGTACTTAATTACCTACACCTCTGTCTACCCCAGTATTAGAAATATGTACGTAGGAGCAAATACGAACACTACTTGAAATATTTTAAAAATAGCAATTTATTTAATCTACGAAACTAATTGATTGGCGTAAACGATCTAGTGGCGACATCGTAAAATGCTGTTTACCGAACTCACCGACTGGCTTTTCGAACCATTGACTAAGTTAATTATTATATTATTATAGCCATAATTAAGAGACTCTTCTAGAAACATCCTTTATTTTATAAATCTCCAGGTCAACAGAAAAACTTATATCTTCCTATATAAATATTACGTAACAAATTAAAACGTTTTCTTATTGTGTAGACCTCTGTCTTCCTCTTTATTTGGAATGGCATGAAGATATTTATTTATTAATTATCCTTTAGCAAGGTACCGACTTGGCTATCGGACTATCAAATCATTACTAATATTACTGGCATAGTGTAAGTCAAATTGTAGTGAATGGGAAAATTGTATGGAATGTCAAATTGTAGAGGAAAGAAAGAGAGAGAAGAAACTCAAACTCGGTGTCCATTAGAGAGGCTCGTAGCGATAATTTTTTAAAACGTTAGTAGTTTTACTAACATTGTCTAGGACATTTAAGTTCCACTAAAATATGAACTAATAGCAGCCGAGACCTCGGACCGCCATAGTGTTGCGAATATAGCCTTGAGAATGCTTTTTTATTGCTATTACTTAATGGCCGATAAAAATTCATTTTAAACAGCCTCTTACATAAGAAAGATTTGCAACCATTGCCATGCCTGGCATATTACTTAACCGGAAGTATCAGAAATCTTGAGCCTTAGACACTGTTTCCTGTCACCGGTCTTCTTAAATTTGGTCCGATATTTTTCAAGATGGCTTACCCATCTGTCGGTAAATTGAAGCTCTAGTAGCTGGGTCATAAAATAATAGTTAACATTTGTTTATTTATGATCATCACAATAATTTATTTCATGTGGTCCCCTAAATACAAAGTATTTATAAAGAATATTTTTGTTATAGTCAACACATTGAGATATTTCTTACAAAAATATTTCGGATTAAACACAATTGTTCTAGTAGATGTATAATCTATTTTCCTTTAGAGAAATAATTAGATGACGGAGAAAAAGATAAATCAAGAACTAAATTCACTTACTTTCAAATGAAGTACTGTTTCAAATACTCATAAGTCATCGTTATTGGAAGCATTCTGTTATTACCAAAATAAAGATATTATTTTTGCAGACTATAATGAGATAAATCTGATTTATATTATTTGTTTTCTCTCAATAAAATGTGTTGCCTCCATTTTCTTTATTTTTCGTATTACACAATAAAATTATGTATCTGGCTTTTATATTTAAAATGTAACTTACTTGCCATGACTTATTGCGCGGAGATGGATACAAACGTTAGTATGGAAATGCAAAATGGTAGCAAACAATGATTATATGATGATAATAATGTAGAAATTGTGATCCTGAATTAATAGGTACTGTTAGGGTGCGGCAAAAGCTGGCCAAAGCGCGCCACCCGCTTGCGAGCTCCTAGCTAGCGCGATATTCATATATGAAAGGTAAAGTATTTTAATTAAAACAATATCTTTACGCCCTTTCCTTTAAGTCCTTTCGACCCACCTTCCACCGAAGAAATTTTTTGGCACAACGTGACAGGTGGTGAGCCCGTCGCGGTCTTCTTGTCCCAGCCGACCATAAAAATCGTATATAAGTTTATAAAAAATCCCTTGGGATCGCACTAGGGTATCTAGACTCGAATTTCGATCACCCATTCACACGGCTATCGTGACAACAGAAATTTAAGTAGTTAGAGTAATATTAAAAGCTTGTTATAATAAGAGGTTGTTACTGAAACTTGATACAGCAAGTTTTTGTTTCATTTCAATATAAATTAGAAACAACTAAATTGTTAATAACCATAACTTATTTCTTGTTAAATCAGAACATAGGGGAGAAAACAAAATATGTTACGGTAACTGTATCCTTCCTTAAAAAGCAATAAGATTAATAATTCTTACGAAACAATCATATCAAACGGGATGAATAACTGAAGCGATATCACGCACTTCGCTCTGTTGAAAATAATTCAAAACAGTGCGGTTTACGGGTTAACCCGGGGGAGATATACGCAGACGGCAAAAGAATATTCTAAAGCGAATTTTGAATATTTACGGTACTGAGGCAATAAAATATAAGAATATTTGATGAGAGCAATATTTATATCATATATTTCATAAAAGAATATTAAATTTACCATAGATAAAATACCAAGATACCATAGATATTTTAATGGTAGTACATAGGAATCGGTCGACCCACTTCTCGCAGGACTGAAATACATAAGTAATTTATTTATATTAAAATAAGATGCCCAAAACTCAAACTACTTGCCTCAAACAAACACACACTAACGTACGCGCCTGTCTACAAATTTGAATAAAACTTTTATAAGAAAATAAAAAAGTCACGAGGTCAAAGTGGTGATCGAAATTCGAGTCTAGAGACTCAATAGATCGTTTTATTATGTTACGATTTATATATCTTTGGCTTGAACATAAAGACGGCAACGGGCTCAGCACCTGTTGTCCCAAAAATGTCAAATATATATATATATATATATATATATATATATATATATATATATATATATATATATATATATATATATATATACATATATATATATATATATATATATATATATATATATATACATATATATATATATATATATATATATATATATATATATATATATATATATATATATATATATATATATATATATATATATATATATATATATATATATATATATATATATATATATATATATATATATATATATATATATATATATATATATATATATATATTTGACATTTTTGGGACAACAGGTGGTGAGCCCGTTGCCGTCTTTATGTTCAAGCCATCGTAACATAATAAATGGCTTATAACCTTTCATATGGTACCAAAAACGATTCGTAACCTGGATCAAAACTAAAAATTGTCTTGATTTTTGACTAAACCATTTTTGGTAACGCCTAAGAATATACCTAGTCAGGTACAGGTTAACCTAAAATAATTAAAACAAGTTTATTCATTATGTTACAATTTATATACCAAAATGAACTTAACAAAACATAGATTCTTATGACACTTTATTCAAAATTTATTCACAAGTTTATTCAAAATGACCTCCGTGATTTTGAATACAGGCGTTCAATCTGTGCGGCCAGTCGTCTATCGCAGCTCGAACGAGGTCCATGTCAATATCGGCGGCTGCCTTAATCAAGGATGTCTTGAGTGACTCCAAATTGGGATGAGGCTTTGAGCACGCCTTTTCCTCCAAGTGTTGCCATATCTTGTAATCTAACGGATTGAAATCTGGACTGTAAGAGGGCCAGTCTTCGTGCCCGATGAAGTCGATTTCACGCGCCGCCAGCCAGTCTTGTTTGCTCTTCGCTCTATGAGCTGGCGCCGAATCTTATTGGGATACCCAGTGTCTTATTGTATTGAACTCAGTATGAGGTTCCACAAGTGGTTCTGCTTAACCCCATCTGGAGGGCCAATAGTTTCTGCTTACGTTTGGGATTACTTTGAAATCGAGCCTTCACAGCTTTTATCACTGCTGGAGTCCTAACAGACCGAGGGCGACCACTTCTTGACCTGTCGTCTACACTAGAGTCTTCATTGTATCGTTTAATGGTACGATATACGAATCTTTTGGTTATATTCAAACTATTCAGTATGTCAAAAACTTGAATTAGCGCGTAACCGCAACGATGCAACGCAATAGCTGCAACACGGTCTTCTTTAAGCGTCCACTCCATATTTAAAAATGAATAAAATTCTAAAAAGTAGGTAGTTTTATTGTTTGTGTAGTTTTATTTACATGAACAATTCGAAATTCGAATTCAATAAACTTTTTTGTGGCTAGCATTCTAAAAGAAAAGTTTTTACTGTGTGACAATACTATATATATATATATATATATATATATATATATATATATATATATATATATATATATATATATATATATATATATATATATATATATATATACATATATATATATATATATATATATATATATATATATATATATATATATATATATATATATATATATATATATATATATATATATATATATATATATATATACATATATATATATATATATATATATATATATATATATATATATGTATATATATATATATATATATATATATATATATATATATATAAGTTGGAAATATCTTCACGCCATTCCCAATATAGGGGTAGGCAGAGATAGAGAATAAAGTCCCTTCGTCCCACCTTCTGCCGAAGACATTTTTGGGACAACAGGTGGTGAGCCCGTTGCCGTCTTTATGTTCAAGCCATCGTAACATAATAAAACGATCTATTGAGTCTCTCTCTCTCTCTATATATATATATATATATATATATATATATATATATATATATATATATATATATATATATATATATATATATATATATATATATATATGTATATATATATATATATATATATATATATATATATATATATATATATATATATATATATATATATATATATATATATATATATATATATATATATATATATATATATATATATATATGTGTAATTCAAATACAGATTTTTGAACGTCGACATACGTAGATTTTTTATGAACACAGTCAGGTCATAAGTATTGTCACACAGTAAAAACTTTTCTTTTAGAATGCTAGCCACAAAAAAGTTTATTGAATTCGAATTTCGAATTGTTCATGTAAATAAAACTACACAAACAATAAAACTACATTTTTAAATATGGAACTTCATTTTTAAATATGGAGTGGACGCTTAAAGAACACCGTGTTGCAGCTATTGCGTTGCATCGTTGCGGTTACGCGCTAATTCAAGTTTTTGACATACTGAAAAATTTGAATATAACCAAAAGATTCGTATACCGTACCATTAAACGATACAATGAAGACTCTAGTGTAGATGACAGGTTAAGAAGTGGTCGCCCTCGGTCTGTTAGGACTCCAGCAGTGATAAAAGCTGTGAAGGCTCGAATTCAAAGTAATCCCAAACGTAAGCAGAAACTATTGGCCCTCCAGATGGGGTTAAGCAGAACCACTTGTGGAACCTCATACTATGTTCAATACAATAAGACACTGGGTATCCCAACAAGATTCGGCGCCAGCTCATAGAGCGAAGAGCAAACAAGACTGGCTGGCGGCGCGTGAAATCGACTTCATCGGGCACGAAGACTGGCCCTCTTACAGTCCAGATTTCAATCCCTTAGATTACAAGATATGGCAACACTTGGAGGAAAAGGCGTGCTCAAAGCCTCATCCCAATTTGGAGTCACTCAAGACATCCTTGATTAAGGCAGCCGCCGATATTGACATGGACCTGGTTTGTGCTGCGATAGACGACTGGCCGCACAGATTGAACGCCTGTATTCAAAATCACGGAGGTCATTTTGAATAAACTTGTGAAAAAATTTTGAATAAAGTGTCATAAGAATCTATGTTTTGTTAAGTTCATTTTGGTATATAAATTGTTACATAATGAATAAACTTGTTTTAATTATTTTAGGTTAACCTGTACCTGACTAGGTATATTCTTAGGCGTTACCAAAAATGGTTTAGTCAAAAATCAAGACAATTTTTAGTTTTGATCCAGGTTACGTATCGTTTTTGGTACCATATGATAGGTTATAAGCCATTACTTATTATACCTAAGTTTATTCAGATAATATGACCGATGGTAAATCTTTTATCATCCACGACCACTCTGACGAATCCGTCCAACCAAAACAAAGATTAGAATAAGTAACCAAACGTTTGAATGCCTTAGCCATCGTTATATAACTAGTTATATTAACAAACAAATACCCAAAAAAGTAAGAATAATATCACAAGAACTAGTTACAAATTTATTACGTTCTTAGTCGTTGTAGCTCAACAAAGGCAATTCGTAGCAAAATAAAGGGGCGTGCTCTGGATGATAACGGAACATAATGAGTCGTAACGTGTTTTGAACAGCGAAACTAATTGGCATCGCACAAATTCAACAACAAAAAATTGCCTATTAACAAAATGGACAAAGCGTTTTGAGAATTATTAACGAGAATTTATATGTAGTGATAAATCCGAATAATAATTATAAATGTTTGTTGGTACAAGAAGCATACAATGTAAAGGTAGGTAAACAGAAACCAACTATCCCTAACATCCCTAAATTAGATATGGAGCTTTATTTTAGGTAACAATACTCTCCTTAAATGAATGACCCAGATAATAATCTTGAAATGATCGTTTCAAAAAATATTTTGAAAATATCATATTAATGTGGTACCTCCGTTGTTTCTGATTCCATAACACAAGTGCCTTAGTCACTTCTTTTGCGGTCAGAGGTTCCACATGTAAAAGTAATGAGGAAAGAAAAAATAAAGAAGACCATCTCACAGAATATTTTAAAGAGATTAGAGAAGGAGAACATCCACCATGCTGCTCCAGTGCGGTTTACTTACCTCACATATTCTTCAAATAATATTCTTTTTACTATTGTTTGCAGGTTCCCTAACGATGTTTTCCTTTACCGCTAATGAACACGTAAAAAATACACAAAAGCACCCAAGCAAGAATAGGTAAAGCATCTAAGGTGCAATTTTTTTATCGGATTGGAATGAAAACCAAGTGAACAGTTAATCTGGTATTAAGTGACAATTACGACTAGCTTCCTATAAAGAAGGTGACATGCCTGTCGTGAACGTGAAGTTAAATCTAAATAAAATCAATAAGGATACAATAAGTGTGGGTGCCATAGAGATAAGAGTTTTGTGAAGAGGTGGTGGCAATGATACTGTAGAGCTCAATAGTGTACGAAAGTTTGAAAAGATTGAGAATATTATCAAATAAATATTGTACCATGTAGATAAAATTTTAAGAGCATAATTAAGTACTATACCATACCAAAGAAATAAATAGGCCGAAATGTTTAGGGCTGAAGTCTAAGAAGGAACGCTTTAATGCCTGTATTTTTAACTTTCTATTCCCTTCATGTTGGAATTATGCTATTTGGCTGCAGAAATAGATAAGTTAAAAGTGATGCCCAGTGATTTGTGTGAATTTGTGATTGATTTGTGTGAGTGGCAGACTCATACCAATGAGTTTTTTCTAAACTTATGTACAGTTTATATTTTTGACTCAGACATAAAGACAACGACATTCACCATCTGTCACGTTGTTCCAGAAAATGTCTCTGGTGAAATGTGAGTCGAAAACACTTAATTGTCTAGACCTCTGTCTACCCTAGTATTGGTGGCAGAGGAGGTGGAAGAATGGTGTGAAGATATTATTTTTAAAGGTAAGAGTGTGGTATTAACCCATATCATCTCCTATTTAGGTAGTTAGTCATCGTTGAATGAATATGCATTGTCATTACAATGATAACCAAAACAAACACTACACTAAAAGTACACAAAGGCTAACCACGTTTAGCATCGCCGCGCTGCATAACACAAGCAATTTTACTTTTTTTTCTGGTATTGAATTTCTGCACAGTAATGCCATCTATTACACAGTTTCTAATATCAATGGGGGTGTAAGTATTACTATTGTGTCAGTGTTTATATTTAGTATAGTATTTCAATTTCATATTTTAAAAAAATTAGAGAAAATTTAGTTATATCTATATTTAGGTAATAAGGTAATATCCAAATACCTGAGTGATCAAGGAAAACATTGTGTCGAATAGATGGCACGTCTAATAGGTGTAACTTAAATGTATTTAATGTATGTTATGTAATGTAAACACGTCTCATATTCACGATAGTCAAGAAGTTGGGTGATTGGAATTCAAGTCTTGAGGCCCGTGTTCGGTCCCTAGATGGTAGTTCCGTACCAAAGAGTTTTTCAAAGCTTATTTACAATTTAGATCGTTGACTTGGACATAAAGTCAGTGACATGTTCACCACCTGTCGCGTTTTTCTAAAAAATATCTTCGGCGGAAGGTGGGTCGAAAGAGCTTAATTGAACAAAAGGCCCAGTTGGGATTAACGTGAATATTCAAACGGATTGAACTAATTTTCTTAAAAACGTCAGCTGACTTTATGAACTTTAAATATAAAACACTACCTATATATAAAAATAAATCCTAAGAGGTTTTCAATACCTATGTATAAATTTTTATATGCACGAGATTAGCTTGTAATAAGTACCATTATTTCAAGTTATCATTAAATGCGTTGTGCATTTTGTATATCTATTATACAATTAAAAAAATTTAGAAACTTTTTTCTAAAGTTAACAATATTAACTTACGAATTTTATAAAGTTTTCTTGAACGTATAACGAACTTTTAAGCATTGAGTACTTTGAATCTGCCTAAATTATTAAATAACTGCGGCAACGCTTTTGGAATTAGGCATTGTTTATTTTTTATTTTTGCCAGCCCTTCAGTCATGTCAGGGACTGACGTGACTGAAGGGCTGAAAAGAATTCGTTTTGAAATCGGAATTGACGAAGGTACCACAAACATATGGCGATCATAGTGCCAGACACCTCAAGCCTTATACGTTTCCACTCTGCAAATACCAGGATATCAAAATTTTAGAAAAATAAGGCCTATCTGACTTTAATTTTGATCTGTAATTACTTAATACTTGAACAAAATTAAACAAACCGGTATTAAATTAAATTTAATTGCATTACTAGGTAGAAAGAACAGTAGTACAGTTAAATAAAATAAAACTTACTTTTACAATTTGAACATGAAAACTTAAACTACAGGAATCAAACTACTTTGTATTTTAGTTCAAAAACAAATTTCATTTCGATTTTCCAATAGACTTGCATTCTTAAACGAGTTCATAGAAACAAGTAGCGAGCTCCGTAAGAAAAGTCATTTGTTCTTCTGAAAACTAGGTTGTGATAAAAATAAATTGAATTTGTAAACATATTTTGTATTCTATACAGTGAGAAAGTACCGGTGTGGCCGAGCTTTAGTTAGCATCTTATTCTATAGGTCTTTACAAAAAACAGTTTTTTTCGTTTTATTAAGTTTGTTTCGTAAAATATGAAAATTTTGGACCTCTTTATAAAATACAAAAAAAAATCAGACATGTGACGTCCCACCCTCCCCCATAAGCAGTGCCTTTTCATAAGCATGACGCATGTGGCAATAATCCCCCTCCTCAATTATATGAAGCTTTATTTTATGCAATCATTTACATGCATAAGGACAACATCACATACATTGCTCTGATCTCATCCGAAAGGGAGTAGCTAAAGCACTTCTGTTATTGAATCTGAAACAACGAAGATACAACAAATACCTCGAGACACAGACGAAAAAGTGGTTTTCTACATCGATCCGTCCGGGAATCGAACCCAGCACCATAGAGCTAGCAGCACCGTGAAAACCGATAACAACACAGTTGTTGCTATACTAGTTATTCATTAAAACTTGTCAAGTCATGTGAACGAATCACAAAGTTAATTATAAATTAACAGGACACTAACAAACAGCATCAACGTTATCAAATTAGCGTTGAATTAAGTACAGATATTTAAGTTAATTTGCTCTATAAATCTGTAATGAGCACGTTTTGCACTTCACCAATTAGTACATGATGTAATTTAGAAACTTTTTTAATTTGAACTATTACAATTCCATTCGACATAAATTGGTAGCATTTTTATTCTCTGTCGAATGTGGGTGTAGATGTGTTAATTTTATTTTATTTATTTATTTTATTTAATAATTTATGTACACACATTATTAATGAAAGAAGAAATATAATAAGGGGAAAAGTTTGTACAAAGGTACTTTTGTTTTATTTTACTCGTCATCATCATGACGTGTAAAATAATCTGCCGAATTTTGGTATTTGCCACCTGTCGGCAGCATAATGGATTTTTAAACATTTCTGCTACAATCGCCATGCAAAGCAATTATGGAAAATCTTCTTATGGGAGCACCTTTCAAAGGTTTTGTAAAACCCGTTAACACGAACTTGGGGATCCAAGTCTACTCGAATTCCGATCACTCGGCTATCGTGAATTTTAAATACTGTCATTCTTAGTAACATTTTATTTATAATTTTTATTTATTAAGAATACTTGTTACGATATAATAATAATCGAAGTACGGTTCACGGTAATAGTCTTATGGCGGGCTCGATTGTCACGTTTCGCAGTCCACGCTCTTCAATTATTAATTAATTTTACATAAATTCATAATTCATTAATCACACCTCATTTTATTTTCATTTCTTTAAAAAAATGTGTCAACGTAATCTGAACAAATCGTAAAATTTTCCTGTAACCTTACGTTCGTATAAATAATTGTGTCAACAATACTTTGTTAACTCATTAGGGACAAGTTAGCATCCCTGATCAGAGTAAATAAAGTGACAGATCTAAAAGTGATACGAACTTTATATACCTCTTTCACTCGTGTTAGTTTCAAAAATAACTTTATGCAGACCTCACGGAATCCCCTAGTGCTCTTCAATGTCGCTACTTCGTGCAATTTGCTCACACGGATTTTGAGCATTGGTATTTTGTTTGACTTTAAAGTAGATCTCATTGTTCTATTCTCCTTTTAAAGATTTTTACCTAACATTTTAATCAATATTCTTCTATAAATTCATCAGTATCTGGACGACCAAGCTTCACTTGTAAATAAATAGAAGGAACTTTGATACATTTATATACATATTTTTTGTATGTTAACATATTTTCCCAGAGACTGCACTAATTTAAAGATAAACCTTGAAAATTAAATCTTAATGCAATAATATTGGCAAATTCGTTAGTTTCCAAGTTACTGATTTATACCTTATTGACATTATAGAATTATTTAATTTTGATAACATTGACATCAAATATAAAAATACTCTTCCCCCTGTTATTAGTATATTCTTGTACCATCAGATACGTATACGTGGTTAGACAACGCAATGTAATAAGGTTCACCAATAATACCGGCAGAATCGGGCACCTAATTAAATTACCTTTGTCTTTGTTTAATAAAACACATAAGACAAAAACACCTTAGTATTGTGGACGAAATGGGAAATCCGGAGATCAAAGCTTCAATGTTTATTTATCTTTATGCGCTAGTAATTGAATGAACAGATTATTGAAATAAGTTATGAGGATCGTTTTTTAGTTTTGTGATGTTTCGAATTAAAATCATATAAAATTAAAAATTATATTTAGAAATAGCGTAAACAGCCTAATGGTTTAGGATGCTGACTGCGAAACATAACGTCGCAAGTTCGGGCCCGCCACTCGTATAATCGTCACAAGTTTCGTAAACCACTCCGCACAAAAGCGTTGGAGGTTCGTAAGAGTGGTTAAGAAAAATAAGAGTATTGTTATTGTTTCGGTTTTAATTTATTCGTCGTTGGTAGATAAAGAGTTGACATCTTTTATGGCTTTCAAACAAAAATGCAACATTTTTAAGTGCAACATTTTTAAAGAAGTAAATAATGATCGTGATACTTGGCGATCTGTTCTCTCTGGCTATCAGGGATTGTGCGTGAAGATAAGTAAGTATTAATACAATAAATTTGGTGCAGCTTTTAAGAGATATAAATAAATAAAATAAATATCTTCACGCAATTCCCAATACAGGGCTAGACAGATGTCCATCTAGACAATTAAGTCGACGTCATTGATACGACTCTGCCACCTGGGGATTGAACTCGGGTCTCTCGACATGAACTTCTGACAACCCAATCACTCGGCTATCGTGATTACAACCCTGTAATGTGAAGTAGGTTTATATTTTAGGTAACTTGACATTTTCTTGTGATATTATTAATTGTGTAGAAATGAATTGTATATTCAAACGTCAACTTTAAAAAAAATATCTTCACACAATTCCCAATAGGGGTAGAGAGAGGGCTAGTCTAGACAATTAAGTCTCTTCGACCCACCTTCCACCGAAGATAATTTTCGGACAACGTGACAGGTGATGAGCCCGTCGCCATCTTCTTATCCAAGCCTACGATATAATTCGTACGTAAGTTTTTGAAAAACCTATTGGTACGAGCCTGCCACCTGGGGATGTACCATCACGGCCCCAGACACTTTAGACGCTGCCTTCCGTCACAGTTTTGACTATTTTCGTTTAATATTCTTTCAAGATAGTTAACTCACTATCTGTCGGTAAGTGTTGATATTGTCAAGGCTTATATCTTAGTCGCCTCTTACGAAACTCAGGAGAAGGAAGAGGGTGGCATTGTTCTTAAGCCGATACCACCACGGAAAGTACATTTGTCAACCATGCTTATTTACAAGCTAATCACAGCAATCAAGTTATGTCGCGAAAATCCTCGGAATCAGTCCAAAATAACTATCTTGTTTAAATAAACAAATGTACACAAAAACACATCTGAGACCAGTTACATTTTTTTGTTCGAACAAGAAGACGTTCGAACAACAGTGGTAGAGCCACGCATAAACTTTTGTTGTTGCATGAATGGGCCGGCTCGACCGGGGAAGTACCACGACCTCACAGAATACCGGCGTAAAGTAGAAGTCTAAAGAACTTCTGCGTTTCGTCTGGTGAGTGCAGGCGGTGGCCCACACACCCTCCTCCCGAAATTATGGGGGAGGGGCACTCTAAGGGAGGCAATGCATCTGCTAAGCCTCTGGTATTGCGGGTGTTCATGGGCGGCGGTAATCACTTAAGATCACGTGAGCCACCTGCTCATTTGCCTCCCTTTTCCTATATAAAAAAAAGACTTGCACCTTCAAATGTTTTTCTTGGTTAAAAAATTTCAATAAATTTTTAGAAGCACTTAATAACAGATTGAGTGGTAATTGTGCATATTCATCTTTCTTCGATGGCACTGTACTTAAAAAAACTGTACTGTACTTAATAACGATAAAAAATTTAAGATATAATACATTAACTATGCGGTATAAAAATATTCGGGTATACGCGTGCAAAAATTCGTGTATCGACCGTTGTCCTCCTTCATCTGAAGCCCATCGAGTATAGAATCAGGTCACGCTTTCATAAAGATAGATTGTCATGGGAACTGAACCAAAATATCAATTTGTGACTATTATATATACTATGCTATATGCTCTGAATATTACATACTATGTGCCATTGCAGTAAAGTTAAGGTAAAGTAACCTACTTTAAAAAAACATGTATTAAAAGTGGACTGTTGACATAGACCTCTCCTATAAGGAGGAATTTAATTAATAAGTAAGGCCCCGTATAGCCATTATTGCCACACAGGGCCAATAGATAAGTGATCAGTTTTACATACCCCGCTCACTTCAGATTCTGGTAATCGGTTTGCTTTTTTTTAATTTTTTAATTTTTAAGATTAAAGTAGACGAAGAGTTTTTTGGTTTTATTCTGTAATTGCCTCTTACGATACTCTTGGAAAGAAGGGTGTGATAAAGTCATCTGATACATTTCAGACATGAAAATTTAAGAAAGTTCTTGTGTGGTTTTTAAACATCACAATTCCAATACTGAGGTAGTAATTAGTTACTATTGGTTATCGTAAGTAGTATTCTAAGTAGAATTAATCATGTGTTATGTATGATATAAGAATAAATCTCCTGATTTACCTCTCCTTCCTTTTGTTTTACTTTCCTAAGTAAGACAGAAGGAAGGAGGGGTAGGGAAATACCAAGGCATTATATGACATTTATGTGGACCAAACAAGAAAAATCTGGTGCTTTACCAAAAAGAGGATGCCTCTAAAAATAATTAAGTTACAAATAATGTCGTTTATAAATATTCTTAATTCAGATAAATATAGAGACAAAAATATCAAGGCTTAACCTTATTAACTCTTTAAAACAAAAACTTGATAAAGCTGAACAATCACAAATCGGTATTTGAGTCCAGAGACCCGAGTTCGACCCTTAGATGGCAGGCTAGGCAGCAATGGGATTTTTCAAAACAAACTTACGATTAGTATCGATTTATATCGTTGGTTTGGACATAAAGACGGCGACGAGCTCACCAACTAACTTTTTTTTTGAACACCCACAATACCATGTCATAGCAAAGGCATAGCAGATGCGTTGCCTCCCTTAGAGTTCCCCCCCCCCCTTCCCAGAATTGGGGGAGGGGGGTGTGTGGGCCTCCGGTTACCTGCACTCACCAGACGAAACGCAGAAGTTTGTTAGACTTCTACTTTACGCCGGTATTCTGTGAGGTCGTGGTACTTCCCCGGTCGAGCCGGCCCATTCATGCAACAACAAAAGCTGAAGCGTGGCTCTACCACTATAAAACTGTGACGTTATCCCAAAAAATGTCTTCGGAGAAAGGTGGGTGGGTGAAAGGACTTAATCGTCTAACCCTCTGTCTACCCAAGTATTTTAAGAATAAAGAGAGGCGCGAGAAAAAACCCGTTCATATCCTAAATTAAAGTAATGTCAAAAATTGTGGAATGGGTAATGATGCGAAAAAAAGAAATGAATTGTTGCAATTTGTGTAACATGTTTAAATTTAAGTCATTTATTTGCTCATCCAAGATTCACTAAGTTCTAGTAACTCTTCATCAAAAGCGAAATGTGGGAATGTGACAGTGAATTTAGCAATACAATCTCGAGCGTGTTTGTGCTCAGGCTGAGGCTGTTTATTTGTTGGATTAGTTACTAATTCAACAAAGCAAAATCAGATATGAAACTAACTACTTACTGGTTTGTGGAACAATGTTAGCAGTTCCTTTAGTAATTAAATACTCTTGACGTTGTCAGCATAAATCGATGTAGTTAAAATGTACACTGTTATAAAACCATGGATTTTTATATAATTATTTTATAGCATTCATTGTGATCTCTGTGATTATATGTAAGTAATATTTCACAAATAAAATCTCTCTCTCTCTCTCTCTCTCTTAAGAATCATTGAAAATCGACCTAACAAGTGGCGTGTGCACCGGTTTTCATGATATCGCCATCTCAGAAGTCCCGAGTTCGATTCCTGGTTCAAGTGCTTAAGCGCTTAATTTGGGATCAAAGCAATGTATGTGGTGTTGTCCCTATGTATGTATCTACTCGTATGTACATATGCTTTTAATCTTATTTAATTTAGTTTGAATTTAATTTTAATGATTGATTTAGATTGAAAAATTCAAAGTGTACGATATGGACTCTGTTGGAAATAGAGGGGACCATGGTACACAAAAGAGAAGATATTTCAGCTCTCTTTATATTGTAGATATAACAATACTTTTGTCTTTTGACTGTCATTTTCAGTTCCATCACATTCAACTTTGTAATTAACTCTTTTGTTATATGGTCATTTTATTCGCTGACATAAATATGACATGCCCAAAAATTGACATCTTAAAATAAAAAACAAAACCCTTATTCACATAGGTAAAATATATTTACATAAGAAGAAAAGTATCGACCAAATAGCCGCGTTTGTGGGCAGAGTATCCAGCAAATCTGAGGAGTTGCTACGGTATATAGCCAGACGGATACGTTGAAGTAAGTAAAAACCAGCCTTACGAAAATACTTAATGCAATTCTAACAAAATAAATATTGGAAGGTAATTTGAAGTGGCAATTGTTTAGGCGTACAACTAGTAGAACTGACATGCGTTGAGTAATAAGGTACAGGAAACTTCGAACAGGCAAACTCAATGAAAGGCAAATTCAGGTGATACATGATTCTCAATTAGTTTTTAAAGACATAAAAATAATGTTAAAATAAATAATAAATAAATAAATATCTTCACGCAATTCCCAATACAGGGGTAGACAGAGTCTAGACAATTAAGTCCCATCGACCCACGTTTCACTGAAGATATTTTCGGAACAACGTGACAGGTGGTGAGCCCATCGCCGTCTTTATGTCCCAAAGCCAACGATATAATACGTACATAAATTTTCGAAAAACCCATTGGTACGAGCCTGCTACCTGGGAATCGAACTCGGGTCTCCTGACTCGAAATTCCGACCACTCAACTACACGGCTATCATGACATAAAATAAATAATAACAAATAAATAAATATATAGATAGGAACAACATCACATACATTGCTGCGATCCCAATGTAAGACGCTAAAGCACTTGTGGTATGAAAGCTGAAGGCCCCACAAACACTCAGACCTAAGAAAACGTAGAAAAAGTGTTTTTTCTAATCAAATTTGATCCGACCCGGAATCAAACCCGGGACCTCGAGATGGCCACACCTTGAAAACCGGTGTTTACGCTACTCGTCCACGGAGGTCGTTAAAGTCGGAGTAGGCAAAACGATTTAAAGTATTAACTTCATGCTAAATAAAATTGTTACAAAATTTATTTACTCATGTGTTTATTTTTTGATGCGTTTTCCCAATACTGGGGTAGACAATGGTCCCAGAGAATTAAGTATTCTCGATCCACTTTTCAACGAAGCTAATTTGGGACAACGTTATGTGTTTTTTTAGACTAAGTGGCAAACGAGCAGGTGGCTCACGTGATCGTAAGTGATCACGGCCGCCCATAAACACCTACAATACCAGAGGAATAGCAGATGCGTTGCCCGCCTTTGAGGAAGGCATAGGCTCTTTTTTTGAAGGTCCCTAAGTCGTATCGGTCGTGATCCTATCACCGTCTTAGGCGATAAAATCCTTCTAAACGGCAGTATCCAAATAAACGACACATTTACTTAGATACATACATATTCATATTTAATAAGTTAAATATATCTAATAACTATAATTATAACAAACCAAGAAGTAAAACAAAAAGATTTAAAGGCTGTAGCTGTTCAGTCAAGTTCTCGTAACAAGCGGCTTTGAAGTTGGTTGCCAAACGGGCTTAAGCACTTTCCCCTAAAATTTGCTTAATTTTAGAAACAAAGTTTCTTATAATATAAACGTTATTAATATAATTGATTATTATTTTTTTTATTAATTTGATCCTAAAAACGTTTATAATATTAATATAAACGTTTTTAGGATCAAAGGGTTTTAAAAAAAACTTTTGCACTAGTTATATAGTTGGCTTAAACATAAATACGGCGAGGGGCTTGCCACCTGTCACGTTACTTCAAAAAAGTCTTCGATGAAAGGATCGTCGATAGGGCTTATTGTCTAGCCCTGTATTGGGAAGTCTGGATATATGCTCTTTGCACTCCAAAAGGTATACAATGGCTTGGCTAAATTTATTTAATACCAATTAATATTACCCGTTGTTTGTAAAGAAATGATTGAATTTGATTCTGTAATTTCGCATTACATTTCTGCAAAAGTCTTATAAGTACGTGTACACTTCGAGTCAAGGGTCAAATGAAACCGTATTACATTAACTGCAGTTAACATGTTAAGCACGTAGGCCCACATTTATGTATTCATGCCGTTGAAGTGATTATACCGCAGCTAATTAACGCTACTTAACCTAGTTTTAACTGCGGAGTGAAATAAAAAAAATTCTAACGATTTTCAGCCGTAATATACCTTTGCGCCATCCGCAATACAGGGGCAGACAGAGGTCTAAGGCCTTTCTTCCACCAAAGATATATTTTGGGACAACGTGGCAGGTGGTGAGCCCTTCACCACTTTATCACCTGCAACGTCCAAGTTAATGAAATAAATCGTACATAAGCTTTGAAAAAAGTCATTGGTACGAGGTCCCTACCACCTAGGGACCGCACTCGGGCCTCACAACTCGAATTCCAACCACTCAACCACTTGCATATCGTGAATATAAGACGTTAATGTAATGACATTATATGCATTAAATGCATTTGACTAGATTGCCACCACTCTTAAAGTGTAAAGGATTCCTTAATAAATGTTCCCTAAACTAGTTTTATATTTTTTACAGCCATGTACAGATCTTTTCACGTCATCCGTGATCGCCAGGTGTCACATTATGAGTACATATCTCTTCCGCCTCTAACCGATTTATCATTTTCTTCACACACGCTTTCTGGCTTTTTTGTATCTCCGTACCAATGAACATAAGCTTAATGTATGATATGTACGTAAACATATGTATAAAAATCTGTAAAAATAAAAATGTTTAAAATAGAAATAAAAAACTAGAAACTCAAAAAACTTACATTGACAAACTTACATGTTAGTTTTTAAATCAAAAATTCAAACAGACAACACAACATTTGTAATGTATCACATACATTGCTCTGGTCCAAAAGTAAGTAGCTTAAGTAGTTAAATTATTGAATGCAAGGCAAAATTCGTTGAAGGTTATTTTGTTTAGGTCATCTGGTGTTAAGGTTTAACATAACATAAGTTTTGAAAAGACCCATTGGTATGAGCCTTGGAGATCAAACTCTGGTGTCTTGACTGGAATTCTGATCTCCCAAACACTAGGGTATCGATTCACTTGAGACCATGCAAATGAAATTTGAAAAATGTAAGATGCTATGTTGGTAAAATATAAAAAATAAATGTCTTCACGCAATTCCCAATACAGGGGTAGACAGAGGTCTAGTCTAGACAATTAAGTCCCTTCGACCCTCCGAGACTCCGACGACATCATGACAGGTGGTGAGCCCGTCACCGTCTTTATGTCCAGGCCAACGATATAATTCGTACATAAGTTTTTGAAAAACCTAGGGATCGAAATCGGGTCTCACGACTCGAAATTCCGACCACCCAACCACTCGGCTATCGTGACTTTCATCATCTTTTTGACTTATTAAATCATAACTGTTTCAATACTTCCCAGGAATATTATATATGGAATATAGATAATATTTCTTGAATTTAATTGATCTTCGTCAATTGAAGCTCTAGAGCTTGTCAGTCATCAATTAAATATATTATTATCAGATATAAAATATTACCACGTTGAATAATACTGTTTTGTAACTTCATGCAATTTTCCATACAGGCGTAGGCAGAGTTCTATACAATAACGTTATGTTTTTGGTGGTGGTCACTGTTTGTGGTGGTGAGTCTATCACCGCCTTAATGTTCAAGCTAAGGCTACAATAATAACAGACATATACATGTAAACCTCCATTACTCGGCTTTAGTACAATTTTATCACTTCACGAGGCAAATTTATATTTAAAAGTTTTATAGCCAGAAACAATTTAAAATTACAAAAACAGATGTCTTTAAAATTTCTAAACATTGACAGCTTGACAAGATTATGCAATACTGTATAGTATTAGTTCTTTAGAATATTACTGCAATTTAATATTTCGCGTATAATCCTTTTCACATTCAGCAAATCAAACTTTGCAACATTGTAAACCACAATATTATTATCTTTTTCAAAGCTTCGAAAAGTTTACCCTTTATGAAGTTCTGCAAAGCGATGAAAGAACAAATTTCCGAGATTTAATTTCCAAACTGTTACAATATAAGCCAGTATGCCAATTTTGCAATGGCCTTAAGCGATAATTACTGTTCTTGAAAAGGATTATGTACTTTCAAGCGTAATTTCCTTCTCTGAATCAGTATTTGGAAGTATTCATTTTGCAAATGGAATAACTTTTGGGCTGTATATATTTCATGCTAATTATATTTTTAAATTATAATTATCAATTCAAATTGGAATTGTGAATCTAACGATATTAAATTTAATTAATTAAATAACAGATTGCTCGTTGGCCACCTTCTATCTAAAAAAAAGTAATCCTTTGATTTAAAAAAAAAGCATTACACGCGTTCATTTACATGTAATTGAACTTTTTAAATTTGTAATATCAGAATTGCGCCTATAAAAGTAATTCCTAGGTCGATTTTAAAAATGCATTTTCCAGCCTCAAATTCCTGAATACAAACGCCTTTTTTTAATATAAAGCGCCTATTCTTCTATTAATTTCGAGCGTTATTCAGTTTCACAAATATCATCTTTAATAAATTGAAACGCTACGGTTAAACGGTTGAATAAAAGAGAAAAGTGTGCGAAAAAAATGTTAAAAAATATTTAATCACTTGCCGTGTTCGCAGTTCCGCAGCTTCGTGACAAATAACATATGAGTGAGTATGTTTGACGACCTCAATAAATTACACACATTTTCACGACTTTAGAATATACCACCCCATTTCTTCCTATGATATCATATGTGGCGACTAATGGAAAGCCTTAAAAATGTAACATGCTGTGAAAAATACTAAACAAACCATTCGCAGACTGATAACGGCAGCAGCATCTAAGATGAAAGGCCTCAATCCATTTGCCTAGTGTGACGGTTACAGAAAACCCACCCTTACTTTATAGACCTATGTACTAAGTGGACTTTTACAGATCGTTATATATTGTTTATTTGAACTAATACTATGAAGAATCACATACTAACATACATACCAACATACATAAAAAGTCACGATAGCCGAGTGGCTTCTTTAATCCAGCGGGCGTAAAGATATATAATGTTAAACGTATTGTTTTTGGGACGACAACAATACGTTTAAAAAAGTGACGACAGCCGAATGTTTGCGTGGCTGGACTTCCATGTCAAGAGACTCGAGTTCGATCCGATGGCAAGCTCGTACCAATGGGTTTTTCAAATACTTATGTACGAATTATATCGCTGGCTAGGACATAAAGACGACGACGGGCTCACCACCTGTCACGCTGTGCCGAAAATATCTTCAGTAGAATGTGGGTCGAAGGGACTTAATTGTCTATACTAGACCTCTGTCTACAAGTATAAATAAATATCTTCACGCATTTCCCAATACAGAGGGGAATTGCGTGAAGATATTTATTTATTTTATTAATCCGACATAAAGGTAAGGCACTTGTGGAATCAGAAATAACGAAGGTATCACAGGCACCCAGACCCGAGACAATGTAGAAAAAGTAATTAGTGGTAAAAAAATAAGCCTGTTAAGAAATCAAACCCTGGACCTCCTGCGGGGTACTGACTGAAAACAACCGCCAAAAACGCATTTAAAGATAATGGAGAATTATAAGAAATAAACAATATACAAGGGTATAAGGGTAATCGTACGCCTTCGCCGCTTCAACTTCAAATTATCGCTCCTACGATGTTACTTTCGAGAGAAGGAACCTTAAACCTCTTACCATTATATGATTTCGTTGAGCTTAAATTTCGCAACTGAATAATCGAGATGACGTTTATTCAATTACCTTGTGAGATGGAAGGACAGGTACCTTAAGACGTTATCTTAAGGAACCTGTTCTTCTCGTAAAGTAGCTTTTTGAAAACTGCTTTAATAAATAACTGTATATCATGTTCCGAAACTAGTTTTTTTACAAAAAATGTATATCAAATATATTCTGATAATAATAGCCGTACTAAAGGCCACAATAGCCGAGTGGTTGAATGATCGAAATTCGAGTCATGATACCAGAGTTCAATCCCCATATGGTTACCCCCATATGGTACCTACGGGTTTTCAAAACTTATGTACGATTTATATCGTTGGCGTGGACGGTAAAATGCTCACCACCTGTCACGCTGTGCCGAAAATATCTTCAGTAGAATGTGGGTCGAAGGGACTTAATTGTCTATACTAGACCTCTGTCTACAAGTATAAATAAATATCTTCACGCATTTCCCAATACAGAGGGGAATTGCGTGAAGATATTTATTTATTTTATTAATCCGACATAAAGGTAAGGCACTTGTGGAATCAGAAATAACGAAGGTATCACAGGCACCCAGACCCGAGACAATGTAGAAAAAGTAATTAGTGGTAAAAAAATAAGCCTGTTAAGAAATCAAACCCTGGACCTCCTGCGGGGTACTGACTGAAAACAACCGCCAAAAACGCATTTAAAGATAATGGAGAATTATAAGAAATAAACAATATACAAGGGTATAAGGGTAATCGTACGCCTTCGCCGCTTCAACTTCAAATTATCGCTCCTACGATGTTACTTTCGAGAGAAGGAACCTTAAACCTCTTACCATTATATGATTTCGTTGAGCTTAAATTTCGCAACTGAATAATCGAGATGACGTTTATTCAATTACCTTGTGAGATGGAAGGACAGGTACCTTAAGACGTTATCTTAAGGAACCTGTTCTTCTCGTAAAGTAGCTTTTTGAAAACTGCTTTAATAAATAACTGTATATCATGTTCCGAAACTAGTTTTTTTACAAAAAATGTATATCAAATATATTCTGATAATAATAGCCGTACTAAAGGCCACAATAGCCGAGTGGTTGAATGATCGAAATTCGAGTCATGATACCAGAGTTCAATCCCCATATGGTTACCCCCATATGGTACCTACGGGTTTTTCCAAAACTTATGTACGATTTATATCGTTGGCGTGGACGGTAAAATGCTCACCACCTGTCACGTTGTCCCAAAAATATCGTCAGGGAAAGGTGGGACTTAATTTGCTTGACCTCAGTCTGCTCTAGTATTGGGAATGGCATATTTATGTACGCCATTAAATTTTTTGTAATATTTATATATTTATCTTCTAACAGGAAAGACCTGTATTGCACTGGAATTTTAAAGACCGTTATGTATATACGTTTGTAAGGGATGGTGTCTAAAGTAAATAAATTAATTCCAATTCGCAACTGAAACATTAAAAAAGTACCTTCACTAGACTTAAAATTGAGGGAAAGGTAACCTTAGTTTTTTAATTGTCCACAGAGCGTTGTAATGTCAAGTCGACCACCAAGGACGAATAGCTTACACACCGGTTTTTATCATCAGGGTTCGATTCCTGGTCGGGTCGACTAAAACACTTTTTCTATATTTTCTTTCAACCTCCTTCATTAAGTACTTTCGTTTTTTTGAGTCATAACTAGAGATTTTAAGCTACTTACTTTGGGATCAGAGGAATGTATGTGATGTTGTACCCATCTATCTTTTTATTTTTATTACTTTTATGTTCTCGAATACTTAATATACTACTTATTTACGAAATATACTACGTATTTGTTTATAATATTTTCTATCAACTTTTGCAATTAGCGACTTACTCATAACGTACTTAAAGCTTTAAGCACTGATTGCACGCATAAAGTTAAGCAGAGTGCCCTTAGCGAATTTATAAATAATATTCAAGTACTTAATTCTAAATTACTACATAGTTCTTTAATTTTGAAAATAACTGCTAAAATTTAAAATGTGTTGTTTAGAAGTTCCTTTGTTTAATCTGTATTTGTATCTGTTATTGTTTAATGTTTGATTTTAAAAACAGTACACATGTATTGCTGTGTGGAATCTAAATATTTCCCCGTTTTCTCTATTGGGTAGATAGAGGCAATAAATTAAACTATTCTACTATTCTACTCGTATAATACTAATGAGGCAATTAGAAAATACTATCTGCGACAGACTTTTTAGCGAATGATAGCAGAATAACCATAGGTAGACTTTACATACCTGGTACTTGTAAAATAAAACCTACAGAAAGGTATATAAAAAGTCGTTTTCATTTAGATATTTTGATTATTTTAATTTATTAATGGATAGTTCAGTGATGTATATAATACATAATGGTATAGAGCTAAATGGTATGGCGAAAAACTCACTACCACGTTATTTCAAATAACCTCCGATGAAATATGGATTGGAGGGACTAAATTGTGTAGACCTCTTATTACCTCAATATGGAAAAAATAAGTTAATATGTATAAATTTTTATAAGACTTCAAATGTCGTCGTTTTTAATTCCTGTTAAAAAGTTTTTTTTTTATGATAAGGATTCTTTTGCCGCGGCACGGTAAATGTCGCGGGTTCGAATTGGTATTCAATAGTTCTCCTCATGGTAATTGGTTAGTACAGGTTATGGTTAGAGAGAACTTCGGAAGATGAAGCTAATAGATTATTTCACTTCTGAGAATTAAGATTCCCCGTCGCCCGAGAGAAGTAATAGTGCTGTTTAACGACAGAAATGGTTCAAGTGTTTTATTTACCCCGACGTCTCCTAGGCTAGAGAAGTGTAACATCTGTAAAAATTATGAAGTTAATCCCACAAGATTAATTTGTAAGCCAAGTATTTTTATGTTAAAGAAGAGTCTTCAATCAAATGTACTAAACAGACATGGTTCAGGACAGCTTAACATCCATTGCTCTAATTTCAAAGCAAATAGCTAAAGCACTTGTGTTATGATCGGAAACAACGAATGTATAAAACACTCAGACCCGTGTCAAAAAAGAAAAAGTCATTTTCTGTATTCATCAGTCCGGGTATCTAACCTTGAAGCTGACAACACCTTGTCATCTGGTGTGCCGACATTATCCGTCTATAGAGGTGAAAGACAAAATTATTTTTAATTAACCGCTCTCTAAATATCCCTATCAAAGTGTACCTCGGGAGTAAAGGATTCGAAAACGGAGCGAATACGCTTATAATCCAAGCGGTTATCATGGCTGGTAAGCAGTCTGTTTAAATATTATAATGTTTAACATCTAGATGTGACATCTTATTCAAGAAAGATACTAAACCCTAAGGAGTTACTCGAAACAAAACAATATTACTAGTAAAGCCATCCTCTATTAGCCACGCGTTACTTCATTTAACTGTTTAAAAAAAAAAAGAAGAGGAAAGTGAAATAAATTGTAACAAAAAAGAGAAACTTTGGCGCAATGGGATAAGCCGTTTACTTTGGCCGTTGATAGGCGATAAGGAAGTCGATTTGTTTTCATTCTCCGTGGAAAGAAAAATCTTTTTTGTACTACTATTTTAAATTGTATAAATAATTTACACTTAAAATTTTTCGAGGTGTTTGTCTCATGATTACATTTGTATGTTTATTTGAAGTGAAGAAGCATTCTATATATGGCCACAGCTGGACAAAACCTACACAGTCAGGTCATAAGTATTGTCACACAGTAAAAACTTTTCTTATAGAATGCTGGCCACAAAAAAGTTTATTGAATTCGAATTTCGAATTGTTCATGAAAATAAAACTACATACTTTTTAGAATTTTACTCATTTTTAAATATGGAGTGGGCGCTTAAAGAGGACTGTGTTGCAGTTATTGCGTTACATCGTTGCGGTTACGCGCCAATTCAAGTTTTTGACATACTGAAAAATTTGAATATAACAAAAAGATTCGTTTGTCGTACCATCATACGATACAATAAAGACTCTAGTGTAGATCAAGAAGTGGTCGCTCTCGGTCTGTTAGGGCTCCAGCAGTGATAAAAGCTGTGAAGGCACGAATTGAAAGAAATCCCAAACGTAAGCAGAAACTGTTGGCCCTTCAAATGGGGTTAAGCAGAACCTCGGTGAAAAGGGTAGTAAATGAAGGCTTAGGGCTTCGCGCATATCGAAGAAAAACAGGACATTGTTTGAATGCTCGTCTAATGCACCTAAGACTGAAGAGATGCCGCGCTTTGTTTAAGCGGTACGCGGGAAAAAAATATCGGGAAATTCTTTTTTTGGATGATTTTTTTTTACCGTAGAATAGAGCTACAAGAAACAAAATGATAAGGTGTACGCACACAGTAGTGAAGAAGCGAGCAACCCTATTGCGCGTGTTCAACGAGGTCATTTTCCATCCTCGCTCATGGTATGGTTGGGAGCTTTTTAGTGGGGCTTAACAGAAGTACATTTTTTGCGAGAAAGGTTGATTGAATAAAACGAATGCAGTTGGGTATCAAAATACAGTCCTGACGAACCTTGTGGAACATGTTTTTCATACCATGTTCAATAACAGTCACTGTGTATTCCAACAAGATTCGGCGCCAGCTCATAGAGCGAAGAGCACACAAGACTGGCTGCCGGCGCATGAAATCGACTTCATCGGGCACGAAGACTGGCCGTCCTCCAGTCCAGATTTAAATCCGTTAGATTACAAGATATGGCAACACTTGGAGGAAAAGGCGTGCCCATCCCAATTTGGAGTCACTCAAGACATCCTTGATTAAGGCAGCCGCCGTTTAGACATAGACTCCGTTCGTGCTGGGATAGACGACTGGCCGCACAGATTGAAGGCCTGTATTTAAAATCACGGAGGTCATTTTGAATAAACTTTAGTGTTATAAGAATCTATGTTTTGTTAAGTTCATTTCGGTGTATAAATAGTTACATAATGAATAAACTTGTTTTAATTATTTTAGGTTAAACATGTGTCAGAATTTATGACCTGACTAAGTATATTTGCGAGCGATTTTCTTTTGGGAGCGATTTGAGCAGGACAACATCCTACATACTGATTTAATACAAATTGTCGAGCTTTGCACATCCTTAATATGATATTTGGTTTTTACTTTATTTGCCTCAGTCAAAATTTTTATTATTAATTATTTAATATTACAAAATATAAATATAATGTGCCGAAGAATGTATACATATATTTTAAGTCTCATTGTGGTAAATTTCTTCTCTGCGAGGAGTCGTTTGGGTAAGCACCACCCTCTTGTTTTATATACTTAATAAATTAATTTATGTACTTACTTTATAAGATTAAATTGATTGAATAATCGATGTCTTCATTCTAAGTGATAGTGAAAAGCAGATGGCAGGTGTGTGGTGACCATTGACCGAAACATTTTTCGTACAACGTAACAGATGGTAAGCCCACCGCCTTCTTTATGTGCAAGCCAACAATATAAATCGAATTTAAGTTTTAAAAAAAATACCTTTTTACAAGCCTTCCACTGGGGGTCGAACTCGGAACTGTCTTGACTCGAAATCTGATCACCCAACCACTCGGTATTCGTGACTTCTTCACCCATTAACTTAATAATAGAAATTGGTAAATTATAACTAAATTAGTAATAGAATAAAATACCATACTACATTATTTAGCACGTTTAGATTGAAGTTTAAGAAAACGGCAAGCCAGTGTCTCTTGCCAATCTAGTCTTGCGAGATATCGGTTTTGTACGTAAATGGCTCCCAAGGGAAATCCCTCAAGTTACGCGCCTTACAAATATTCCGCTCAATGGTATGCCACGTGGCAGCCAAGTTATTCATTCCGATCGCGCATTTTGACGCTGGGATTGACCTTTGCTTTCGTAAAAAAGACCAATATATAAGTGTAATAATAGATAAAAAGGTAGATAAAGAGATAGGAGCTGCATCACAGATATTGCTCCGATACCAAAATAAGCAGCTAAAGTACTTTTGAAATTATAATAAAATAATTTTTATCTTTACGTAATTTTCCTGTTCATTATTATTTACCCGTATGTAACTAGTCTGGCCATAAATACTGTTACATAAACAATTTTATTGATTTTAAAGTATATTTATGGTGAACTTTTATGTTATTAAATTAAAGAGAAAAAAGTTAAAATTTCAACTGACTTGCGGGATCGCCAAGGATCGGCTAATGTCGCGGGTTCATTTCCAGCCCGTGTCAGTTGAAATTTTAATTTAATAACTTATTAATTGTTTTGAATTTGGAACTAGGTTTTCCCAAAAGGGTAATGTAATAATTTAACCTTTTTCTTTAGTCTTTCTTAGAATAAATAAGTAATCTGAACAAGTACCAATGAATCAAAGAGTCATAAAATATTTATACGTTTATCGATAACCTACAAGTTCGCCAAAAGCTAAAAATAAAAATCGCGATATTGTGCAAAGCACTCTCAACATAAAATGTCACTCACAACTTGTTATCGCAAATCTTGTTGATTCGGAACATAAATTGTTATAGTGAAAAATGTTACTGAACATTATTTCGTTAGAGCAATTCTTAGGAGACTTCTTTCAGTCAGCGTAACTCTTAGTTATTTTATTTGGTATTTGTTATTTGAACAAATATACAGTTTTTGTTAGATTTTACACTAAATCCTCTTTTATGAGAAAAAGAAAATAATTATGCTTTCAGCTAAAAGCACAATAATTCAATCAAAAGTCATGATGTCAAAAGCTTTTTCCTCTAATGACTAACTTACTGAATTTTGCTAGGTTAATTTTTGATTAAAAAGGCTTGATTAAATTAATCAATACTTAAAAATAGCCGTGATACCCAAGTGGTAAAGCTTCTTGCTTTAGTATGCAAGTGATTAAGTTTCTATCTCCAGGCAACTTTAAAACCTTTTAATAAGTAACATACTTTTTTATATGTGTACATACATAGATACATACTCACATACATACATACACATAGATATAGACAATATACTTTGCTCTGATCTCTTAAGTAACTAAAAAACTTGTGTTATGGAATCGGATGCAAAGAAGGTACCAAAAACATTCAGACTCGAAAAAAATTAGCAAATAGTATTTTCTACATTGATCCAAACTGGGAATCGAACCAGGGACATCAGAGCTAGCTAAATCGTGAAAACTGATGAGTGCCTTAGGTCCATACAGCTGTGCATACACTGCGTCTTCATCTTCATGCAATTTCCCATACCTGTCCCAAATGTTTTCGATAACAGGTGGGTCGAAAGGACTTATCTGTCCAGACATCTATTTACCCTATAAAAATCTCTTTAAAAAATAAACTAACTAAGCGCTTTAATAGGATCTAGATATTCTGTTAATAGGAGAAGAATACAGTTTATCAAGTGATTAATGTTGTTACCAATGTGAATGTTGTGTATTGAATAGTACAGAGCTTATAAATTAAAACTAATCTTGAATGGATGACAACGTCTACTATAATGTGCATTTTTCAACAGCTTTCTCATTTCATTTTTCAATAATTTCCAACTCCTCCCACCTTTTTTTGTTAGACAACGTGATAGGTGGCTTTTCCAATACTTTCTAAGAATGAGGTCTATACAATTAACTTCTCCCACTTTTTTTTTTGGGACAACGTGATAGGAGGTGAATCCATCCCATGATATAAATCGTACATAACTTTTTGAAAACACTCATTGGTAAGAGGTCTCCTCATTCAAAATACGATGCAGCTATCGATGTCTAAATATCAGTTATAATTAAGTAATAAATATTCTATTCAACTTAGCTTATTGAAGAAATAAGTAGTGGATAGTCATAATGAAATAAAACTAGATAGAATCTAAGCATTTTTCATACTAAATAGTTTCTACCGGCAACTAGAAGGTTATAAACCCGCACAATGCGTGGAAATTCCCACAGGATATTTAATCCTTTATAATTACCCCTAATATTCATTTCTTAACGAATAGTTCTTTAACGAATAAGTCATGATATAATGAAATAATTTAATAAGTCACGATAGCCGAGTTGTTGGGTGGCCGGAATTTCGAGTCAAGAGACCCGAGTTCGATCCCCAGGTGGCGGGCTCGTACCAATGGGTTTTTCTAAAACCTATGTACGAATTACATTGTTGACTTGGACATAAAGACGGCGACGGATTCACCACCTGTCACGTTGTCCCGAAAATATCTTCGGTGGAAGGTGGGTCGAAGAGACTTAATTGTCTAGACTAGACCTCTGTCTACCCCTGTATCGGGAATTGCGTGAAGATATTTTTTTATTTTTATGAATTATAATTAACTGAATTTGATTAAAATTTAATATAAATTGCTTAAGAGTTAGAAATGATTAAGTTAAAAAATCTTTCAAAGAAGAAAGAAAGAGAACGCCACAAGACATGTAAACCACTCAATTGAACCAATTAAATATAAGGTATGTTTAATAACAAAGATTAACTACACCGGTGCTAGTATTGTGGTACTACGAATTCATCGCCAGCCTAATGACACAGAGCCGTACTACCACCACTAACACTTGTAGTGCGTATAAATTGGTGGAGAAGTAGTTCTTGACATTCTAGATGCTATCCACACAAAATCTACAAAATCTCTTCTCCTCCTAAGATTTTCTTCTATGACAAAGGTAACCGATTTTTTAAATTAAATCCGTTCACACTTTAAAAAGTTACAAATGTCTTTATAATCTGCGACTCTCCAGTCACTCACCGTGGAACCTACGTGCTTGATAGTGCCTCGTTTTGCGGCGAAACACACGTCGCGTTACTGGTGGTGGTTACCTGGTTCGAATGTAGTGGTGGTGGTGCAACCAGTACAACTAGTGCTTGCATCTGTGGGAGAAAGGGTGGTGCATTTCTTCTTCTTCGGGTTAAATATAATATGTCTTTTACTTAATTTTTTGCATGTGGAATGGTGCAATTTAATTATTTATTAACGACTTTATTTAAATTATCCGTCAAATGACCCTTAACAGATCTTTCATTGTGTTTTACCAGCACCACGTTATAGGTACGTATAAAGTACGTAAAAACATAAAAACATTAACCATTAATAATTAAAATTTATATTCGTTTCAATTTCAGGAAAATAAGTTGTATTTGAAGAACAAAAGTTAGTTTCTAGGCAAAGAGACCTCTAGAGTAATAAATAGTATAAAGAAATTTTTAATTACGCACAGTTGGAAGTATTCTTATTAACGACAATAATTATTCACATCAGAATACGTTTTATTATTTAAATATAAATATCTTTACACCATTCCCAATACAGAATACGGGACGATTACAGGCTATATGGAATTTTTTAAGAGTACTAGTAATGTCAAAGAATTAATTAATTATATTCCTGCTAACCACTCCAACTAAGCTGCATTCATCTATGAGCTTTTATAACGTCAATATATTATCTCTTCAGAATTTTATATGCCATTAATTCTAGTTATGTTTACATAGGAACATCATGAACAGATTTTTATTATTTTTTTAGATGATAAAAGTCAATAACAAGTCACGATAGCCGAGTGGTTGGGTGGTCGGAATTTGGAGTCAAGAGACCCGAGTTCGATTCCCAGGTGGCGGGCTCGTACCAATGGGTTTTTCTAAAACCTATGTACGAATTACATCGTTGGCTTGCACATAAAGGCGGCGACGGGTTCACCACATGTCACGTTGTCCCGAAAATATCTTCGGTGGAAGGTGGATCGAAGGGACTTAATTGTCTAGACTTGACCTCTGGCTACCCCTGTATTGGGAATTGCGTGAAGATAGATGATAAAAGAAAATGTACCAAGAAAAACTAAGTCTTAGTATGAAACTGCGTAATAGAATTGTGGTAATTCTTTATTTTTATGTGAAAAGGCAAACAGAAAAAACTTATTTGAAGGTCTAAACTCCAACGTGGCGTTGGAGTTTTATTTTAAAATAATATTTCTTAATTATTAAGCCCTGTCTATTATATTTTTCATGCTAATTAATTATAATAGCTGAATAGAGGATAATTGTTTTAATGATCAACATAAAAACCTATCCAAAGCAAATAAATACTTTGACTTTGACTAATGATATATTAATAAATCTAATTTGTTAAAATTTTTTATTTACTTTTTCACGCATATTTACCAATACTTGGTTAGAGTGAGGTCTAGTTAATAAAGCCTTTCATCCCATAATTCACTTATGCCTATTTGATGCAACGTGGTAAATGGTGAGTTTATCACCATTAATTTATATAATCATGGACAATATATAAAAATAACCTCCATCTTGAGCGCGTGAGGGGTAGCACCATTCCTAATTTTCGTAGTTAGGAACGTTGCAACCCTTCACGTGCATTCGATAAAAGAATGAGTTGGGTGGAAAAGCAGTAATTGATAACACCAAGTATGCGCGAGACATGCACATTGACAAATATAGTTCGCGTTCGAATTTAAATATATAACTGTCGTATAATTACATAATATTTGATGAAGCATTATTTTAATTCTTAACAGAAACTCCCCACGCTTATATTTATCGGCATCTGGAAATGTGCCGCCAGTATTTAAGAAGTGGAATTGGAAGGGAAAGAGAGCTTCGACTGCCTCACATCATCAAACGCATAAACACATAAGAAGCCTGTACTTTACTTTAAATATTATGCGTGACCATGTAGAAAAAACATCACATTTGGTGCTACAAAGAGTAAAAATATAACTGCAAATTTATTAAACACTAAACTTTGCTTGCCCCAGATATAGTATGTGGCCTTAAGTGAAAAAATTGTTCTAACAATTTAACCAGTTTATAAATTCAATTATCTTATCTTACACTACTTGTATTTCATGGGTTGTATATTATTATTATACAACAGTTTAAATCCTGTGAACGATAACCGGAAATAAATATCTTCGAAAATCTCGTTTGAATCGATCTGTAAATCAAAGGATACCTTTAAATGTTGAACCTTTGAATCAACTTACAAATAAAATAAGGGATAAAGGAATTTTAATTACGCACAGTTGGAAGTATTCTTATTAACGACAATAATTATTCACATCAGAATACGTTTTATTATTTAAATATAAATATCTTTACACCATTCCCAATACAGAATACGGGACGATTACAGGCTATATGGAATTTTTAAGAGTACTAGTAATGTCAAAGAATTAATTAATTATATTCCTGCTAACCACTCCAACTAAGCTGCATTCATCTATGAGCTTTTATAACGTCAATATATTATCTCTTCAGAATTTTATATGCCATTAATTCTAGTTATGTTTACATAGGAACATCATGAACAGATTTTTATTATTTTTTTAGATGATAAAAGTCAATAACAAGTCACGATAGCCGAGTGGTTGGGTGGTCGGAATTTGGAGTCAAGAGACCCGAGTTCGATTCCCAGGTGGCGGGCTCGTACCAATGGGTTTTTCTAAAACCTATGTACGAATTACATCGTTGGCTTGCACATAAAGGCGGCGACGGGTTCACCACATGTCACGTTGTCCCGAAAATATCTTCGGTGGAAGGTGGATCGAAGGGACTTAATTGTCTAGACTTGACCTCTGGCTACCCCTGTATTGGGAATTGCGTGAAGATAGATGATAAAAGAAAATGTACCAAGAAAAACTAAGTCTTAGTATGAAACTGCGTAATAGAGATTGTGGTAATTCTTTATTTTTATGTGAAAAGGCAAACAGAAAAACTTATTTGAAGGTCTAAACTCCAACGTGGCGTTAGAGTTTTATTTAAAATAATATTTCTTAATTATTAAGCCCTGTCTATTATATTTTTCATGCTAATTAATTATAATAGCTGAATAGAGGATAATTGTTTTAATGATCAACATAAAAACCTATCCAAAGCAAATAAATACTTTGACTTTGACTAATGATATATTAATAAATCTAATTTGTTAAAATTTTTTATTTACTTTTTCACGCATATTTACCAATACTTGGTTAGAGTGAGGTCTAGTTAATAAAGCCTTTCATCCCATAATTCACTTATGCCTATTTGATGCAACGTGGTAAATGGTGAGTTTATCACCATTAATTTATATAATCATGGACAATATAAAAAAATAACCTCCATCTTGAGCGCGTGAGGGGTAGCACCATTCCTAATTTTCGTAGTTAGGAACGTTGCAACCCTTCACGTGCATTCGATAAAAGAATGAGTTGGGTGGAAAAGCAGTAATTGATAACACCAGAAGTATGCGCGAGACATGCACATTGACAAATATAGTTCGCGTTCGAATTTAAATATATAACTGTCGTATAATTACATAATATTTGATGAAGCATTATTTTAATTCTTAACAGAAACTCCCCACGCTTATATTTATCGGCATCTGGAAATGTGCCGCCAGTATTTAAGAAGTGGAATTGGAAGGGAAAGAGAGCTTCGACTGCCTCACATCATCAAACGCATAAACACATAAGAAGCCTGTACTTTACTTTAATATTATGCGTGACCATGTAGAAAAAACATCACATTTGGTGCTACAAAGAGTAAAAATATAACTGCAAATTTATTAAACACTAAACTTTGCTTGCCCCAGATATAGTATGTGGCCTTAAGTGAAAAAATTTTTCTAACAATTTAACCAGTTTATAAATTCAATTATCTTATCTTACACTACTTGTATTTCATGGGTTGTATATTATTATTATACAACAGTTTAAATCCTGTGAACGATAACCGGAAATAAATATCTTCGAAAATCTCGTTTGAATTGATCTGTAAATTTATTTTTCATAAATATTTATTTACAGAAAAAATTATGTTAATATTTACAATACTTATTAACTAAAAACTATTATAATCGTAGAGCCCTACTCCTCGTGGCATGGTACCAAGAACGCTGGCTGCATTTCCACGTTGAATGGTTAGACTTAACCGTTGAGCGAGAAAAGAACCAGCCCTCTTGTCACCAGCGGCAACGATAAGTCGCGGATACAATTCCTTTAGAAACTGCATCGCGCGGGGACCCACGGACCGATTGTCTCTACGGCAAATGGAACAAACATATAGTCTCCTTTCAAAGACTCATATTTACGCCATTTACCCGATTCAGCTGCCTCTGATGCCGCCCCGGCCCTTATCGAAGTACCCTTGATATGAGAGGCCGCTAATGTATCGACGCAAGTTGCGTCCACACAAGAGCTTTGCCTCTCTCCCAAGGGACTAAAGTCAAGCCGTCGGGTCTCTTACCATCCTCTAAATATTCCACAAGGCTCTAAAACCGATGGAATATTTATGGAAACAAGAGCCCTTCGGATGAGCTCATTCAAGGAACCGTGACGAGACAGTCTGCCGGCACTTTTGGCATGAAAGTCCGTGGAGGCCTAACTCGTCGACGTCGCTGCCACAAGGACATCGATGTGGTTGACCAATCGATGCTCCCAATCGTATTCCTACAGCTATACGTAAACTTTCGTTATCTAGTAATGTACCAAGGTTACTTGATGGTAAAGCATGTAGCCAGTAACTTGATTCCTTTGTCGAAACACCTAGAAAGCGGGCGCGGTCTCTGTCACAGTGAAAATTGTTCAGTAAGCATTTCTGCACATTCTGAACCAACAGGATATCCACCGTTTTTGTGAGTTAGATTCCAGTGGAATATCCTCGCCGGGACAGAGACATAACCATGCTTCTCTTGCCTCGTTAGCAAAGGTCAAGCCCAAGTCATTCTTAAGAATTTTACGTGACAAATCATGAACACTATGTACGGAGGCAAGGAAAGCCGGCAGCGCAATATTTGAAACCTCTCTTATACCGATACCTCCAAATCTAACAGGTAAAGTAGCTTGAGTCCAGCTAGATGAGACTAAAGATAAATTTAGAATTTTTTCCAAAGCTATTTTGAGATTAAGGTCAATTTGTTTTAAAAATCAGAACATTTCCATGCTGGACTCGAGCGGAGTAAATAAGTAAATTTAGGAACAAGAACTTCCCCGGTCGAGCCGACCCATTCCATTGGTAGAGCCACGCATCAGCTTTTGTTATTGCATGAATGGGCCGGCTCGACTGGGAAGTACCACCACAGAATATCGGCGTGAAGTAGAAGTCTAACAACCTTCTGCTTTTCGTCTGGTGAGTGCAGGTAACCGGAGGCCCATCCCGGAGGGGGGGGGGGTGCACTCTAAGGCCGGCAACGCATTTGCTATGCCTCTGGTATTGCGGGTGTTCATGGACAGCGGTAATCACTTACCATTACGTGAGACACCTGCTCGTTTGCCTCCCTTTTCTATGAAATAAAAAATATGGCGATCATAGTACCCGACACTTCACACCATAGACGCTGCCTTCCGCCAATTACCAGGATATAAAAATTTTACCAAAATAAGGCCAGTCTAACATTCATATTGTTCTGGAAATACCAAATACCACATCAAAATTATGCAGACCGGCTTCATATTGATCTGATCTTTGATATAGATATCCCGCCATCTGTGGTGGCCAATTGCATGTAAGGCTTTTCCCTAAATCGCCTTTTGTCAATTCCACGGGTAGAACCATGGTGGTCACCACACGGCAAAATATAGTAGCATTACACTACTACGTAGGTAGACTTCTTATTTACATGTCAGTTAAAGACAAAAACTTACTTTTAAAATTGGAACATGGAACAAACTTAAACTACAGGAATCAAACTACTTTGATTCACAAAGTTAAATATTCTCAAGTTAATTATAAATTAACAGGACACTAACAAACATCAACGTTATCAAATAAGCGTTGAATTAAGTGCAGATATTTAAGTTAATTTGCTCTATAAATCTGTAAAGAGCACGTTTTTGCACTTCACCTTAATTAGTACAGGTTGTAATTTAGAAACTTTTTTAATTTTAACTATTACAATTCTATTCGACATAAATTGGTAGCATTTTTATTCTCTGTCGAAGGTGGATGTAGATGTGTTATTTTTATTTTATTTATTTATTTTATTTAATAATTTATGTACACACATTATTAATGAAAGAAGAAATATAATAAGAGGAAAAGTTTCTACAAAGGTACTTTTATTTTATTTTACTCGTCATTCTCATGACGTGTAAAATAATCTGCTGAATTTTGGTATTTGACACCTGTCGGCAGTATAATGGATTTTTAAACATTTCTGCTACAATCGCCAATATTTGTTCCATGCAAAGCGATTATGGAAAATCTTCTTGTGGGCACCTTTCAAAGGTTTTGTAAAACCCGTTAACACGAACTTGGGGATCCAAGTCGGGTATCTTGACTCACATCCCGATCACCCACTCGAATTCAGATTACTGGGCTATCGTGATTTCTGTCATTCTTAGTAATATTTTATTTATATTTTTTTTAAGAATACTTGGTATGATATAATAATAATTGAAGTATTACGATAATAGTAGGTACGATATTAGTAGGTTCACAATAATAGTCCTATGGCGGGCCCGGCAGTCAACGCTCTTCAATTATTAATTAATCTTACATAAATTCATAATTCATTAATCAAACCTCATTTTATTTTCATTTCCTTAAAAAATGTGTCAACGTAATCTGAACAAATAGTAAAATTTTCCTGTAATCTTCCGTATGTATAATTATTTGGGTTAATAATACTTTGTTAACTCATTAAGGATAAGTTATCATACCTGATCAGAGTAAATAAAGGGACAGATCTAAAAGTGATACGAACTCTATATACCCCTTTCACTCGTGTTTGTTTCATAAATTACTTTATGCAGGCCTCTCGGAATCCCCAAGTGATCTTGAATGTTGATTCTTCGTGCAACTTGCTCTTGAACTTGGATTTTGAATCTTTTGTTTGACTTAAAGTAGATATCATTGTTCTATTCTTCTTTAAAAAATTTTTACCTAACATTCGAATCAATATTCTTCTATTAATTGACAGTATCTGAACGACCAAGCTTTACTTGGAAATAAATAGACGGAACTTTAATACATTTTAATACCTATATTTTGCACGTTAAGATATTTTCCCTGAGACTACAGTAATAAAAAGATTAACCATGAAAATTACACCATCTTAATGACTTAAAATTATTTATTGCACCAGTTATTAGCATATTCTTGTAACATCAGATACGAATATATATATATATATATATATATATATATATATATATATATGTATATATATATATATATATATATGTATATATATATATATATATATATATATATATATATATATATATATATATATATATTTATATATATATATATATATATATATATATATATATATATATATATATATATATATATATATATATATATATATATATATATATATATATATATATATATATATATATATATATATATATATATATATATATATATATATATACATATATATATATATACATATACATATATATATATATATATATATATATATATATATATATATATATATATATATATATATATATATATATATATATATATATATATATATATATATATATATATATATATATATATATATATATATATATATATATATATATATATATATATATATATATATATATATATATATATATATATATATATATATATATATATATATATATATATATATATATATATATATATATATATATATATATATATATATATTATTATTATTAATATTATTATTATTAATATTATTATTAAATAGTTTTCTGTCTGTCTATCTGTGTGTTTGACTGCTAAGGGCTGTACAGTCACTTTACTGTGAACTGTGTCTTCCTGGCTGTTCATACTGTATCTCGACAGCTGTTTACAGAAGCCGAAAGATAGTTGTTTGGGTGTGAAATTGGTTGACATTAAAGTAAATTATCTGCTGTATGCTGATGATGCAGTGCTTATTGCACCATTAGAGGCAGAACAGGCATTAGCCACGTGTACGAAAGAAGAATGTGAAATTAAAGGTATTAATGCTAATAAAACTAAGGTTCTGGTATTTGAAACGGACGAAGAAAGAACGAAGTGTGAAATATGGGTAAACCAGGAATGTCTAGAACAGGTGAATAAAATTGTATACTTGGGGAGTGCGTTTAGCCGGGATGGAAGATGTGATTTCCATGTAGACAGGCGTGTCGCTGCCGGGAACAAAGTCAACGGTGCCCTGACTGCGTTAGTCAAAAGGCAAGGCGTAGTAAAAAGTGCACGCCTTGCAATACATAACGCTAGATCTCTTCGTAAAATGTGCGGTGTTACATTGGCCGACCGGAATCGAATCGAAGAAATTCGCAAAATGGTAGGTCTGAAAGATTACCTTATCACTAAAATGGATAAGTGAAGACCGAATGGTGAAGATAATATATAGCACGAAAGTTGATATGAAGCGAAAGAGGTATGCAAGGATCGTGACACTTGGCGATCTGTTCTCTCTGGCTTCGCCGTCAGGGACTGAGCGTGAAGATAACTAACTAACTAAATAAACTCATACAAAATAAAAAATTAATATTTATAAATAGCTTCAACAGGCTAAGAGTTGAGGATGCTGACTGCGAAACGTAACGTCGCAGGTTCTGGCCCGCCACTCATATATAATCGTCAAAGTTTCGTAAACCACTCCGCACAAAAGCATTGGAGGTTCAAAGAGTGGCAAGAAAATATGAAATTGAAATCAATATTTCTCGTTTTGTCAATGCTGCTTAGTATGAGCAGATTAGCTATCTGGACCTCTGTCTACCCCAGTATTGGGAATAGCGTTTAGATATTTTTAATTTTTACGTATGAGTAAGGTTTGGTATAATTTAGATTAAAGTAAATAATAGTATTTGAAACTTAATAATAGGTTAATTTTTGGGTTTGCACTCTTCCATATTAACAATAAATACACCGAATCTCACGAGCCAATGGCCAAAAGAGGGTTAAAATGTCTTTTTTCCACGAAAACCGAGTCGTCACTGTAAAAGAACTCCCTTTCGTTCTGTAGATACCGTTTTTTTTTATAGAAAAGGGAGGCAAACGAGCAGGTGGCTCACGTGATGGTAAGTGATTACCGCCGCCTATGAACACCCGCAATACCAGAGGCATAGTAGATGCGCTGCCGCCCTTTGAGTGCCCCCCCCCCCCCAGAATTGGGGGAGAGGGGTGTGTGGGCCTCCGGGTACCTGCACTCACCAGATGAAACGCAGAAGTTTGTTAGACTTCTACTTCACGCCGGTATTCTGTGAGGTTGTGGTACTTCCCCGGTCGAGCCGACCCATTCCATTGGTAGAGCCACGCATCAGCTTTTGTTATTGCATGAATGGGCCGGCTCGACCGGGGAAGTACTCACCTCACAGAATATCGGCGTGAAGTAGAAGTCTAACAACCTTCTGCTTTTCGTCTGGTGAGTGCAGGTAACCGGAGGCCCATCCCGGAGGGGGGGGGGGGGGGGGGTGCACTCTAAGGCCGGCAACGCATTTGCTATGCCTCTGGTATTGCGGGTGTTCATGGACAGCGGTAATCACTTACCATTACGTGAGACACCTGCTCGTTTGCCTCCCTTTTCTATGAAATAAAAAATATGGCGATCATAGTACCCGACACTTCACACCATAGACGCTGCCTTCCGCCAATTACCAGGATATTAAAATTTTACCAAAATAAGGCCAGTCTAACATTCATATTGTTCTGGAAATACCAAATACCACATCAAAATTATGCAGACCGGCTTCATATTGATCTGATCTTTGATATAGATATCCCGCCATCTGTGGTGGCCAATTGCATGTAAGGCTTTTCCCTAAATCGCCTTTTGTCAATTCCACGGGTAGAACCATGGTGGTCACCACACGGCAAAATATAGTAGCATTACACTACTACGTAGGTAGACTTCTTATTTACATGTCAGTTAAAGACAAAAACTTACTTTTAAAATTGGAACATGGAACAAACTTAAACTACAGGAATCAAACTACTTTGATTCACAAAGTTAAATATTCTCAAAGTTAATTATAAATTAACAGGACACTAACAAACAGCATCAACGTTATCAAATAAGCGTTGAATTAAGTGCAGATATTTAAGTTAATTTGCTCTATAAATCTGTAAAGAGCACGTTTTTGCACTTCACCTTAATTAGTACAGGTTGTAATTTAGAAACTTTTTTAATTTTAACTATTACAATTCTATTCGACATAAATTGGTAGCATTTTTATTCTCTGTCGAAGGTGGATGTAGATGTGTTATTTTTATTTTATTTATTTATTTTATTTAATAATTTATGTACACACATTATTAATGAAAGAAGAAATATAATAAGAGGAAAAGTTTCTACAAAGGTACTTTTATTTTATTTTACTCGTCATTATCATGACGTGTAAAATAATCTGCTGAATTTTGGTATTTGACACCTGTCGGCAGTATAATGGATTTTTAAACATTTCTGCTACAATCGCCAATATTTGTTTAGCCGGGATGGAAGATGTGATTTCGATGTAGACAGGCGTGTCGCTGCCGGGAACAAAGTCAACGGTGCCCTGACTGCGTTAGTCAAAAGGCAAGGCGTAGTAAAAAGTGCACGCCTTGCAATACATAACGCTAGATCTCTTCGTAAAATGTGCGGTGTTACGACCGGAATCGAATCGAAGAAATTCGCAAAATGGTAGGTCTGAAAGATTACCTTATCACTAAAATGGATAAGTGAAGACCGAATGGTGAAGATAATATATAGCACGAAAGTTGATATGAAGCGAAAGAGGTATGCAAGGATCGTGACACTTGGCGATCTGTTCTCTCTGGCTTCGCCGTCAGGGACTGAGCGTGAAGATAACTAACTAACTAAATAAACTCATACAAAATAAAAAATTAATATTTATAAATAGCTTCAACAGGCTAAGAGTTGAGGATGCTGACTGCGAAACGTAACGTCGCAGGTTCTGGCCCGCCACTCATATAATCGTCAAAAGTTTCGTAAACCACTCCGCACAAAAGCATTGGAGGTTCGTAAGAGTGGTTAAGAAAAATACTAGTATTGTTGTTCTTTCGAATTTAATTTATAGAAGTAATGTGAAAAACTAGCTATCGGATCACTAGGCAATGTAACAATGAACACCAAGCTTATTGCAGTCGTTTGCACCCTCAAGGAATAAGATGAAATGCCTCATTTCCCATAATTACATTGGTTCTCAGTAACTTTCACACCGAAATAAAACAGTTGTTGCTAAACCTGCAATACTAATTATTTGGTAGCAGAAATAGATAAGAGAGTAGTACTGATCAAGGCGAGTCGTTGGTAGATAAAGGGTTGACATCTTTTACGCTTTAAAACAAAAATACAACATTCTTGATCTGGCCTTTTTTCAGAACGTCCCTGATTTGGTCTCGAAACATCCGCACATTTGGATCGAACTCGGGTCTCTTGACGGAATTTAGACCACCCAACCACTCGGCTATCATGACGTTAAATAAGTAATAATAAATAAATACATATGTAGATAGGGACAACATCACATATATAGCTCCGATCCCAATATAAGATGCCACAGCACATTTGGTATGAAATCGGAAGAAATCACAAACACTCAGACCTAAGAAAACGTAGAAAAAGTGGTTTTTCTACACTGATCCGATCGGGTATCAAACCCGGGACCTCGAGGTGGCCACACCTTGAAAACCGGTGTTTACGCCACTCGTCCACGGAGGTCGACAAAGTGATTTAAACTATTAATTAAAGACTAATAATTAAACTATTAATTAGATTAATAATTAGACTATTAATTAAACTATTAATTAAAAGTCACGATAGCCGAGTTGTTGGGTGGTCGGAATTTCGAGTCGAGAGACCCGAGTTCGATCCCCAGGTGGCAGTACCAATGAATCTTTATCAATGAAAACTTATGAACGAATTTCATCGTTGGCTTGGACATAAAGGCGGCGACGGGCTCACCACCTGTCACGTCTGTAAAATTTGCTTAATTTTAAAAACAAAGCTTTTTATAATATAAACTTTACTAAAGTATCAATTGGTAATATTGTTTACTCAGTTATATTAGACTTGTCGAGGTTTTTGTTAATACATAAGAGATTTAAAAATCGAATGTACTTATCAGTGAGCATCCGTTTCTCACCAACGTTTACGTGTTTTAAAACTCTTCGGAACGCCTCTTGGCTTCGGGTATTGTTATAAAATACATATGTTGTGTATACATTTAAGAATATGAATAAGTTAAGCGGTAAATGTGTGTAAATGAAACAGTCACGATAGCCGAGTGGTTGAGTGAACGGAATTCGAGTCATGAGACCCGAGTTCGATCCCCAAGGTGTTTTTCGGATCAAGGTGTTTTTTTTAAAAAAACGTTTGTACTAGTACAGTACATATACCATATATAAATATATACATATAAATATATATAAAAATATACAGTTGGCATAAACATAAATACTGTGAGGGGCTCGCCACCTGTCACGTTATCCTAAAAATGTCTTACATGACAAATGTCCGAATACAGGGCTAGACATAGGGCTTATTGTCTAAACCTATGTCTAGCTTTATATTGGGAAATCTGGATATATGCTCTTTATACTCCAAAAGGTATACAATGGGTGGGCAGTAATTTTATTTAATACCAATTATTATCACCCGTGGTTCGAAAAGAAATGAATGAATTTGATTCTGTAATTTCGCATTACATTTCTGCAAAAGTCTTATAAGTACGTGTACACTTCAACTCAAGGGTCAAATGAAACCGTATTACATTAACTGCAGTTAGCATTGTAAGCACGTAGAACCAAATTTATGTATTGCTGCTGTTGAAGTAATTATACCGCAGATAATTAAAGCTACTCAACCTATTTTAACTGCGGAATGAAATAGACTTTTTTTTACGATTACTATTTTTAGCAGTAATATACCTATACGCAATCCGCAATACAGGGATAGGCATAGGTCTTTCTTCCCACTTTCCACCGAAGATATATTTTGGGACAACGTGACAGGTGGTGAGCCCTTCACCATCTTTACGTCCAAGTCATACATAAATCGTACATAAGATTTGAAAAAGTAATTGGTACGAGCCTACCACCTGGGGACCGCACTCGGGCCTCACAACTCGAATTCCAACCACTCAACCACTTGGAAATCGTGAATATAAGACGTGCATGTAATGTCATTAAATACATTAAATGCATTTGACTAGATTGCCACCACTCTTAAAGTGTAAAGGATTCTTTATTAAATATTCACTAAACTTGTTTAATATTTTTTACGGAGATGTACAGATCTTTTAACGTAATCCGTGATCGCCAGGTGTCACACTGTCAGTACATATCTCTTCCGCCTCTAACCGATTTATCATTTTCTTCACAAACGCTTGCTGCCTTTTTCCTGTTGTAATATATAAAGGCCAAACTTTGTATCCATGGTGAACTATACTGAAAAAGTTCTGTACATTTTGCAAATGCTAAGCGTAATGTTTAAAAATGATTTTTATTTATTCAGTTCACATTGCCATTTGATTTTTTAATTGTAAGATATGTATAAAAAAACATACCCGTGTATTAATAAATATTTCGATTTTCAGTGTCTACTGTCATGTTTTGGTAAGGTTTTTTTATATGTCCTAAAAAAGAAAAATATAAGGTTGATTTAAGATTAAAAATAGGGCATACATATAAAATAGAAATAGAAGCATAGAAACTCAAAACAAAACTTACTTTTATACATGTTACTTTATTCAATAAATAAATACAAACATTAAAATAATTAAACAAAACAGTAAGTAATTTTAGCAGTAAGATTATTCAATTCAAGGCCAGATTTGATTTAATGAAATAGGATATTTTGTAGGTCACATGGCTTATCTGCTACGATTTAACTCAAATTTCAAAGCTATTTAAAATTTAAATAACGGAAGTACTCACATATTAAGTCCATAATAACCAATCATTGCCAAGATATCATCTGAAAAACGTCATCGACGATGTTTTTATATAGAAGAGGGAGGCAAACGAGCAAGTGGCGCACGTGTTGTTAAATGATTACCGCCGCCCATGAACATCTGCAATACCAGAGGCATAGTAGATACCAGAGCATAGGAGAAATAGCGGATGCGTTGCCGGCCTTTAAGAAAGGTATAGGCTCTTTTCTTGAAGGTCCCTAAGTCGTATTGTTCCGGAAAAACCGCTGACGGCAGCTCATTCCACAAAGTGCAAGTGCGTGGCGGAAAATTCCGCGAAAAACGCACTGTGGTGGAATGCCAAGCATCAAGGTTGTGTTGATGAAGTTTTTGGTTGTGCCGTAAGGTACGCTGGTGAAATTCAGCGGCTGGGATTAATCCGAATAATTCCTCGGAGCACTCCCCGTAGTAGAACTTATATAAAATGCAAAGAGATGCAACATCTCTTCGCAAAGCCAGGGGATCTAGCCGATCGGATAGAGTATGGTCGTCGACAATTTGAGCCACTTTTCTTTTTGGATACGGTCAAATGGATGGAGCTGACACTGGGGTGCCCCCACCCAGAGATGACAACAGTACTCCATGTGCGGCCGAACCTGCGCCTTATAAAGTTGTGAATTTTAGGGTTGAACTGGACTAAATTTAGTCGGCCCGAGTCCGAGATTTTGTCTAACAAAATCTCGACTTCAGACACAAGTTTTTTCCGGTACTCGTCGACGTGTTCCCGAGAAATATAGGCTCGACCGGTATAAAGGGCATCACCAGTGCTCTCATCTGCATAGCAATGAATGTTGCTAATTTGTAACAAATCATTGATATGCAGAAGAAACAGGGTTGGCGATAGCACACAGCCTTCTGGGACACCAACGTTCACAGACTTGGAATCGGAGCATGCACCGTAACTACGACCTTGGTGCTCCGGTCTGTGAGAAAACTAGTGACCCAATTGCGAAATTTCTCGGGAAGCCCATATGACGGAAGCTTTGAAAGAAGCGCTTTGTGCCATACCCGATCAAAGGCTTTCGCTATGTTCAAACTAACTGCCGGGGCCACTGCTTCACCCTTGTTCTCTACTGTCTCCGCCCATCGATGAGTGAGGTACACAAGAAGATCACCAGCCGAGCGACCCCGACGGAAGCCGTACTGGCGGTCATTTTTTTTCATTTTTAATTTCTTTCATATTACTTTTACATGGCCTCAAGTGAATCGATACCCTAGTGGTTGGGTGATCAGACTTCCAAGCAAGACACCAGAGTTCGGTCCCCAAGGCTCATTACCCAATAACAGTAACTTAACCCAATAACCCAGTACACCAATGGGTCTTTTCATAACTTATGTACGATTTATATCGTTGGGTTGGACATGAAGACGGCAACGGGTTCACCACCTGTTGCGATGTCCCAAAAATGTCTTTGGTGGAAGGTGGGTAGAAAGGACTTAATTATTTAGACCTCTGTCTACCTTTATATTGGGAATGATGATATCTTTTATAAGTTAGGACGTAATTCACATATGACCTCTTTAGTAAATGTGAACAAAAGAAAACAAGTTTTGCCAAGTAGACAGCACAAAGTGTTACAGCGTGGCGTTCTATAAAGTTTTAGCAAGCAGTACTGTTGCTATTAATAAATTTGTAACGAGAAACATTTTTTTTTCTATTTAATCGCCTTCGAACAGAACACAAAAAAGTTAAGAAAGATGTTCTTACCTAAATCACTTATTCATTCAAATGTAATTGCTTTTCTAAAGTTCTTTTTTATAAATATTTTTTTTATGTCGGTTCAAAACTTGATAGTATAAAAAGTTTTAAGTAATGTTTCAAGTGGCTCATAAGAAGGCTCAGTAAGCTGTGTATTTTAAGTTCTTCTGCCTGAAAAATTTATCCGCCCAAACAATTTTGACTCGCTCGGAATTCTGCATTACTGAAAGTGTTAACAATATTCATTAATTAATTAAAATAAAGCTCAGAGTGCGTCTCTTCAAGTCAGCAAGCACGGGCGCCAAAGTGGAGAAATGTGCTAAACAGATAACGTGCTCACTGGATATTTACGTGTATTTAAATATTTTTGTCTTATTAAATCATAAATGTTTCAATACTTCCCAGGAATATTACATAAGAAATATAGATACTATTTTTTGAATTTAATTGATCTCCATCAATTGAAGCTTGTCAGCCATCAATTTAATATATTACTATCAGATATAAAATATTAAATTATATTAATAAAATATTAATAAAATATATAAAAGGGGGTCATTGTAGAAGCGTGCTCGTCGCGACCCCTGCCAGCCCTTTTCAGGGCTGCAATTCTACACAGCTGCGCACCCATGCCAACGAGGGTTAGGGCGTCCCCCCAAGGCGACGCACACCAGTTCGTCCCCGTTGGTGTGGAATGCAGCGAGCAAAGCGGCGATGGGGACCGCCACCCGTCACGCACAGCCCGACACGGCGGAAGGTGGAGGACGGAGTGCAGAGTTGGCCCGTGGAATGTAAGAGGAGGCATAAGAGATAAGACGAATGAGTTGATTGAAATAATGACAGAAAGAGAGTTAGATGTCGTGTGTTTGTCGGAGACCAAGCGGAAGGGCAGCGGTACTGAAGAGCTCCCTGGCGGGGCGTTAGCTCTATGGTCCGGAGTTCCGGAGAGCGAGAGCACCTGCCAGGGAGTGGGGGTGCTGCTGTCGCCTCGGTTGGTCGATGTTATGACTGAAAATAAGGTTGTGAACTCGAGACTTCTCTGGGTTCGCTTTCAATTGGGACTAAGGAAGTTATTCCTTTTGTCTGTTTATGCGCCGGTAGCTTCATCGTCCAGAGCTGAGCTGGAGGAGTTTTGGGAGAATGTAAGAGAAGTTCTAGACTTGGTTAGAGGAAACGAAAGAATTGTTGTATGTGGTGATTTGAATGGATGGGTTGGTACCGCTCGGCCAGGGTACGAGTCGGTGCTTGGAATGTTTGGTGATAAAAGGGTTAACAATTCTGGCAAGCTTATACTGGCTGTATGCAAGGAAAAGGGTCTTCTTGTGACAAACACTATGTTTAGTCACAAGAAAATCCATATGTATACTAGAACAAGAGAGAATGAGCGACTGCAAAAACAGGTGATGGATACAAGAGTGTTCCGGGGTGCTGACCTGGGAACGGATCATTATCTAGTGATAACTAGATTAAGAGGTCTGTTCGCGGGTTGGCGCCACCGGACGGCGATACCAGAACCACAGTCGGTCGGTAGCATCCGAAGCTGGAAGCTTCAGGAAGCGGACACTAGGGATAAATATCAAGCAAATGTAGCCTAAAAGCTGGACAGCATCGATGTCAGGAAATAATGTGTGGAAGAAATATGGCAGAGCCTTAGAAATGAAATGGTTAGTGCAGCGGAAAACGTGTGTGGAACTGTGAAAAGAGGTAGTAGTAAAAAGGGTGATGCATGGTGGAATGACGAAGTGAAAGAAGCTGTAAATAAGAAGAAGACAGCATGGTTAGACTACTTGGCCTCTAGTAATGATAAGGATATGATAGAGAAGAGGAAAGAAAGATATAAGCTCCCGAAAGTTTACACGAAAGCATTGATTGAGGAAGTGCGTGAAAGGAGTAGAATGGAAGCGGACGAAAGGTCGCACAACTTCAAGGAGAACTCCAAACTCTTCTAGAAAGAGGTTGGAAGGACCCATAGTGGTGCGACAGCCTTAAGAATAAATAAAGTGCTTTCGGGAACCAATGACGTCCTCTCAGAAAAATCGGACGTCATAAAGCGATGGAGCGAATTTTATAGAGAGATGTATGCGTGTGATGACCTTAGTGGGGGATCCGGGGGTGACGCCGTGACTGGTACGCCAGACTCGGACCTCGATGACACTGAAGCCATCAGTATGAAAGAGATTGAATGTGCGATTAGAAGTTTGAAAAGTAGTAAGGCTGCGAGACTAGACAGAGTTACTGCTGAAATGGTCAAGTATGGTGGGCCACGCGTCTGGGACAGCTTTCATCTGCTGTGCAATTTGTGCTGGCGAACGGGGGCTGTTCCGGATGATTGGCGATCCGAGGTCATTGTGCCTTTATATAAAGGTTCACGTTATGACTGCGGGTGCTATCGAGCGAACAGCTTGACCAGTTTAGCAAGTAAAGTTTACTCGAAGGTTTTGACACGTAGGATGCAAGAGAAATCGGAAAGATTTCTATGGGAGGCACAATGTGGATTAAGACCTGGAAGAGGATGCACGGATCAAATATTTTTTCTCCGCATGATCACGGAGAAGCTTCTGGCTGCTAACCAGAAGATTTTCTGGTTAGCAGCCAGAAGCCATTTTCAACAAATCATACTTCGCAACATTGTAAACCACAACATTATTCTCTTTTTCAAAGCTTCGAAAAGTTTACGCTTTATGAAGTTCTGAAATGCGATGTAAGAACAAATTTCCGAGATTTAATTTCCAAGCTGTTACAATTTAATCCAGTATGCCAATTTTGCAATGGCCTTAAGCTATAATTACTGTTCTTGAAAAGGATTTATTTATTTATTTATGCTTATTTGTTTACACCTTATTTAAAAATATGTAACAATAGGCGGACTTAATGCCATATGGCATTCTCTACCAGTCAACCTTACTTGATGAGGAAAAAATTAAGTGGCAGGTGTATTTAAAAAAAAAAACATATTAAGGAGACTATAAAATTATACCATACATAACATACTATAAATAACATACACATGTATATATAATAACAAAGATATATGAATATACATACACAACCATACTCATATCTATATCATGATACATACAAATAAAAATACATACATACATATAAAATAAGTATAAATCAGATAAAATACACGATACAGAAAATAATAAGGAGAAAGTAACATTCTTCAGATGTGTGTGAAATATTTTTTAAGTGATCTTTTAAACAATGGTTTATTGGGAGCAGCCTTGACGTCATCAGGAAGCGCGTTCCAGAGGAGTATAGCCTTAACTGTGAAAGAAGAACAGAAGAAACCCGTACAATGATGTGGGATATGAAGCTTTAATCTGTTTAGTGAACGAGGTTCTCGAAAAAGAGTTGAATGGAGATTTTTAAAGTTATCCTTTAAATAGGACGGTAAATTAGGATCTGTTAAAATAGAATATAATGTTAACAGAATGCTGGAGCTACGCCTTTAACGAATAGTAAACCATTTAAGCTTAGAACGATAGAAAAATGTAACGAATGCAATTTTTAAGCAGGCGCTCTAACTTATCGAGAAGATTTTGTGTTAGGTCCGGGTAGCACACATCTGCATAATCAATTATGGATAAGATAAGAGTATAGACAAGCATAAGTTTGGTTTTACAAGGTATAAAATTTTTTGAACGGTAAAGGCAACGCAGAGAGGCAATAACTTTACGAGAGGTCTCAGCAACCTGTGTCTCCCAGGTCATACACTGATCTATATGCAGGCCGAGGTTTTTTACGGAGCTTGAAAATGGAATGATTGTTCCATTATAATGTACAGGAATAATGCTACCATATTCGACCTTGGCCAACATCTTTGTGCTACTTATGATCATTGTCTTGAATTTAGCGGGATTTACCGCAATCCCATATCTATTAGACTTCAAGGTGGTTTCAAGGTTGTCGTTGAGATTTTTAATATTATTGTTAAGTTCATTAACACTTGTTTGCACATAAAGTTAGAGATCGTCAGCATACAGATGGTACGAGCAATTGACAACAGAAGTAATGGAGTTTATAAATAAAGAAAACAAAATTGGAGAAAGAATACCGCCTTGCGGCACACCGCATCCAATATCAGCCCTGGAAGAGAACTGTTGTCCTACACAAACTGACTGCCGGCGGTCGTGAAGATCGGACGAAAACCAATCCAAGACAGGGGAAGAAAACCTCAGATACTTCAGCAAGGAAATTAGGATGTCGTGGTCAACTGTGTTAAAAGCATTAGAAAAGTCAACAAGCACTACCACAGTTAGCTTCTGTTCATCCGTGGCTTTTCTTATGTCATCAGTGACCTTAATTAAAGCAGTGGTAGTACTGTGACCTGGACGGAACCCAGATTGAAAAACATTCAATAGGTTAAGACTTATGAGAAACTCAGAAATTTGCTTATAAACACAGGCCTCTAGAATTTTAGACAGAAAAGGTAAAATAGAAATCGAGCGAAAATTATTAGGTATGGAAGGATTCGAAACTTTAGGAAGCGGTAAAACAAAGGCTTTCTTCCACAAAGTTTCTAATGAGTAATTTACAATATGTGTAATCGCAGGTAACAGATGTTCCAGGACCAAGGATACCATTAATTTACTTACTTCATCAGCACCCACTGCCTTGGATTTAATCGCTAAAACACATTTTTTGATATCTTCTATGTTTACTGGAGAAAACTGAAAGCGTGGAAACTGAAGAAGTGGCATAGAATTGATTGAAGCTATTGTTTGTGAACGGACTGTAGATCATCAAAAGAAGGTACAAAATGATGATTTAAATCATTCAAAGAAAGTGAAGGACCACAGTCTGCTGAAACAGGATTGCTGATGCCAAGTGTTTTAAGAAATTTCCACACGTCAGCTGAAGAAGAGTTGATAATGTTATCATGTATATATCGGCGTTTGGCATTTCGTACCATCTGATTGCAAGTATATCTTAATAGTTTAAAGCGAAAAACGATCTATTTTAAATTTGCGAAAAGCACGATCTCTTCTACCTATTGCCAGTCGTACGCCCTTAGTCATCCACGGAGCTGGAGGTCGCTTTAATCTTACACAGTGTTAGGGTGCATGGACATCATATAAATCAAGAATTGGTTTGTTCGAAAAAGATATTTTGTCGTCTATAGCAGTCGCGGCTAACAAATGAGCTAAATCGATCAGATTGGCGTTACTCTTCAGTTTATCAAAATCAATTCTTGCAAAATTACGCAAGTGTAAGTTAACAGGTTTGCGTTTAGGGGGTTTTAGTTTGTGGGAACAATAGATGAGATCATGGCGTGAAAAGCTAGGTGCCAAAATTTGTCCATATCTAACATTGTTTAACATAAATTTATCCACATGATCTGGAGAACTTACAATGATATGGTCAATCCAGGTGTCATTAGTGTCAACATTGTGATGTGTAGCCTCTAAAGAGAGTATATGAAGATCGACTGACTCAACGATTGACCGAAATTTTTTAGATCGAGAATTAATTCTCAGTAAATCAACATTGAAATCACCCATGACCATGCAGTGTGCGTACTCCGAAACCACAGTATCGAAAGTATTTTCTAGTGCACTGAGATATTCTACAGTAGGCGGACAGTATACTACCCCTAGAAGCGCTTTTGTACCCATCACGTCAATTTCCAGAAACAAAAATTCAGCAGAGGCAGAGTAGGCGGAAGGGGAAGCTAATAAAATTTTGTAAGGGATATTAGAACATAAGTAAATAGCAACACCACCGCCACCTTTTTCAGGTCTGTCATTTCGAATAAGCACAAACTTGGAAAGTGCATATAAAGAAGAACTAAGCGATGGTTTTAACCAACTCTCTGATACGAGGACGGCGTGTATATAATCGACCGAAAACGCGTCTCCAAAATCAGAAAAATGACACGGTATGCTTTGAGCATTAACATGACATACATTAAATAAATTGTCCGAACTAACCGTCCCTCAGCTTATCGCGTAACGGAGTATCTTGAAACGAGAGATCACAAGAGGCAAACGACACATCTGAACCATGAGCTGAATAATAAGATTGATCATCTGACATATATAAAATTAAATGAATACATATAAAAATAAATATAACAAAATACAAATACAAACAATAAAAATATTAATAAGGAATTTACAACAAATGACTATAAAAGTAATCAATTACTGTAAAAAAAAATTATAGAATTAACCAATAACTGAACGTAAATCACGAGATATGAACATAAACACTGACCGGCAGAAAGGTAATACTGCCTTATAAGGTCACGTGACTGACGAGAAACAAAGAACTAATTTACTCTCTAGTCACTATGGTCTAGTCTCTGTAGAAACAATTTGTGGTTACAACAACAAAACATAACATCAAAAGTAAAAGTAAAAACTATATAAAAAAACTATTAAATATATGAAAATAGTGTAAATATAATGTTATTTACTAGTTAAAGGAAAAATTGTGGTAACGAATTAATACAGTAACTTTAAAGTAAATAACTTTGGAACTGAATTACTTCTTTAAAGCTACACGTCGAGACTTTTTGTTATTTTTATCAGTTAGTACTGCAGTAAAATCTTGTTTACGCCGTGATGCCTCTTGTACACTACGGGAGTTAGAAGAACTTTATGGGTGTTATGGCAGCTTTCAAACGATTCTCAAAATCTGTAATTTTTTGCATCAAGACAGCTTGCAACTCGTTCTGTAACTCCTCAACATTAGAAACATGAGCCATGGCAAATTGGTGATAAGGATCTCAATATAAAGTGAAAGTAGTGATGTAGGGTGAGGCAAGTAGGTACGTAGTCTTCTTTACATATATAACTTTGCTATTTTTTATATTTTTTTATTATTTTATATAACTTTGCTATTTATCAACTAAACACAATAAACTCTATGATTTGACTGAAATTTAAACTAATTGTTCATTAATTTTATTTTATTTAAATAATTAAATGAGGAGTTCACAAATCAGCTGTTTCGTTATTTACACCTACCCACCGAAAAGGATTATGTACTTTCAGGCGTAATTTCCTTCTCTGAATCAGTACTTGGAAGTATTCATTTTGCAAATGAAATAACTTTTGGGCTGTGTATATTTCATGCTAATTATATTTTTAAATTATTATTATCAATTCAAATTGGAATTGTGAATCTAACGATATTAATATTAATTAATTTAATAACAGACTGCTCGTTTGCCACATTCTATCTAAAAATACTACACCTTTGCTTTAAAAAAAGCGTTCATTTACATAATTAAAAGTAATTGAAATTTTTTATTTACAATGTCAGAATTACGGCTATAAAAGTAATTCCTAGTTCAATTTTATAAATATATTATCCAGCCTCAAATTTTTGAATACAAACGCGTCATTTTTTTTAATATAGAACGCCTATTCTTGTATTTATTTCGAGCGTTATTCAGTTTCACATATATCCTTTTCATAAATATAAAAAATAAATATACTTAATAAATTGTTTTTCCACTCCTCAAGGTTGACAGGCAGAGAATGCTTTAAACATTATGTCCGCCTTTTGTACTTATATATTTAATAAGGTTCATAAAGTTAAATAAATAAATAAAAGTTAAATTGAAGCGCTTCATTTAAACGGCAGAATAAAAGAGGAAAGTGTGCGAAAAAAATGATCAAAAAAAGAAAGAATTATTTCATCACTTGCCGTGTTCGCAGTTCCATGCAAGTGAAATTTATAATTTTGACTTATATAGCTTCGTGCTATATGCTTCGCGCAAATAACATATGAAAGAGTATGTTTGACGACATCAATTAATTACAAGTTAACTTAACCGTCGACAAACCGCCACATTTTCATGACTTTAGAATATACCACCCCATTTTTTCCTGTGGTATCGTAAGTGGCGACTAATGAAAACCCTTAAAAATGTAACATGCTGCGAAAAATACCAAACAAACCAATCGCAGACTGATAACGTCAGCAGCATCTAAGATGAAAGGCCTCATAAACCTCAAACATAAATCCATTTGCCTAGTGTGGCGGTTACTGAAAACCCTCCCTTACTGTATAGACCTATGTACTACAGTGGACTTTTACAGATCGTTATGTATTAATTATCTTAACTAATATTATAAAGAATCACATACTAACATACATACCAACATACATAAAAAGAAATAACGAAGGTATCACAAGCACCCAGATGCGAGACAATGCAGAAAAAGAAACTAGTGGTAAACAATTAACCTGTTTGGAAATCAAACCCTGGACCTGCGGAGAACTTCCTGAAAACAACCGCCAAAAACGCATTTAAAGATAACAGAGAATTATTAGAAATAAGTTAAATTCAAGGGTATAAGGTTAATCGTACGCCTTCATCGCTTCCACTTCAAATTATCGCTCTTACGATGTTACTTTCGAGAGAAGGAACCTTAAACCTCTTACCATTATATGATTTCGTTGGGCTTACATTTCACAGCTGAATAATCGAGATGACGTTTATTCAATTACCTTGTGAGATGGAAGGACAGGTACCTTAAGAGAACGAGCTTTTAATAAATAACTGTATATTATGTTCCGAAAATAGTTTTTCACAAAAATTTTAATTCAAATATATTATCATAATAATAGCCGTACTAATAGCCTCAATACCCGAGTGGTTGGGTGATCGAAATTCGAGTCAGGAAACCAGAGTTCAATCCCCATGTGGAAGGCTGGTAACCTATGGGTTTTTCCAAAACTTATGTACAATTTATACCGTTGGCTTGGACAAAAAGACGGTGAAATGTGACTGGTGACACCCTGTCTCGTGTCACCAGTCTCGTATCTCAAAAAAATGTTTACAGTGCAAGGTAGGACGAAAGGACTTAACTTTTTTGACCTCTGTATTTGGAATGGCATATATGTATAGTACGGCGTACATATTATACGCCATTATATTTTTTATGTAATATTTGTATTTTATTGTTTCCTTACAGAAAATACCTGTCTTGTAGTGACACACACACAAAACACTTTTTCTACATTTTCTTCCTTACTACTTACTTTAGGATCAGAACAATATATGATGTTGTACCCATCTATGTTTTTATTTTTATTATTTTATGTTCTCGAATACTTAATATACTTCTTATTTACGAAATATACTACGTATTTATTTATAATATTTTCTATCAACTTTTACAATTAGCGACTTACTCGTAACCTATTTGAAGCTTTAAGCTCTGATTGATCGCATAAAGTTAAGCAGAGTGCCCTTAGCGAATTTATAAATAATATGTAAGTACTTAATTCTGAATTACTACATAGTTCTTTAATTTTGAAAATGACTGCTAAAATTTAAAAATGTGTTGTTCAGAAGTTTCTTTGTTTAATCTGTATTTGTATCTGTTATGGTTTAATGTTTAATTTTAAAAACAGTACAAATGTATTGCTGTGTGGAATCGGCGCACGAATATACTTCCCCGTTTTCTGTATGGTGTAGATAGACAGAGGCAATCAATAATACTATTCTACTATTCTACTTGTTCATCTTCTTCTGTCTTATTATTCTAATAATATTGAGGTGTATACAAAATATTTTTTGCGACAGACTTATTATCGAATGATGGCAGAATAACTATAGATATACATCACATACCTGGTACTTGTTAAGTAAAAACCTACAGAAGGGTATGTAAAAAGTCGTTTTCATTTCGATATTTTGATTTAATGGATAATTCAGTGATGTATGTGATACATAAGAAAGACTCGCAACCACGTTGTTTCAAATAACCTTCGATGAAAAATGGATTGTAGGGACTAAATAATGCAGACCTCTTATTACCTCAATATTAAAAAATATGTGAAGATGTATAAGTTTTTATAAGTCTTCAAACGTCGTTATTATTTAATTCCTGTTAAAAAGTTTTTTTATGGTAAGGATGCTTTTATCATGGCACGGCAAAGGTCGCGGGTTCGAATTTCGCTAATGATGAAGTTTATAGATTATTTCATTATTTCACTCCTGAGTATTAAGATTCCCCATTGCCCGAGAGTTATTTAACTGCTGTTTAACGACAGAAATGGTTCAAGTGTATTGTTTACCTTTACGTCTCCTAGGCTAGTGAAATGTAAAATGAAATGTAAAGTGAAATATGAAATGTAAAATCTGTAAAAATTATGAAGTTAATGCCGACAAGATTAATTTATAAGTTAAGTTTTTATGTACAAAGAAAAGTCCTGAATCTAATGTACTGTACACACGAGGATCGGGACAGCATCACTTCCATTGCTCTAATCATAAAGTAAATAGCTAAAGTACTTGTGTTATGATCGAAAACAACGAAGGTTACAAAAAACTCAGACCAGAGTTAAAACAGAACATATGGTTTTTTATCTATTGACCAGTCCAGATGTCGAAACCGGGACCCCCGAGCTGGCAACACCTTGACATCTGGTGTGTACGCCGGTATTTATCGTGCAGGGAAGTACGTCAATCTCGTAAATATTTGTGACCCCTTTAAATATTCCTGCAAAAGTATCTCAGCGGTATAGGATTCGAATACGGAGCGAATACACACACTAACCAAGCGGTTATCATGGCTTGTAAGCAATCTTTTTAAATATTACAATGTTTAACATCTCAGCGTGACATCTTATTCAAGAAAGATACTAAACCCTACTGAGTTACTCCAAACAAAATGATATTACTAGTAAAGCCATCCTCTATCCAAAGCCACGCGTTACTTTATTTATTTGTTAAAAAAAACAAGAGGAAAGTGAAATAAATTGTAACAAAAAGAGAAACTTTGGCGCAATGGGATAAGCCGTTTACTTTGGCCGTTGATAGGAGATAAAGATGTCGATTTGTTTTCATTCTCCGTGGAAAAAAAATCTTTTTAATACTACTATTTTCAATTGTAAAATTTACACTTAAAACTTCACGGTGTTTGTCTCATGATTATATCTGTAATGTAAATTTGAAGTAAAGTAGCATTCTATATACGGCCACTGCTGGACAAAGACCTATATTTGATATATAGGTTTTGAGACATTCTTTTGAGAGCGATTTGAGCAGGACAACAGCCTACAAACTGATCTAATACAGATACTCGATCTTTGCAAATTACTTTATTTGTCCCAGTCAAATTTCTATTACGAACTATTTAATATTACAAAATATAGATATAATTAAGTCACGATAGCCGAGTGTTTGGGTGGTCGGAATTTCGAGTCAAGAGACCCGAGTTCGATCCCCAGGCAGCAGGCTCGTAGCAATGAGTTTTTCAAAAACTTATGTACGAATTATATCGTTGGCTGGGACATTAAGACGGCGACGGGCTCACCACCTGTCACGTTGTCCCGAAAATATCTTCGGTGGAAGGTGGGTCAAAGGGACTTCATTGTCTAGACTAGACCTCTGTCTACCCCTGTATTGGGAATTGCGTGAAGATATTTATTTATTTATAGATATAATGCGCCGAAGAATGTATATATGTATTTTAAGTATTATTGTGGTAAATTCCTTCTCTGCGAGGAGTCGTTTGAGTAAGCACCACCCTCTTACCTATATTTGCAACCAAACATAACTGTTGTGTTTTTATATACCTAATAAATTAACTTATATACCTACCTTATAAGATTGAATTGATTGAACAATCGATGTCCTCATTCTTTGTGATAGTAAAAAGCAGATGGCAGGTGTCACACCTTTCACCGAAACATTTTTTGTACAACGTGACAGATGGTAAGCCCGGCGCCGTCTTTATGTGCAAGCCAATAATATAAATCTCATGTAATTTTTGAAAAAAAAAAAACTCTGCTACAAGCCTTCCACCTGGGGTCGAACTCTGATGTCTTGACTCGATTTCTGATCACCCAACTACTCGGTATTCGTGACTCCTTCACCCATAAACTTTATAATAGAAACTCGTAAATTATAACTAAATTAGTAATAGAATAAAATACCATACTGCATTATTTAGCACGTTTAGATTGAAGTTTAAGAAAACGGCAAGCCAGTGTTTCTTGCCAATCTAGTCTTGCGAAATATCGGTTTTGTCCGTAAATGGCTCCCAAGGGAAATCCCTCAAGTACGCGCCTTACAAATATTCCGCTCAATGGGATGTCACGTGGCAGCCAAGTTATTCATTCCGATCGCGCATTTTGACGCTGGGATTGACGTTTGCTTTCGTAAAAAAGACCAGTTTATAAGTGTTATATTAGATAAAAAGGTAGATAAATAAATAGGAGCTGCATCGAATACATTGCTCCGATACCAAATAAGTAGCTAAAGTTCTTAATACGTTTTGAAATTAAAATATAACTATTTTTTTATCTTTGAGTAATTTTCCTATTCATTATTATTTTCCCGTATGTAACTGCCTATAAATACTGTTACATAAACACTTTTCCTTTTATTTTTATTTAACTTTTTAATCATTTTGAATTTGGAAGTAGGTGTTCCCAAAAGGCAGTAGCGTAATAATTTAAACTTTTTCTTTAGTGTCTCTTAGTATAAATTTGGAATCTGGAATTCTACGGACAAGATCAAGTAATAGTGAATCAAAGAGTCATAAAATATTTATACGTTTATCGACAATCTACAAGTTCGCCAAAATCTGAAAATTAAAATCGCGATATTGTGCAAAGCACTCCCAACATAAAATGTCACTCGCGACTTGTTATCGCAAATCTTGTTGATTCGGAACATAAATTATTATAGTGAAAAATGTTACTGAACATTATTTCGTTAGAGGAATTCTTAGGAGACTTCCTTTCAGTCAGCATTACTGTTAGCTATTTTATTTGGTATACGTTATTTTAACAAATACACAGTTTTAGCAAGATTTTACACTAAATCCACTTTTATGAGAAAAAGAAAATAATCCTGCTTATCAAAAGTTATTTTGTCAAAAGCTTTTTCTTCTAATGACTAACTTATTGAATTTTGCTAGGTTAGCGTTTGATTTAAAAAGGTTTGATTAAATTAATCAATATTTACTAATAGTCGTGATATTGAATAATAGAAGTGGTAAAGCTTCTTGCTTACCAAAATAAATTAAATGAACAAATATCTTCACGCAACTCTCGACACAGGGGTAGACAGACGTCTAGTCTGGACAATTAAGTCACTTTGACCTACCTTCCTCTGAAGATATTTTCGGGACAACATGAAAGGGGGTGAGCCAGTCGCCGTCTTTGTGTCGAAGTCAACGAAATAATTCGTACATAAATTTATGAAAAATAATTTAAAAGTTGGTACGAGCCTACCACCTGGGGCTCGAACTCGGGTCTCTCGACTCGAAATTCCGACCAGCCAACCACTTGGCTATCGTGACTTTTTATCTTCTTTTTATCTCATTCGACTTTCCATCTCTAGGCCATATTAAACCTTTTAATAAGTAAAATACTTTTTTCTACGTGTACATAGATAGATATAGAAAATATCTGATCCAGAATTAAGTAACTAAAGCACTTGTTTTATGTAATCGGAAGCGACGAAGGTATCAAAACACTCAGACTCGAGAGATCGTAGAAAATAGTGTTTTCTACATTGATCCAAACTGGGAATCCAACCAAGGACATCAGAGCTAGCCAAATCGCAATGAGTGCCTTAGGTCCAGAGAGCTGTGCACACACTGTGTCTACATCTCCATGCAATTTCCCATACCTGTCCCAAATTTTTTCGATAAAAGGTAGGTCGAAAGGACTTAATTATCTAGACCTCTATCTACCCTGTAAAAATCTCTATAAAAATAAGCTAACTAAGCGCGTAATTACACATTCGGTTTTTTAGTTACCTAGAGATATTCTTCATTACATTCATTAGGGTTTAGAAAAGTAAAAGTAACTCTTTTTGCACGTATCTCTAACCTTTTGGAGAGTTTTGAAATATCAGGACAAATTACTAAATTTTTTTACGCTTTACTGATACAAAAAGATTACTTATGCATCTTTGAATATATAATTTCAGATTTACATATAGACTAATATTGTTTTCTTTTTTATTTGCCAATTTTCTTATTGTGTTATTGCGAGTGTTCTTAAATAAAATCTTAAAAAAACCTACAAAGCATATTTATTTTGATAACTGAGTAAAATTTTGAGACAACTGCACATTTTTATTTTGACACATATAATACGTGATAAACAATTATAGAAATTTTGAAAAAAAATACTAGCATTTCTTGCTTTAATTTCATATTTAAATGATTCTAAAACGAAATTTAAAAGTAAATGTCAATTAAATTCGTTGTAAACATCGATTGTAAATAGTGAATCTCTGGTTATAAAAGTTCAAACGAAAATAAAATGATCATTTTTCCCGACGGACTTTCACTAGCTTTATTATGTAAAGTTCTAGAGGAAGTAGTGATTTAGATAATTTTTTCTATTTTGCAAGAAATAATAGTAAAGTAATTATGCATGCATACATATACAAAATTGGCTTCAATTGTCCTCTGCTACACACAGTACTCTCCCGTGACATGGTTTGCTTTAATCGCTGCGCTCGGCAAACATATATGCAATCGCAGTCCCAGATCCTGTTTAGGTCTGTGATTCTGCATAGCTGAACACCGTGCCAACGGTGGTGAGGGCGTCTCCTTAACGTGAGTATACCACTTCGTCACCGTTGGTGAAGAATGCAGCAAGCAAAGAAGCGATGGGAACCGCCAGATGTGACCATATTGTGCGAGATCGTGCATGACAGAGTGCAAAATTCTTCTATTCAAAAAGTATTAACAAAACAATATATGACTTATTTATTGTAATTAGAACTTTACCCACATAAGTTAGACAATACCTTTACAAGTCATATTGTTTTAACAATGGATACATCCAGAAATTTAATAAGATCTAGATATTCTGTAAATAGGAGAACAATACAGTTTACCAAGTGATTAATGTTGTTTGCATTGTGGATGTTGAATACTACAGAGCTTATAAATTAAAACTAATCTTGAATGGATGACAACGTCTACTATAATGTAAAAAAAATATCTTTACGCCTTTCCAATACTTTCTAAGTCAGAGGTCTATACAATTACAATTAAGTGGTGAGTCCATCCCCGTTCTTATGTACATATCAATGATATAAATCGTAATAATAAAATCGAACGTCGAAAAAGTTCTTGAAAACACTCATTGGTAAGAGGTCTCCTCATTCGTAATTCGATGCAGCTATCGATGTCTAAATAGCAGTTATAATTAAGGAATAAATATTCGATTTAACTTAGCTTATTGCCTAGTGGTCGGAATTTCGAGTCGAGAGACCCGAGTTCGATCCCCAGGTGGCAGTACCAATGAGTTTTTCAAAAACTTATGTACGAATTTCATCGTTGGCTTGGACATAAAGGCGGCGACGGGCTCACCACCTGTCACGTTGTCCCGAAAATATCTTCGGTGGAAGGTGGGTCAAAAGGGACTTAATTGTCTAGACTTGACCTCTGTCTACCCCTGTATTGGGAATTGCGTGAAGATATTTTTTATTTATATATTTATTTATAACTTAGCTTATTGAAGAAATAAGTAGTGGGTAGTCATAACGAAATAAAACTAGATTCTCTAAGCATTTTTAATACTAAATAGTTTCTACCGGCAACTAGAAGGTTATAAACCCTCGCAATGCGTAGAAATTCCCACAGGATATTTAAACCTTTATATTTACCCCTTATATTCCTTTCTTAATTATATTTAACTGTATTTGATTAAAATTTAATATAAATTGATTAAGTTAAAAAATCATTCAAAGAAGAAAGAAAGAGAATGCGACAAGACATTTAAACTACTCATTGGAACCAATTAAATATAAGGTATGTTTAATAACAAAGATTAAATAAAACGGTGCTCGAATTGTGGTCCTACGAATTCATTACCAGCCTATTGTCACAGAGCCGTACTACCACCGATAACACTTGTAGTGCGTATAAGTTGTTAGAGAAGTAGTTCTTGGCATTCTAGATGCCATCCAAGGACTGCAAAATCTCTTCTCCTAAGATGTTATTCTATCTTATTATTTTCTTCTATAACAAAAGTAACCGATTTTTTTTAATTAATTCCGTTCACACTCTAAAAAGTTGCTACAAATGTCTTTATAATCTGCAACTCTGCAGGCACTCATCGTGGAGCCTACACGCTTGATAGTGCCTCGTTTTACGGCGAAACACATGTCGCGTTACTGGTGGTGGTATATATTACCTGGTTCGAATGTAGTTGTGCAACCAGTACAATTAGTACATGCATCTGTGGGAGAAAGGGTGGTGCACTTCTTCTTCTTCGGGTTAAATATAATATGTCTTTTACTTAATTTTTTGCATGTGGAATGGTGCAATTTAATTATTTATTAACGACTTTATTTAAAATATCCGTCAAATGACCTTTAACAGATATTTCGTTGTGTTTTTACCAGCACCATGTTGTAGGTACGTATAAAGTGCTTTAAAACATAAAAACATTAACCATTAATCATTAAAATTTATATTCGATTCAATTTCAGGAAAACAAATTGTATTTGAAGAACAATAGATAGTTTCTAGGCAAAGAGACCTCTGGAGTAAATAGTATAAAGAAGTTTATAATTAAGCACAGTTGGAAGTATTCTTATTAACAACAATAATTATTCACATCAGAATACGTTTTATTATTTGAAAATAAATATCTTTACACCATTCCCAATACAGAATACGGGACGTTTACAGGCTATATGGAAGATTTTTTTAAGAGTACTAGTAATGTCAAAGAATTAATTAATTATATTCCTGCTAACCACTCCAACTAAGCTGCATTCATCTATGAGTTTTTATAAAGTCAATATATTATCTCTTCAGAATTTTATATGCGAGTAATTCTAGTTATGTTTACACAGCTACATCATGAACAGAATTTTATTTTTATTTTTAGATGATGAAAGAAAATGTACCAAGAAAAACTAAGTCTTAGAATGGAACTGTGAAATAGAATTGTGATAATCCTGTATTTTGATGTGAAAAGCCAAACAGACAAAAACTTATTTGAAATGTCAGGTTGGAGTTTTATTTTAAAACAATATTTAGTAATAAGCCTTTTCTATTGTATTTTGCATGCTTATTAATTATAATAGCTGAATAGAGGATAATTGTATTAATGATCAATTTAAAAACCTATTCAAAGGAAATAAATACTTTGACTTTGACTAATGAAATATGAATAAATCTAATTTGTTAAAAAGTTTTTATTTATTTCTTCACGCCTTTTTCCCAATACTTGGTTAGACTGAGGTCTATTTAATAAAGCCTTTCATCCCATAATTCACTTAAGCCTGATGCAACGTGGTAAATGGTGAGTTTATCACCATTAATTTATATAATCATGGACAATATATAAAAATAACCTCCATCTTGAACGCGTGAGGGGTAGCACCATTCCTAATTTTCGTAATTAGGGACGTTGCAACCCTTCACGTGCATTCGATAAAAGAATGAGTTGGGTGGAAAAGCAGTAATGGACAACACCAGAAGTATGCGCGGGACATTTACACTGACAAATATAACTCGCGTTCGAATTTAAATAAATAACTGTCGCATAATTACATAATATTTGAGGAAGCATTACTTCAATTTATTTTTAAATTATTTTAATTCTTAACAGAAACTACCCACGCTTATATTTATCGGCATTCCTAAAACATCTGGAAATGTGCCGCCAGTATTTAAGAAGTGGAATTGGAAGAGGAAGAGAGCTTCAACTGCCCACATCATCAAACGCAGAAACGCACAAGAAACCTGTACTTACTATATTATGTATATATATATATATATATATATATATATATATATATATATATATATATATATATATATATATATATATATATATATATATATATATATATATATATATATATATATATATATATATATATATATATATATATATATATATATATATATATATATATATATATATATATATATATATATATATATATATATATATATATATATATATATATATATATATATCTCTTCAAAAATCTCGTTTGAATCGATCTGTAAAGCAAAGGATACCTTTAAATGTTGAACCTTTGAATCAACTTACAAGTAAAATACGCGATAAAGGAATTTATATACTGGCAAGAAAATATGAAATTGAAATCAATATTTTTCGTTTTGTCAATGCTGCTTAGTGTGAGCAGATTTGCTATCTGGACCTCTGTCTACCCCAGTATTGGGAATAGCGTTTAGATATTTTTATATTTACGTATGAGTAAGGTTTGGTATAATTTAGATTAAAGTAAGTGATAGTATTTGAAACTTAATAATAGTTTAATTTTTGGGTTTGCACTCTTCCATATTAACAATAAATAGACCGAATCTCACATATAGACATCCCGCCATCTGTGGTGGCCAATTGCATGTAAGGCTTTTCCCTACATCGCCTTTTGTCAATTCCACGGGTAGAACCATGGTGGTCACCACACGACAAAATGTTGTAGCATTACACTACTACGTAGGTAGACTTCTCATTTACTTCCCATCATTCAATCTCAAAAAGATGAATAAAAAATACTGTACCAAAAAGAGGATGCCTCTAAAAATAATTATGTTACAAATAAAGTCGTTTGTAAATATTCTTAATTCAGATAAATATAGAGACAAAGATAACAAAGTTTAACCTTATTAACACTTTAAAACAAAAACTTGATAATGCTGAAAACTCACAAATCGGTATTTGAGTCAAGAGACCTGAGTTAGACCCGTAGGTAGCAGGCTAGGCAGCAATGGGATTTTTCGAAACATACGTATGATTTCCATCGATTTATATCGTTGATTTGGACATAAAGACGGCGACGGGCTCACTGTCAGGTTATCCCGAAAAATTTCTTCCCGAAAAGCAAACTGATTTAGTCTGCTTTTGAAAATTGACCATTCACTTGACTTATGGTCAAAAATAGGCAGATTTCCCAGGTAAGCCTTTTTTTATTTTACTGGAGGGTACTCCTACTTCTTCGCCAATAATATGTTTGTGAATGCAATGAAACAACCGCTGTCTTGTAACACTCGTTTATTACTGGTTGGATGACCGTACTACACACGTATATATCAATTTTTCCAATACTGGGGTAGACAGTGGTGAAGTCTTCTCTACCCACCTTTCAACGAAGCTAATTTGGGACAACGTAACGTGTTTTTTTTGACTACATGGCAAACGAGCAGGTGGCTCACTTGATGGTAAGTGATCACCGCTACACATAAACACCTACAATACCAGAGAATAGTAGATACGTTGCCAGCCTTTAAGAAAGTTATAGGCTCTTTTTTGAAGGTCCCTAAGTCGTACCGGACGTGAGCCCATCACTGTCTTAGTGCCCAAGCAAACGATAAATGTACTTAGATACATACATATTCATATTTAATAAGTGAAATATATCTTATAGCTGTAGCTGTTCAGTCAAATTCTCATAACAAGCGGCTTTGAAGTTGGCTGCAAAACAGTCTTAAGCGCTTTCCCTTAAAATTTGCTTAATTTTAGTAACAAAGCTTGTTATAATATAAACTTTACTAAAGTATCAATTGGTAATATTGTTTACTCAGTCAACATGACTGAGTAAACAATATTTGACTTTGACTTGTCGTGGTTTATTAGACTTGTCGAGGTTTTTGTTAATATGTAAGAGATTTAAAAATCGAATGTACTTATCAGCGAGCTTCCGTTTCTCACCAACGTTTACTTGTTTTAAATCTCTTTGTAACGCCTCTTGGTATTGCTATACAATACATATGTTGTGTATATATCAAAGAATATGAATAAGATAAGGGGTAAATGTGTGTAAAGAAAACATTCACAATAGCCAAGTGGTTGAGTGAACGGAATTCGAGTCATGAGAACCGAGTTCGATCCCCAAGGTGTTTTTCGGAACAAAGGGTTTAAAAAAAAACTTTTGTACTAGTTATGTAGTTGGCTTAAACATAAATATGGTAAGAGGCTCGCCACCTGTCACGTTATCCCAAAAATGTCTTACATGACAAATTTCCCAATATAGGGCTAGAGATAGGGCTTATTGTCTAGACCTATGTCTAGCCCTGTATTGGGAAGTCTGGATATATGCTCTTTGTACTCCAAAAAGTATACAATGGGTGGGCAGTAATTTAATTTAATACCAATTATTATTACCCGTTGTTCGAAAAGAAATGAATGAATTTTTTTCTTTAATTTCGCATTAAATTTCTGCAAAAGTCTTATAAGTACGTGTACATTTCAAGTCAAGGATCAAATTAAACCGTATTAAATTAACTGCAGTTAACATTTTAAGCACGTAGAACCACATTTATGTATTGCTGCCGTTGAAGTGATTATACCGCAGCTAATTACTAATTACTACCCCGACGTGATCTCACCGCCATCCGACGGTGACCACTGAAGAACAACGCAGCGAGCCTCTCCAACAACATCGACATCATCAACGCAGTCACGCACCGGACTACTGTCGGCAAAACGCGTGCTTCCTAGTCCTGTCAGCCACTGAGGATTATCAACGGCGGGCCCCTTTCTCCTCAGGCTGCCACTGCGGCATCAGCATTGTGACCATACATCTCGACTCACCGTAGAACTGGTCACAGCCTCTCACCGCAACGCCAGAATGCTCAACGTCAAGCTCTCCGCACTTCCGACCTCCAGTCTCAGCAGGGGAGTGATGTGGCGACATCTATGTCTCCACATTAGAAGCTCGCTAAGTGGCGGATTCAGGAAACACATCGACGTTCTACATCGCTCTATCGAAGTTCGCACGATTATAAGTATATATACGATTACCGATAGCGCACACTGCGGTGGAGACGTCCTCCCCAGGTCACGATCACCCGACCTGGCGGGTAGATACCCTTTTCCTGCATCCATCATCCGCTACACTACTTAACCTAGTTTTAACTGCGGAGTTAAATTAACATTTTTTTCTAACGATTTTCATCCGCTATATATCTTTATGCCATGCCCAATACAGGGATAGACAGAGTTCAGGACAAATATGGCCTTTCGTCCCACTTTCCACCAAAGATATATCTTGGGACAACGTGACAGATGGAGAGCCCTTCAATGTCGTTACGTCCAAGTCAACGATGTAAATCGTTCATAAGCTTTGTAAAAACTTATTAGTACAAGCCTACCACCTAGGGACTGTACTCGGGCCTCACAACTCAAATTCCAACCACTCAACCACTTGGCTATCATGAATATAAGACGAGCATGTAATGACATTACATACATTAAATGCGTTTGACTAGATTTCCACCACTCTAAAAGTGTAAAGGATTCTTTATTAAATGTTCCCTAAACTTGTTTAATATTTTTTACGGAGATGTACAGATCTTTTCACGTCATTCGTGATCGCCAGGTGTCACACTATCAGTACATTTTTCTTCCGCCTCTAACCGAGTTATCATTTTCTTCACAAACGCTTTCTGGCTTTTTTGTGCCTCCGTACCAATGAACATAAGCTTAATGTATGATATGTACGAAAACATATGTATAAAAGTCTATAAAAATGATAAAATAGAAATAAAAAACTAGAAACTAAAAAAAACTTAGTTTGATATATGTTACATCACATTTACATTTATAATGTATCACATACATTGCTCTGATCCAAAAGTATGTAGCTAAAGTGGCTAAATTATTTAATTCAAGGCCAAATTCGTTGAAGTTTATTTTGTTTAGGTCATCTGGTGTACCTGATATTCAAGTAACGGATATAAATATATTTTGTGCATAATAACCAGTTACCAAGATATCATCTTACGTTTTTCATATTACATTTGCATGGTCTCAAGTAAATCGATACCCTAGTGTCTGGGTGATCGGAATTCCATACAAGACACCAGAGTTTGATCCCCAAGGCTCATATCAATGGGTCTTTTCAAAACTTATGTACGATTTATATCGTTAGCTTGGACATAAAGACGGTAATAGGCTCATTATCTGTTCCGTTCCACACTAATATGTCTTCGGTGGTACGTTGGTCGAAAGGACTTAATTGTCTATACCTTTGTCAACCTCTATATTTGGATGATAAGTTAGGACATAATTCACAAATGTCCCGTTTTGTCAATATTAACAAAGGAAAAAAAGAGAAGAGTTGAACAATTTAATGGGTTTCGATAAATTTTTAGCGAGCAGCACTGTTACGATAAATAAATTTATTACGACAAACATTTTTTTCCCTTTCAATCGCCTTCGCGCAGAACTCAAAAATGGAAAAAATTAAGTCCTACTACTACTACTAAACCACTTATAACAAAAATAGCAATCGAATTTCTTTTTTTCTCAATTCATTTTTTTTAAGTCGGTTCCAAAATTTAAAGTATGAAAAGAATTTGAGTGACGTCTCTGAGTGGCACTTAAGAAGGCTCAATAAGCTGTGTTACCGAAATTTAGTGATGATTACATTATTTAATATATTTAGTTCTTCTGCCTGAAAAATGCATCAGCCCAAACAATTTGGATACTACAGGAATTTCGGATTGCTATAAGTGTTAGCAATATTCATTAATTAATTAAAATAAAGCTCAGAGTGCGTGGCTTCAAGTCAGCAAGCACGGGCCGCAAAGTTGAGAAATGTGCTAAAGAGATAGCGTGCTCACTGGATATTTACGTGTCTTTAAATATTTATGACTAATTAAGCCAATAATCATCTTTTTACATAAAAAATAAAGAAATAAATATCTTCACGCAATTCCCAATACAGGGCAAGATAGTCTAGACAATTAAGTCTCTTCGACCCACCTTCCACCTAAGATATTTTCGGGACATCATGACAGGTGGTAAGCCCGTCACCGTCTTTATATCCAAGCCAACGATATAATTCGTACATAAGTTTTTGAAAAACCTGGGGATCGAACTCGGGTCTCACGACTCGAAATTCCGACCACCTAACCACTCGGCTATCGTGACTTTCATCATCTTTTTGACTTATTAAATCATAACTGTTTCAATACTTCCCAGGAATATTATATAAGAAATATGGATACTATTTCTTAAATTTAATTGATCTCCATCAATTGCAGCTTCAGAGCTTATCAGCCATCAATGAAATATATTATTATCAGATATAAAATATTACCTCGTTGAATAATACTGTTTTGTAACTTCATGCAATTTCCCATACAGGGGTAGGCAGATTTCTATACAATAACGAGCTTTTGACCATTTGTGGTGGTGAGTCTATCACCGCCTTAATGTTCAATCTAAGGCTACGATATACTAACAGACATATACATATAAACCTCCATTACTCGTCTTTAGTACAATTTTATCACTTCACGGGCAAAATTTATGTTCAAAAGTTTTATAGCCAGAAAAAATTTAAACTTACAAAAACAGATGTCTTTAAATTTTCTAAACTTTTGACAACTTGACAAGATTATACAATTCTGTATAGTATTAGGACTTTAGAATATAACTGCAATATAATATTTCGCGTATACTCCTTTCTCACATATCCCACAATATTATTCTCTTTTTCAAAGCTTCAAAAAGTTTACCCTTTATGAAGTTCTGCAAAGCGGTGAAAGAACGAATTTCCGAGATTTAATTTCCAAACTGTTACAATTTAATCCAGTATGCCAATTTTGCAATGGCTTTAAGCGATAATTACTGTTCTTGAAAAGGATTATGTACTTTCAGGCGTAATTTCCTTCTCTGAATCAGTACTTGGAAGTATTCATTTTGGAAATGAAATAACTTTTGGGCTGTTTATATTTCATGCTAATTATATTTTTAATTATAATTATCAAATCAAATTGGAATTGTGAATCTAACGATATTTAACTTAATTAATTAATTAACAGATTGCTATCTATAAAAAATACTAATCCTTTGATTAAAAAAAAGAATTACACGCGTTAATTTACATGTAATTGATTTTTTTAATTTATAATATCAGAATTACGCATATAAAAGTAATTCCTAGGTCGATTTTAAAAATACATTTTTCAGCCTCAATTTTATGAATACAAACGCGTCTTTTTTAATACAAAGCGCCTATTCTAGTACTTATTTCGATCGTTATTCAGTTTCACAAATATCCTCTTTAATAAATTGAAGCGCTACGTTAAAAATGATTAATTCCATTACATAACTAACCTTAACTAGACTTAAAATTGAGGGAAAGTAAAATTAGTTTTTCAATTGCCTACAGTGCGTTTGAATGGCATGTCGACTATGAATGGCTTACTCACCGGTTTTCATCGAGGGGGTTCGATTCCAGGTCGGACCAATTATGCAAAACACTTTTTTTACATTTTCTTCCATCCTCCTCCATTAAGTTCCTTTTTCTGATTTAAAAGCTTAAGCTACTTTCTTTGGGATCAGAGCAATGTATGTGATGTTGTACCTATCTATCTTTTTAATTTTATTATTTTATGTTCTCGAATACTTAATAAACTACGTATTTATTTATAATATTTTCTATCACCTTTTACAATTAGCGACTTACTCGTAGCTTTAAGCACTGATTGCTCGCATAAAGTTAAGCAGAGTGCCCTTAGCGAATTTATAAATAATATTTAAGTTCTTAATTCTAAAATACTTTAATTTTGAAAATGACTGCTAAAATTTAAAAATGTGTTGTTTATAAGTTTCTTTGTTTAATCTGTATTTGTATCTGTTATTGTTTAAAAATGGGTTGAAAACCATATGGGTTAAAAACAGTTCATATGTATTGCTGATTGTATTGTGGAATCGGTGCACGAATATACTTCCCCGTTTCCTCTATTGGGTAGGTAGACAGAGGCAACCAATAATACTATTCTACTTGTTCTTTTTCTTCTATCTTGCTCTTCTAATACTATTGAGGCAATTATAAAATACTCTTTGCGACAGACTTATTAGCGAATGATGGCAGAATAACCTTAGATAGACTTTACATACTGGTACTTGTAACATAAAAACCTACAGAAGGGTATATAAAAAGTCGGTTTCATTTTCGTATATTTTGATTTAATGGATAGTTCAGTGATGCCTCCTCAGAGCCCTCCCCGTAGTAAATCTTGTAAAAAATGCAAAGAGATGAAACATCTCTTCGCAATGCCAGGGAATCTAGCCTATCAGATAGAACATAGTCGTAGATGATTCGAGCCGCTCTTCGTTGGATACGGTCAAATGGAAGGAGCTGACACTGGGGTGCCCCCGCCCAGAGATGCGAAAAGTACTCCATGTGCGGCCGAACCTGCGCCTTATAAAGTTGCAGGCGGTGGGACGGCATGAAGTACTGTCGTGCTCTACTGAGCACGCGAAGCTTCTTAGAGGCCAATTTGGCCTTCCCTTCGAAGTGACCGCGAAACTGAACGTCGCTCGATATGTCGACGCCAAGGATTCCGATACTGGCTGAGGCAACTAGGGGAGTGCTCTCAAAATGAGGTGACACGACGAAGGGTTTCTTTTTAGCGGTAAACGAGCAAATTTGTGTCTTTTTAGGGTTGAACTGGACTAAATTTAGTCGGCCCCAATCCGAGACTTTGTCACACAAGTTTGTTCCGGTACTCGTCGACGTGATCCCGAGAAATTTTGGCACGGCCGGTGTATAGGGCATCACCAGTACTGTCGTCTGCATAGCAATGAATATTACTAATTTGTAACAAATCATTGATATGCAGAAGAAACAGGGTTGGCTATAGCACACAGCCTTGTGGGACACCAGCGTTCACAGACTTGGATTCCGAGCATGCAGCGTCAAATACGACCTTGATGCTTCGGTCTGTGAGAAAACTAGTGACCCAATTGCAAAATTTCTCGGGAAGCCCATACGATGAAAGCTTCGAGAGAAGCGCTTTGAGCCACACCCCATCAAAGGCTTTGCTAAAGCCAAGCTAACTACCAGGGCCTCCCCTTGCTCTCTATTGCCTCCGCCCATCGATGAGTGAGGTACACAAGAAGAGCACCAGCTGAGCGACCCCGAAGTAAGCCGTACTGGCGGTCACAAATCAACTGGTGCTCCTCCAAGTACCTCAGGAGCTGGCAGTTTATAATGAACTCCATTATTTTGGAGAACAAGGAGGTGATAGTGATCGGTCTGTAGTTACCCGGATCTGAGCGGTCGCCTTTCTTAGGGATCGGGTGCACCAAAGCTGTCTTCCATGTCATCGGGACGACGCCTTCAGAGTAGGAGTACCGAAAAAGACGCGTTAGAACCGGTGCCAACTCTGGAGCACACATCCTCAGCATAATAGGGGGGACACCATCGGGCCCACTCGACTTCTGGATGTCCAGGGAGAGGAGTGCTTTTCGCACTGAGGTCTGAAAGAACCGAATGTCCGGCATAGAGCACTCACTGCACGGGATGGTCGGCGGTGAGTTCCCCCTGTCATCAAGAGTCGAGTTGGACGCAAAAAGAGAACCTAGAAGATCGGCTTTCTCTTTTGCGTCATGGGCCAGCGAATTGTCCTCCCTGTGCAGAGATGGTAGTGATGGATGACTGAAATTCCCTTGAACAGCCTTGGCGAGGGACCAGAACGCACAAGTTCCCGAAGGATGACGAACCAGTTTCTCGCCAATTCTGCCAATGTACTCGGACTTTGCCGCAGCAACTACTCTTTTGAAGGACCTGGCGGCAGAGTCATACTTCTTCTTAAAAACGCTAGTATTTGAATCCCGGGACGCCAATGCATTAACCCAGGCCCGGTAGCACTGCTGCTTTTGACGAGATGCCATTCTGCATGCGCTACCAAACCAAGGCTAAGATCTACCACCGATGGGCACCACAGACGAAGGAACGAAAAGTTCCATTCCTTTAAGCACCACATCGGCGACGGAATCTGCAACGGCGTCGGGACTATCCAGCAAGAAGCAAACCTGCCCCCATGGGTAGGATGCAAAGAAAGATCGCATCCCTTCCCAATCTGCCGACCTGTAGTGCCACACACGGCGGTGGCCTGCATATCGCGACCGCTATGGGCACATGATAGGTACTTTACGATAGGCGTATATATTTATAAGTAAATTTTAAAATGGACAAACATGTCTGCAAAATGGTGAGTTTTAATTGTAAATCTTTTTAAGCGATCGGTGAATGGGATTAGCGATATTTGTTTGATCGCGGATGTAGTAGCTCTGCAGGAGACGTGGCTTCTTCCATGTGGCCTGCCTTTGCTTGACATGGCAAGCACAAATTTTGAATTCACGGGTAAATCGGCAGTAAATACTAGCGAAGGTATTTTAAAAGGCAGACCATTCGGAGGGGTGGCTATCTTGTGGCGTAGGGGTATTTTTAAGTCAGTGGAAGTCATTCATTCCGAAATTAATAGAATATGTGCCATAAAAGCTGTTCTTAAAAATAATCAAAAAGTTATTATTTTTAGTGTATATATGCCAACAGATACAAATGAAAATTTTGTTGAATTTGTAAATTGTTTAGGTGAAATGAACTCTATAATTGAGAATAATGATGTGGAATATATCTACATCTTAGGAGACTTTAATTCTCATCCAAATCAACCTTTTTAGAATGAGCTGTGTAGTTTTTGCTCTGAGCAGTCATGGCTATGTGCGGATACGCAAATTCTAGGCCTAAATTCAAATACATTTACGTATAAAAGTGACATAAATGGCAGTCTTCGCTGGCTTGACCACTGCATAGTAACACAGTCTGCCTGGTGCACTGTAACCGATGTGAGTGTATGTAATGATATCTACTGGTCTGATCACCTACCGCTCATAATTGAATGTAATCTCAATTTAATTGTTAACAAAATATCGCTAGATATGTGTGTGGACGATAAAATTACGTGGGGTCATAGAACGGATGAACAGATCAGTAGGTATCACGTAGAATGTAATGAAAGGCTTAGAAATGTTAGTTTTCCTGACATTTTTATATCTTGTGGTGGAAAATATTGCGCCGATCCAAAACACATACAGGAACTGGAGAATATTTATAAAGACATAGTTGATATCCTTTCTAGAGCGGCAAGTGCCACATATCGATTTCAGAGTAGACGTAAAAAAGATCCGGTTGTTGGGTGGAACAGAAACGTTAGAAGTGCTTACTCGGAAGCTCGTGTAAAGTATCAAACTTGGTTGTTACATAACAAGCCTAAGTCGGGAAGAATTTGGGATGAAATGTGTGAGAGCCAAAAAATATTCAAAAGTCGGTTAAGGTGGTGTCAAAATCACCAAGTGGTCTTGGTTAGTTAAAATTGATATCATAGCCTCACACAGGTCATCTAAAAATTTCTCCAAATTTTGGAAAGCGACTAATAAATTAAATGTACAACCTAGTTTACCAGAGAGTATCGGAGGCTGTTCTACTCAAGAAGAAATTGCCAACTTGTTTAAGGATCACTTCAGAGTGTCTTCACCAGTGGGACTCTCGGTGAGGGAATTTGGTGCAGAGGTGTGTTGTGATAAGGAACTTCTGCGTTTTTCAGCAAAGCAAATTTCAGAAGTAATTATTAAAATGACCAGGGGAAAATCGCCTGGGCATGACTGCCTCAGCATAGAGCATTTGAAATACGCGGGCATGCACCTACCTAGGGTATTATCTATGTTTTACTCGCCTTGCATAAGTCACTCGTACATACCTTTGGACATGATGAGAACTATAGTGGTCCCTATTGTTAAAAACAAGACGGGTGATATTGCAGACCGAGCTAACTTTTAAAAAAAAAAAAAAAAAAATAAGGTGCTTAGGGAAACACTAAATTTTCATGACGCACAGTTTGGGTTTCGACCTGAGCTTTCCACAGAAGTTGCGATACTGGCCCTGAAGCGGACAGTCCAATACTATACTAGCCGAAACACACCGGTTTATGCTTGCTTCCTTGATATTTCCAAAGCTTTTGTCTTGGTCTCATACGACGTGCTCTGGGAAAAGATGGAACAAGCGGGCGTGAAGCCGGAGTTGCTTAGTATCATGAAATTTTGGTACGCAAATCTGTCTAACCAAGTTAGATGGGGTAAAGGACTCTGTATCCGTATAGTTTGGAGTGCGGTGTGAGGCAGGGTGGGTTGACTTCGCCAAAGCTCTTCAACCTCTATGTAAATGAGCTGATAGTGGAGCTCAGCAAGAAGCCAGTCGGCTGCTGGATGGACGGCATTTGCGTTAACAATCTAAGCTATGCTGACGACATGGTTTTGCTGGGCCCCACAGCTGGCTCAATCAGAGAGTTGCTTAAATCCTGTGAGGCATACGCGTCTAAGCATGGCTTAGTTTATAACGTATCCAAAAGTGAATTCCTGATCTTTGAGGCTCCTGGAAAGCGAGTACAATATGACCCTAACATTGCACTAAATGGGACTGCACTTAAGCGAGGGTCACAGTTTAAATATCTGGGTCACTATGTTACAGAGGACCTTAAAGATCATGTGCACATGGAGCGTGAGCGAAGAGCCTTGGCTATAAGGTGCAACATGTTGGCCCGCAGGTTTTCTCGGTGTAGTAAAGAAGCTAAAATAACGCTATTTAAAGCTTACTGTCAAACTTTCTACACGGGAAGCCTGTGGATCACCTACACAAAAAAGGCTATGGATACCCTTAGAGTGCAATACAATAACGGATTTAGGATACTGTTGGGTTTGCCGCGGTATTGTTCAGCCTCTGGCATGTTTGCTCAAGAGCGAACAGATGACTTCTATGCCATTTTAGGAAAGAAAACATCATCACTACTAGCAAGACTGCGTTCTAGCTCTAACAGTATTCTGAAAATGTTAGCTGAAAAGTTAGATTCACCAATCCTTCACCGTTTTATAAAAGTGCTTGTTCGGTGAATCAATATGTCTTTATAAATAAACGTGCTTATAATTATAATTATTGTGATTGTTTTTGTGTTATCTTGTTTTATTTTTCAATGTCTAGCTCAATTTGTAAACTAACATAGTGCTTAATTAATTTGTTTATAACTTTTTTTTTGTATACTAACAGGTGGGCCTAGATGCACCAATAAAGACATTATTATTATTATTATTATTTACTCCAAATCAGGCAGTGGTCCGATGAACCCAAAGGGGCATCAACGGAGACCATGTGGTCTCCGTTGATGCCCATGTGGACCATGTGGCTACGTAGCCGTCCGGATGAGAGGTTAGCAGAAGATCCAGCAGGAAAGGTGTTTGATCTTCGACATCCGAAACCCGCGTTAGCGAAGTAACCAGTTGTGTCAGATCAAATGCTAAGGCAAAGTCAAAAACGGATCTCCCCGCATGATCCGTGGTTCGAGATCGTAGCCATTTGGCGTGGTGGGCGTTGAAGTCGCCGAGTACCATAATCTCTGCGGATGGGATCTGCTGTAGCACGGAATCTGCAGCCATTTGGATGTGGTCGATGAGTCGGTCAGTTTCGGCATTACCGCTGTGGGACCTATAGAGGCACCCATAGCCGCGAGGGTGGTCGTCGCTGTCTATGCGTAGTCAAAGGGTGGACAAGTTCCTACCTGCAAGACTGCCGAGGCGTTAAGAACATATATCCTCTCTGACGTACACACAAACTCCGGCCCGAGGCACAAAAGAATGTTCTAGCTTGTACCCCGGGTAGGAAAGATAAGAGGTATCCGCCGGAGAGGATATCTGCGTCTCGGTAAGAAAAGGCAAGGCCGGGTTTGCCATCTCCAGATGGTAGTGGACAGCATTTAGATTGGAGTGTAGTCCCCTGATATTGCAGAGATCCACAAGAAAGCGTGGTAAGGGGTGCCGAAGGTTTTTTGCTTCGTTTGCCTCGGTCAGTGTTGGAACAGAGCGGAACTTTGCCCGAGAGCTTAATAGATTGGTGTAAGACTCACAACCACGTGGTGTCAAACAATCTTTGATGAAATATATATTTGTAGGGACTAAATTGTGCTGACCTCTTATTACCTCAATATTGAAAAATATGTGAAGATGTATAAGTTTTTATGAGTCTTCAAACGTCGTAATTATTTAATTCCTGTTAAAACGTTTTTTTTATGGTAAGGCTGCTTTTATCACGGCACGGCAAAGGTCGTGGGTTCGAATTTCGCTAACGATGAAGCCTATTGATTATTTCATTTCACTCCTGAGTATTAAGATTCCCCATCGCCCGAGAGTTATTAAACTGCTGTTTAACGACAGAAATGGTTCAAGTGTTTTTTTACCCCGACGTCTCCTAGGCTAGTGAAATGTAACATCTGTAAAAATTATGAAGTTAATGCCGATTAATTTATAAGTTTAGTTTTTTCTATGTAACACACATGGATCGGGACAGCATCACTTCCATTGCTCTAATCCTAAAGTAAATAGCTCAAGTACTTGTGTTATGATCGAAAACAACGAAGGTAACAAAAAAACTAAGACCAGAGTTAAAACAGAACAAATGGTTTTTTATCTATTGACCAGTCCAGATGTCGAAACCGGGACTTCCGAGCTGGCAACACCTTGACATCTGGTGTGTATGCCGGTATTTATCGTGCAGGGAGGTACGTCAATCTCGTAAATATTTGTGACCCCTTTAAATATTTTTGCAAAAGTATCTCAGCGGTATAGGATTCGAATACGGAACGAATACACACACTAACCAAGCGGTTATCATGGCTTGTAAGTAATCTTTTAAAAATATTACAATGTGTAACAACTCAGCGTGACATCTTATTCAAGAAAGATACTAAACCCTACTGAGTTACTCCAAACAAAATGATATTACTAGTAAAGCCATCCTCTATCCAAATCCACGCGTTACTTTATTTATTTATTAAAAAAAACAAGAGGAAAGTGAAATAAATTGTAACAAAAAAGAGAAACTTTGGCGCAATATGATAAGCCGTTTACTTTGGCCGTTGATAAGAGATAAAGATGTCGATTTGTTTTCGTTCTCCGTGGAAAAAAATCTTTTCTATTTTTTTCAATTGTAAGTTGTAATCTTTTCTATTTTTTTTTTTCAATTGTAAAATTTACACTTAAAACTTTTCAAGGTGTTTGCCTCAAGATTATATCTGTATGTAAATTTGAAGTGAAGTAGCATTCTGTATATGGCCACTGCTGGACAAAGACCTATATATGAGATATAGGTTTTGAGACATTCTTTTGAGAGCGATTTGAGCAGGACAACAGCCTACAAACTGATCTAATACAGATACTCGATCTTTGCAAATTATTTTATTTGTCCCAGTCAAATTTCTATTACGAACTATTTAATATTACAAAATATAGATATAATTAAGTCACGATAGCCGAGTGGTTGGATGGTCGGAATTTCGAGTCAAGAGACCCGAGTTTGATCCCCAGGTAGCAGGCTCGTATCAATGGGTTTTTCAAAAACTTATGTACGAATTATATCGTTGGCTGGGACATTAAGACGGCGACGGGCTCACCACCTGTCACGTTGTCCCGAAAATATCTTCGGTGGAAGGTGGGTCAAAGGGACTTAATTGTCTAGACTAGACCTCTGTCTACCCCTGTATTGGGAATTGCGTGAAGATATTTATTTATTTATAGATATAATGCGCCGAAGAATGTATATACGTATTTTAAGTATTATTGTGGTAAACTCCTTTACTGCGAGGAGTCGTTTGAGTAAGCACCACCCTCTTACCTATATTTGCAACCAAATATAACTGTTGTGTTTTTATATACCTAATAAATAAAAATATATATAGCTACGTTGTAAGATTGAATTGATTGAACAATCGATGTCCTCATTCTTTGTTATAGTGAAAAGCAGATGGCAGGTGTCACATCTTTCACCGGAACATTTTTTGTACAACGTGACAGATGGTAAGCCCGGCGCCGTCTTTATGTGCAAGCCAATAATATAAATCGTATGTAATTTAAAAAAAAAAAACTCTGGTACAAGCCTTTCACCTGGGGTCGAACTCGGATGTCTTGAATCGATTTCTGATCACCCAACTACTCGGTATTCGTGACTTCTTCACCCATAAACTTAATAATAGAAACTCGTAAATTATAACTAAATTAGTAATAGAATAAAATACCATACTGCATTATTTAGCACGTTTAGATTGAAGTTTAAGAAAACGGCAAGCCAGTGTCTCTTGCCAATCTAGTCTTGTGAAATATCGGTTTTGTCCGTAAATGGCTCCCAAGGAAATCCCTCAAGTTACGCGCCTTACAAATATTCCGCTCAATGGGATGTCACGTGTCAGCCAAGTTATTCATTCCGATTGCGCATTTTGACGCTGGGATTGACGTTTGCTTTCTTAAAAAAGACCAGTTTATAAGTGTAATAATAGATAAAAAGGTAGATAAATAAATAGGAGCTGCATCGAATACATTGCTCCGATACCAAAATAAGGAGCTAAAGTTCTTAATACGTTTTGAAATTATAATATAACAATTTTTTTATCTTTGAGTAATTTTTCTATTCATTATTATTTTCCCGTATGTAACTAGTCTGCCCATAAATACTGTTACATAAACACTTTTCCTTTTATTTATTTTTTAATTTTTAATCATTTTGAATTTGGAAGTAGGTGTTCCCAAAAGGCAGTAGCGTAATAATTTAAACTTTTTCTTTAGTCTCTCTTAGTATAAAAATGAAATCTAGAATTCTACGGACAAGATCAAGTAACAATGAATCAAAGAGTCATAAAATATTTATACGTTTATCGACAATCTACAAGTTCGCCAAAAGCTGAAAATAAAAATCGCGATATTGTGCAAAGCACTCTCAACATAAAATGTCACTCGCGACTTGTTATCGCAAATCTTGTTGATTCGGAACATAAATTGTTATAGTGAAAAATGTTACTGACCATTATTTCGTTAGAAGAATTCTTAGGAGACTTCCTTTCGGTCAGCGTTACTGTTAGCTATTTCATTTGGTATACGTTATTTTAACAAATACTCAGTTTTTGCAAGATTTTAACTAAATCCACTTTTATGAGAAAAAGAAAATAATCCTGCTTATCAAAAGTCATTTTGTCAAAAGCTTTTTCTTCTAATGACTAACTTATTGAATTTTGCTAGGTTAGTGTTTGATTAAAAAAGGTTTAATTAAATTAATCAATATTTAATAATAGTTGTGATAACCAAGTGGTAAAGCTTCTTGCTTATCAAAATAAATAAAATTAACAAATATCTTCACGCAATTCTCGACATAGGGGTAGACAGAGGTCTAGTCTAGACAATTAAGTCACTTTGACCTACCTTCCTCCGAAGATATTTTCGGGACTACGTGAAAGGGGGTGAGCCAGTCGCCATCTTTATGTCGAAGTCAACGAAATAACTCGTACATAAATTTATGAAAAATAATATAAAAGTTCTTACGAGCCTGCCACCTGGGGCTCGAACTCGGGTCTCTCGACTCGAAATTCCGACCAGCCAACCACTCGGCTATCGAGACTTTTTATCTCATTCTACTTTCCATCTCTAGGCCACATTAAACCTTTTAATAAGTGTGGCGACTTCTGTGTCTCCACATTGGAAGCTCGCTAGTGGCGGATTAAGGAAACACATCGCGTTATCGAAGTTCGCACAATTACAAGCATATATAGGATTACCGATAGCGCACACTTTGGAGAAGACGTCCTCCCCAGGTCACGATCACCCGACCTGCCGGGTAGCTACCCTTTTCCTGCAGCACATCTTCCGCTACACTGGTGACCCTGACGCGATTTCACCGCCAACCGACGGTGACCACTGAAGAACAACGCAGCGAGCTTATCCAACTGTCTCCAAATTCTCCTCAGGCTGACACTGCGGCATCGGCATTGTGATCATACATCTCGAATCACCGTAGATCTGGTCACAGCCTCTCACCGCAACGCCAGATTGCTCAACGTCAAGCTTCTATTAAGTATATATATCTTCTAATTAAGTAATAAATATTCGATTCAACTTAGCTTATTGAAGAAATAAGTAGTGGGTAGTCATAACGAAATAAAACTAGATTCTCTAAGCATTTTTAATACTAAATAGTTTCTACCGGCAACTAGAAGGTTATAAACCCGCGCAATGCGTAGAAATTCCCACAGGATATTTAAACCTTTATATTTACCCCTAATATTCATTTCTTAATTATACTTAACTGTATTTAATTAATATTTAATATAAATTGCTTAAGCGTTAGAAATGATTAAGTTAAAAAATAATTCAAAGAAGAAAGAAAGGGAATGCCACAAGACATTTAAACCACTCATTGGAACCAATTAAATATATGGTATGTTTAATAACAAAGATTAAATAAAACGGTGCTCGTATTGTGGTCCTACGAATTCATCACCAGCCTATTGTCACAGAGCCGTACTACCACCGATAACACTTGTAGTGCGTATAAGTTGGTAGAGAAGTAGTTCTTGACATTCTAGATGCCATCCAAGGACTGCAAAATCTCTTCTCCTCCTAAGATGTTACTCTATCTTATCTTTTCTTCTTTAACAAAAGTAACCGTTTTTTTTTTAAAATAAATTCCGTTCACACTTTAAAAAGTTGCTACAAATGTCTTTATAATCTGCTACTCTACAGTCACTCATCGTGGACCATACACGCTTGATAGTGCCTCGTTTTGCGGCGAAACACATACGCTCTATTGGTGGTGGTGGAACCACTACAATTAGTGCATGCATCTGTGGTAGAGAGAGTGGTGCACTTCTTCTCTTCGGGCCAAATATCATATGTAATTTACTTATTTTTTTGCGTGTTGAATGGTGCAATTTAATCATTTATTAACAACTTTATTTAAAATATCGTTAGCGTTAAGATATTTTTAATATATACGTATGATATATAGATTAAACTAAGTATTATCTAAAAATAAAAAAGTAAACTAAGTATTTGAAACTTAATAATAGTTTAATTTTATGGTTTTGCACTCTGCCATATTAACAATAAATACACCGAATCTCACGAGCCAATGTCCAAAAAACGGTTAAAATGTTTTTTTCTCAAGTAAACCGTGAAGTTACAGTGAAAAAACCACCCCCTTTCGTTCCGTAGATATCGTATGTGGCAACTTAAGGCCAATTGGTATCTAATTTCCTTTTATTTAAATCAATATAGCCCATACAACAGTTGTCAAATAGGATTATAAACCTTAGTCTTTCCCGAGTCGCATCTAACAAAAACCTTATAAAGAGGGGAATTCGTTTTGAAATCGGAATTGACTAAGGTACCACAAAAATATGGCGATCATAGTAAAATCATAGTAAAATAAACATATAAAATAATCATAGTAAAATAAACATACCCGACACTTCACACCTTAGACGCTGCCGCCCGCCAATTACCAGGATATCAAAGTTTTACAGAAATAAGGCCAGTCTGACTTTCATATTGATCTGGAAATACCAAATACCACATCAAAATTATGCTGACCGGCTTCATTTTGATCTGATACCTTTGATATAGATATCTCGCCATCTGTGGTAGCCAATTGCATTTTAGGCTTTTCCCTTAGTCGTCTTTTACATACCCACGGATAGAACCGTGGTGGTCACCACACAGCAAAATATAGTAGCATTACACTACTACGTAGGTAGACTTCTTATTTACTTCTCAGTTAAATACAAAAACTTAGTTTTAAAATTGGAACATGAAAACTTAAACTACTGGAATCAAACTACTTTGTGTTTTAGTTAAAAAACAAATTTCGTTTCAATTTTCCAATAGACTTCCATTCTTAAACGAGTTCATAGAAACAAGTAGCGAGCTCAGTAAGGAAAGTCATTTGTTCTTCTGAAAACTAGGTTTTGATAAAAATAAATTGAATTTGTAAACATATTTTGTATTCTATAGAGTGACAAAGTACCGGTGTGGCCAAGCTTTAGTTAGAATCTTATTATTCTATAGGTTTCTACAAAAAACAATCTTTTTCGTTTCATTCAGTTTGTTTTGTAAAATATAAAAATTTTAGACCTCTTTGTTAATAAAAAAAATAAATATCTTCACGCAATTCCAAATAAAGGGGTAGATAGAGGTCTAGTCTAGACAATTAAGTCCCTTTGACCTTCCACCGAAGATGTTTTCGGGACAACGTGACATGTGGTGAGCACGTCGCCGTCTTTATGTCCAAGCCAACGATATAATTCGTACGTAAGTTTTTAAAAAACCCATTGGTACGAGCCTGCCACCTGGGGATCGAACTCGGATCTCTTGACTTGAAATTCCGACCACGCAACCACTCGGCTATCGTGATTTATTCTTTTGAAAATATAAAAAAAATCAGACAAGAGATGTCCCACCCTCACTCACAGGCAGTGACTATTCACAAGCACAGCGCATCATCCCCCCCCCCACCCCTCAAAGCTTTATTTTATGCAATTTTAATAATATAAATATACAGACATAGGGACAACATGACATACATTGCTCTGATCTCATCCGAAAGGGAGTAGCTAAAGCACTTCTGTTTTTGAATCTGAAACTACGAAGGTACAACAAATACCTAAACTCGAAACACTGACGAAAAAGTGGTTTCTACATCGACCCGTCTGGAAATCGAACCCAGTACCACAGAGCTAGCAGCACCGTAAAAACCGATAACATGAGAGTTGTTGCTATACTAGTTATTCATTAAAACTTGTCAAATCATGTGAACGAATTACAAAGTTCATTATAAATTAACAGGACACTAACAAACAGCATCAACGTTATCAAATTAGCATTGAATTAAGTACAGATGTTTAAGTTAATTTGCTCTACAAATCTGCAATGAGCACGTTTTTGCACTTCACCAATTAGTACATGATGTAATTTAGAAACTTTTTTAATTTGAACTGTTACAATTCCATTCGACATAAATTGGTAGCATTTTTATTCTCTGTCGAATGTGGGTGTAGATGTGTTATTTTTATTTTGTTTATTTATTTTATTTAATAATTTATGTACACACATTATTAATGAAAGAAGAAATATAATAAGAGGAAAAGTTTGTACAAAGGTACTTTTATTTTATTTTACTCGTCATCATCATGACGTGTTAAACAATCTGCTGAATTTTGGTATTTTATGTCCACCTGTCGGCAGCATATTGGATTTTTAAACATTGCTACTACAATCGCCAATGTTTGTTCCATACAAAGTGATTATGGAAAATCTTCTTATGGTGCTCCCATAAGAAGATTTTCCATAATCACCTTTCAACGGTTTAGTAAAACCCGTTAACACGAACTTGGGGATCCAAGTCGGGTATCTTGACTCACATACAGATCACCCACTCGAATTCCGATCACTCGGCTATCGTGAATTTTAAATACTGTCATTCTTAGTAATATTGTTTTATAATTTTTATTTTTTAAGAATACTTGTTAGGATATAATAATAATAGAAGTACAGTTCACGATAATAGTCCTATAGCGGGCCCTGTAGTCACGTTTCGCAGTCCACGCTCTTCAATTATTAATTAATCTTACATAAATTCGTAACTGTGATTGATAAATGAGTGATTAATGAATCACACCTCATTTTATTTTCATTTCCTTAAAAAAAATTGTCAACGTAATCTGAACAAATCGTAGAATTTTTCTGTAACCTTACGTTCGTATAATTATTTGTGTGAACAATACTTTGTTAACACATTAGGGATAAGTTGTCATACCTGATCAGAGTAAATAAAGTGACAGATCTAAAAGTGATACGAACTTTATATACCTCTTTCACCCGTGTTATTTTCATAAATTACTTTATACATGCCTCTCGGAATCCCCTAGTGCTCTTAAAAGTCGCTTCTTCATGCAATTTGCTCACATGGATTTTGAGCATTGGTCTTTTGTTTGACTTTAAAGTTGATCTCATTGTTCTATTCTCCTTTAGAAGATTTTGACCTAACATTGTAATCAATATTCTTCTATAAAATTACGGTATCTGGACGACCAAGCTTTACTTGGAAATAAATAGAAGGAACTTTAATACATTTTAAAACATATTTTTTGCTTGTTAACATATTTTCCCAGAGACTGCACTAATATAAAGATAAACCTTGAAAATTAAATCTAAATGCAAAAATATTAGCAAATTCTATATTAGGATATTCTATATTAGTCTATTCGTTATTAGTATATTCTTGTACCTTCAAATACGTATACGTGGTTAGACGACGCAATGTAATAAGGTTCACCAATAATACCGACAGAATCGGGCTCCTAATTAAATTACCTTTGCCTCTGTTTATTAGAACACATACGACAAAAACACCTTAGTATTGTGGTCGAAATGGGCAACCCGGAGCTCAAAGCTTCAATGTTTATTTATCTTTATGCGCTAGAAATTGAATGAACAGATAATTGATATAGGATCTGAGGATCGTTTTTTTAGTTTTAAGATGTTTCGAATTAAACTTATATAAAATTAAAAATTAATATTTATAAATAGCGTCAACAGCCTTATGGTTTAGGATGCTGAGTGCGAAACATAACGTCACAGGTTCGGGCCCGCCACAAGTTTCGTAAACCACTCCGCACAAAAGCATTTGAGATTCGTAAGAGTGGTTAAGAAAAATACTAGTATTGTTATTGTTTCGGTTGGAATTTATTGAACTAGCTATCGGATCACTAGGCAATGTAACAATGAACACCAAGCTTATTGCAGTCGCTTGCACCCTCAAGGAATAAGATGAAATGCCTCATTGCCCATAATTACATTGGTTCTCAGTATCTTTCAAACCGAAATAAAACAGTTGTTGCTAAACCTGCAATGCCTATTATTTGGTAGCAGAAATAGATACGAGGATAGTACTGATCCAGGCGAGTCGTTGGTAGATAAAGGGTTGACATATTTTATGGCTTTCAAACAAAAATACAAAATTTTTATGTGTATATAATCATAAAACATAAACATACAGTCACGCCTCTCTCCCGTAGGGGTAGGCAGAGACCACTTCTTTCCACTTGCTACGAACCTAACATACTTGTTTCTCTTCGTCCACTTTCAATATTCCTTCATACATGAAGAGGAAGGACTATTGTATAGGTTATACAAATTCTTGTTTTTATATTGATTTTACTTTTTTTTGACTCAGAAAAAATGTTAGTTATTTTTAATACTTATATAATTAATCTGAAAGAAGCGAAAGAGGTATGTAAGGAACGATCCTTACATACCTCTTTCGCTTCTTTCAGACAGAACAGATCGGCATGTATGAAGAGATACATGCCGATCTGTTCTCTCTGGCTACCCCGTCAGGGATTGTGCGTGAAGATAAGTTAGTATTATTAATACATCTAATTTGGTGCAGCTTTTTAAAAGATATGAACTCTTTAATGTAAATAAATAAATAAATATCTTCACGCAATACCCTGTACAGGGGTAGACAGAGGTCTAGTCTAGACAATTAAGTCCCTTCGACCTACCTTCCACCGGAGATATTTTCGGGACAACGGGACAGGTGGTGAGTCCGTTTCCGTCTTTATGTCCCAGCCAACGATATAATTCGTACGTAAGTTTTTGAAAAACCTATTGGTACGAGCCTGCCACCTGGGGATCGAACTCTGGTCCGTCGACTCGAAATTCTGACCACCCAACCACTCGCCATGTGACTTTAAATGTCAACTTTACATTAAGTATTTGTCTTGCATATAGATACATAATAGCCTGTAAGAGTCCATTGCTGGATACATGTCTCCCACCAGACCTGACCAGAGCCTGAAAGAAAGAAATAACAAAAAAGGTGGGAGTTCGTGACAGTTACGCGTTCTTAGAGTCAAAGCCAACAATACAAATCGTATGTGAGTTTCGTAAAAGATATTTGAGTCTTTCTCCTGGGCATTGAACTTGGGTTACCCGATTTAATTTCCTAGTAACCAACCACTCGATTATCGTAGCAGTATTCTAAGTAGAATTAATCATGTGTTATGTATAACGTAAGAATAAACCAGGAAAGTAAGACAAAGATAGGGAAATACCAAGGCATTATATAACATTTATGTGTACCAATCAGGAAAAAGAAGTAGGTATGCGTATAAGAATGATAAATAGAAAATACTTTACCGAAAAGAGGATGCCTCGATAAATAATTATGTTATAAATAATGTCGTTTATAAATATTCTTAATTCAGATAAATATAGAGACAAAGGTAACAAGGTTAACCATATTAACAAGTTAAAACAAAAACTTGATAATGCTGAAAAATCACAAATCGGTATTTGAGTCAAAAGACCCTAGTTCGACCCCTGGCAGGCTCGTAGCAATGGGATTTTTCAAAACATATGTACGATTTATATCGTTGGTTTGGACATAAAGCCGGCGACGGGCTCACCAACTATCTGTCACGTTATGCCAAAAAATGTCTTCGGAGAAAGGTGGGTCGAAAGGACTTAATCGTCTAACCCTCTATCTACCCAAGTATTTTAAGAATAGCGTGAAGAGAAAACTCGTTCATATCCTAAATTAAAGCTATGTTCAACAAAGCAAAATCAGATATGAAACTGCTTACTGGTTTGTGGAACAATGTTAGCAGTTCCTTTAGTAATTAAATACTCTCGACGTTGTCAGCATAAATCGATATAGTTAAAATGTACACTGTTATAAAACTAGATTTTTATGTAGTTATTTGGTAGTATTCAATGCCATCTGTGTGATTATATGTAAGTAATATTTATCTTCGGTGGAAGGTTGGTCAAAGGGACTTAATTGTCTAGACTTGACCTCTGTCTACCCCTGTATTGGGAATTGCGTGAAGATATTTATTTATTTATTTATACTATTTCACAAATTATATATATATCTCTCTTTCTTAAGAATCATGGACAGACGACCTAACAAGTGGCGTACGCACTGGTTTTCATGGTGTCGCCACCTGAGAGGTTCCGGGTTCGATTCCTGGTTCAAGTGCTTAACCGTTTAATTTGGGATCACAGCAATGTATGTGATGTTATCTCTATGTATGTATCTACTCGTATGTACAAATGCTTTTAATCTTATTTAATCTAATTTGAAATTAAAACAATAAACTTGAAATTAATTTCAAGTTTTAACCTAACCTGAGCAGGACATGTGCCGCTTTGAAGTAAGGTAATATAGCTGAAAGAATCGTCACGATGAAGTGGCAATTGTTTGATCACACAGCTAGTAGAACTGCCATGCGTTGAGTAATAAGGTACAGTAAACCTCGTACATGTAAACTCAATGAAAGGCAAATTCTGGTGATACAAGATTCTTAATTACTTTTTAAAGACATAAAAATTATTTAGTTTTTAAATAAATAATAAATTAATAAATATCCTAGACAATTAAGTCCCTTTGACCCACCTTTTACACCGAAGATATTTTCGGGACAACGTGACAGGTGGTGAACCCGTTGCCGCCTTTATGTCCAAGCCAACGATTTAATTCGTAAATAAGTTTTTGAAAAACCCATTGGTACGAGCTTGCCACCTGGGGATCGAACAAGGGTCTTTTGTCGAAATTCCGACCACACAACCACTCGGCTATCATGACGTTAAAAAAGTAATAATAAATAAATACATATATAGATAGGGACAACATCACATACATTGCTCCGATCCTAATATAAGATGCTAAAGCAAATTTGGTATGAAATCGGAAGGAATCACAAACACTCAGACCCAAGAAAACGTAGAAAAAGTGGTTTTTCTACACTGATCCGACCGGGTATCAAACCCGGGATCTCGAGATGGCCACACCTTGAAAACCGGTATTAACGCCACTCGTCCACGCAGGTCGACAAAGTCGGAGTTGGCGAAAAGATTTAAACTACAGGGTGGGCCAAGAATTCGTTAACATTTAAATGTAACTTATCGCGCAAACTATTGCCGCGCGGGGCGCGGGCGCGGGCATTAGCCCGCTTCTTGGTAATTTAGTCGCAATGGATCGCTTCACGGGGCCGCAACGCGCTTACTGCGTGAAACAGTTTTATTTAAACGACTTTTCGCTCATTACTGTGAGACGCTTATTTCGCGTTGAATATGGTTTATGGTTGAATATGGTTTAAGTCAGTGTCCAAGTGCTCCTTTAATAAAGAAATGGCTGAAGAAGTTCAAAGAGACGGGATCTACACTAAATGTGAACCAAACCGGCGGCCCACGGACTTCTCGGAGCGAAGAGAACGTGCAACAAGTTTCCGCTTCTGTTCGACGTTATCCAGATTTATCGACACACAAACGTTCGGCTGAATTAGGATTATCCCGCACATCATTACGCCGTATTTTGAAATTAGATTTGAAATTACATCCATATAAGATTCAGCTAGTGCAAGAACTAAACCCTAATGATTTAAATTTGCGTAAGTCATATGTCGAATCAATGTTAACTCGTTTCAGTAATTTTCACATCTTATTTTCTGACGAAGCCCATTTCCACCTAAATGGACATGTAAACAAACAGAAATGCAGGTATTGGAGCAGCGAAAATCCTAAAGCTAAACATGAGAGGCCACTTCACTCTCCTAAGGTAACTGTATGGGCTGCAATTTCAGCAAAAGGAATCATCGGACCTTACTTTTTTGAAGATTCCCGAGGCCGTTAATTCTGCCGAGTATGTGAAAATGTTACGGGAGTTCTTAGCACCAATGCTACTGGAATTTGCTGGCTATAATAGTAACACTAGGTTTCAACAAGATGGAGCCACGTATCACACATTGAACCTTGACTCGAGTCCTTGCCGATGGTCAAAGACATGTTTCCGGAAAGCGGATATCCAGAGGGGGTGACATCCCATGGCCACCCAGAAGTCCAGATTTTTCCCCAGCAGACTTCTTTTTATGGGGTTATTTAAAGAGTCGTGTCTACATTGATAAACCGAATACCCTCGTCAACTTAAAGAAAAAATCATCGAAGAAATGTCGGCGATCTCGCGGTCTCTTTGTAGAAGAGTATTCAAAAACTTCAGGACTCGCTTGTGTGTGAATGAGTGCAAAAACCGAAACGGTGGTCTATGTATAGGTGTATGTATAGGTGGTATATGTATAGGTGGTGTATGTATCGTCGATACATACTTATTCATATATATATATATATATATATATATATATATATATATATATATATATATATATATATATATATATATATATATATATATATATATATATATATATATATATATATATATATATATATATATATATATATAATAACTATAAATATAATAAACCATGAAGTGAAACAAAAAGATTTAAAGGCTGTAGCTGTTCAATCAAATTCTCCTAACGAGCGGCTTTGAAGCTGGCTGCCAAACGGGCTTAAGCGCTTTCCCCTAAAATTTGCTTAATTTTAGAAACAAAGCTTTTTATAATATAAACTTTACTAAAGTATCAATTGGTAATATTGTTTACTCAGTTATATAAGACTTGTCGAGGTTTTTGTTAATACATAAGAGATTTAAAAATCGAATGTACTTATCAGTGAGCATCCGTTTCTCACCAAGGTTTACGTGTTTTAAAACTCTTCGGAACGCCTCTTGGCTTCGGGTATTGTTATAAAATACATATCTTGTGTATAAATTTAAGGATATGAATAAGCTAAGCGGTAAATGTGTGTAAATGAAACGGTCATGATAGCCGAGTGGTTGAGTGAACGGAATTCGAGTCAAGAGACCCGAGTTCGATCCCCAAGGTGTTTTTCGGATCAAGGAGTTTTTAAAAAAAACGTTTGTACTAGTTATACAGTTGGCTTAAGCATAAATACGGTGAGGGGCTCTCGTTATCCCAAAAATGTCTTACATGACAAATGTCCCAATACAGGGCTAGACATAGGGCTTATTGCCTAGACCTATGTCTAGTCTTGTATTGGGAAATCTGGATATATGATATCTCTTTATACTACAAAAGGTATACAATGGGTGGGCAGTAATTTAATTTAATACCAATTATTATTACCCGTGGTTCGAAAAGAAATGATGAATTTGATTCTGTAATTTCGCATTACATTTATGCAAAAGTCTTATAAGTACGTGTACACTTCAACTCAAGGGTCAAATGAAACCGTATTACATTAACTGCAGTTAGCACTGTAAGCACGTAGAACCACATTTATGTATTGCTGCTGTTGAAGTGATTATACCGCAGCTAATTAAAGCTACTTAACCTAGTTTTAACTGCGGAGTGAAATAAACTTTTTTTTACGATTACGATTTCTAGCAGTAATATACCTATACGCCATCCGCAATACAGGGATAGGCAGAGGTCTGGACAAATAAGGCCTTTCTTCCCACTTTCCACCGAAGATATATTTTGGGACAACGTGACAGGTGGTGAGCCCTTCGCCATCTTTATATCCATGCTGAACTGTACTGAAAAAGTTCTGTACATTTTGCAAATGCAAAGCGTAATGTTTCAAAATGTTTTTTATTTATTCAGTTCCATTGTAATTTGATTTTTTAATTGTAAGATATGTATAAAAAAACCTACCCGTGTATTTATAAATATTTCGATTTTCAGTGTCTACTGTCATGTTTTGGTAAGGTTTTTTTATATCTCCTAAAAAAGAAAATAATAAGGTTGATTTAAGATTAAAAATAGGGCATAGATATAAAATAGAAATATAAGCAAAGAAACTAAAAAAAAAACTTACTTTTATACATGTTACTTTATTCAATAAATAAATACAAACATTAAAATAAATAAACAAAACAGTAAGTAACTTAAGCAGTAAGATTATTTAATTCAAGGCCAGATTTGATTTAATGAAATAGGTTAGTTTGTAGGTCACATGGTTTATCTGCTAAGATTTAACTCAAATTTCAAGGCTATTTGACATTTAATTATTTAAGGAAAGAAAGCACCCCCATATTTAGTCCATAATAACCAATCATTGCCAAGATATCATCTGAAAAACGTTATCGACGTTTTTTTTTATAGAAGAGGGAGGCAAACGTGCAAATGGCACACGTGATGGTAAGTGATTACCGCCGCCCATGAACATCTGCAATAACGGAGGAATAGCGGATGCGTTGCCGGCCTTTAAGAAAGGTATAGGCTTCGGTCCGGAAAAACCGCTGACGGCAGCTCATTCCACAAATTGCAAGTGCGTGGCAGAAAATTCCGCGAAAAACGCACTGTGGTGGAATGCCAAACATCAAGGTGGTGTTGATGAAATTTTTGGTTGTGCCGTAAGGTACACTGGTGAATCTCAGCGGCTGGGATTAATCCGAACAATTCCTCGGAGCACTCCCCGTAGTAGATCTTGCAAAGAGATGCAACATCTCTTCGCAAAGCCAGGGGATCTAGCCGATCGGATAGAGTATGGTCGTCGACAATTCGAGCCGCTCTTCTTTGGATACGGTCAAATGGAAGGAGCTGACACTGGGGTGCCCCCACCCAGAGATGATAACAGTAGAGATTTTGTCCAACAAAAACTCGACTTCAGACACAAGTTTATTCCGGTACTCGTCGACGTGTTACCGAGAAATATTGGCACGACCGGTATAAAGGGCATCACCAGTGCTGTCATCTGCATAGCAATGAATGTTACTAATTTAACTAATGTGCTAATGTAACAAATCATTGACATGCAGAAGAAACAGGGTTCGCGATAGCACACGGCCTTGTGGGACACCAGTGTTCACAGACTTGGAGTCCGAGCATGCACCGTCAACTACGACCTTGATGCTCCGGTCTGTGAGAAAACTAGTGACCCAATTGCAAAATTTCTCGGAAAGCCCATATGACGGAAGCTTTGAAAGAAGCGTTTTGTGCCATACCCGATCAAAGGCTTTCGCTATGTCCAAACTAACTGCCAGGGCCTCACCCTTGTTCTCCACTGCCTCCGCCCATCGATGAGTGAGGTACACAAGAAGATCACCAGCTGAGCAACCCCGACGGAGATGACAACAGTACTCCATGTGCGGCTGAACCTGGGCCTTAAAAGTTACAATCGGTAGGCTGGCGTGAAGTACTGTTGCGCTCTTCTGAGCACGCCAAGCTTTTTAGAGGCCAATTTGGCATTTCCTACCAAATGACCGCGAAACTGAACGTTGCTCAATATGTCGACGCCAAGGATTCCGATGCTGGCTTAGGCAACTAGGGGAATGCTCTCAAAAGGAGGTGATACGACGAAGGGTTTCTCTTTTGCGGTAAACGCGCAAACTTGTTCCTTTTTAGGGTGGAACCGGACTAAATTTAGTCGGCCCCAGTCCAAGATTTTGTCTAACAAAATCTCGACTTCAGATACAAGTTTGTTCCGGTACTCGTCGACGTGTTACCGAGAAATATTGGCACGACCGGTATAAAGGGCATCACCAGTGCTGTCATCTGCATAGCAATGAATGTTACTAATTTAACTAATGTACTAATGTAAAAAATCATTGACATGCAGAAGAAACAGGGTTCGCGATAGCACACGGCCTTGTGGGACACCAGTGTTCACAGACTTGGAGTCCGAGCATGCACCGTCAACTACGACCTTGATGCTCCGGTCTGTGAGAAAACTAGTGACCCAATTGCAAAATTTCTCGGAAAGCCCATATGACGGAAGCTTTGAAAGAAGCGTTTTGTTCCATACGCGATCAAAGGCTTTCGCTATGTCCAAACTAACTGCCAGGGCCTCACCCTTGTTCTTCACTGCCTCCGCCCATCGATGAGTGAGGTACACAAGTAGATCACCAGCTGAGCATCCCCGACGGAGATGACAACAGTACTCCATGTGCGGCCGAACCTGCGCCTTAAATGTTACAATCGGTAGGCTGGCGTGAAGTACTGTTGCGCTCTTCTGAGCACGCCAAGCTTTTTAGAGGCCAATTTGGCATTTCCTACCAAATGACCGCGAAACTGAACGTTGCTCAATATGTCGACGCCAAGGATTCCGATGCTGGCTGAGGCAACTAGGGGAGTGCTCTCAAAAGGAGGTGATACGACGAAGGGTTTCTCTTTTGCGGTAAACGCGCAAACTTGTTCCTTTTTAGGGTTGAACCGGACTAAATTTAGTCGGCCCCAGTCCGAGATTTTGTCTAACAAAATCTCGACTTCAGATACAAGTTTGTTTTGGTACTCGTCGACGTATTCCCGAGAAATATTGGCTCGACCGGTATAAAGTGCATCACCAGTGCTTTCATCTGCATAGCAATGAATGTTGTTAATTTGTAACAAATCATTGATATGCAGAAGAAACAGGGTTGGCGATAGCACACAGCCTTGTGGGACACCAACGTTCACAGACTTGGAATCCGAGCATGCACCGTCAACTACGACCTTGATGCTCCGGTCTGTGAGAAAACTAGTGACCCAATTGCAAAATTTCTCGGGAAGCCCATATGTCGGAAGCTTTGAAAGAAACGCTTTGTGCCATACCCGATCAAAGGCTTTCTGATAAGATTGTGAATGCAATGAAACAACCGCTGTCTTGTAACACTCGTTTATTACTTACTGGATGACAGTAGTACACACGTATATATCATTCCTCCCCACTTAATTTTGGGAACTGGTAACAATGTTTCTTAATTACATACGGTAACAATACTTACATCTAAATAAATGTACAATAAATAAAACACACCTATTAACGATTTTGATTAACAACATATAAATAACTTATTATAACATTAGCTACCTAAAAATAATTTTTATAATCCACCCCATGCCTTGTACGTTCCGGACGCGTGGCTATGAGCGGCAATGCTGGCGGTAAATGAGGATCACCAATTGTGGACGGCACATCCTCTATTTCCGCCATAGCCTTTTCTACCGGAGTAACATTGTCACTCTCATGCTCCCTAGTCCCACAGTCACGCGCTTCTTCCTCTTCATCGTGATTTAATGAAGCGATATCCGGTTCTTCAGGGATAAAGGGCGATTGTAGCTCATCAGTCTGTACATTTGTAGCCAGCTCCCCACCTTGCTCAATATTACTTATCGCTGGAAACATAGGCTGTCGCGAAGGAAGGGATGCATTAGCAGTGACAGGGGGCGGAAAAGGGCAACGAGTTTGCTGAGCAGCGGCAATGTCGTCGCAGCCACTGGCTGGACCCGTATATTTAATAATTTGGTCCACGTGTTTAATACAATAAACTTCTAAATGCCTAACATAAATTCTGTACATTTTATTTCCTATCTTTTCCTTTATTGTACCCAACTGCCAAGATTCTTTTCGTGCACTGTACCATCGAGTCCAAACGACATCCCCGATATCAAAATACCTCCTTCCGGCTGGTGTAAGTGCATTAGAATAATGATGTTTGAATGGTAAAATTAAATCCATACCCGAACGCAAATTTCTGCCGAACATTAACTTAGCCGGCATTTCACCCGTGGTACAATGCACGGTATTTCTGTAATTAAATAGATACCCTAACAGCATGTCATGCACTTTGTGCAAGGGTAAGTTATCCATTAATATACATTTTAACATTTTTTTACATGTTCTTACTGAATTCTCAGCTTGGCCGTTACTTTGCGGATGGTAAATAGGTGACGTCATGTTGCCATTAGATGAACAAAATGTTTGAAACTCGAGTGAATTAATTTTTACATCATTGGCGGAAACAATAACATTTGGTATTCCAAAATTAGAGAAAATGTCTTTAAATTTTGTAATTAAGACATTGGATGAGGTTCCGTTATGCTTGTATAGACATTCTAACCATTTACTGTAGGAGTCGACGATTACCAGATATACTCTCTGCCCTACAGACATGTAATCAATGTGCACTCGTTGCCATGGCGCGGTGGAGGAAGGCCATGGCGCGGGGGGGTCGCGCGGCGGGGCGGCCCGCACGCTTGCACACGTCGCACGTGATCCGATCTAGCGTTCGATCTCCCGGTCGATACCTGGCCACCACATTCTACTTCTAGCGTTACTTTTAGTTTTTGTTATTCCCAAATGAGAATCATGAATTCTCGCGTAACATTCTATCTCTCAAACCTGGTGGTATAACAATCCTATGTCCCCTAAAAAGACAACCATTCTCATATTGTAAATCAGACTTGCAATGAAAATAAGGTAAAATTGATTTACATTTTAATTTACGCGGCCAACCATGTTGCATATATCTAAGTACGGTTTTAAGCGTTCTATCTCGCTCCGTCGTCTGCGCAACTTCGCGGGCCGAAGTGGTCGGCGATGACGCATCGAGAAACCTAACTGCATAATGAGTGTCTATACGTTTGTATCTATATCATTCGACGACTCGTTGACGCATTTTACAGGAGCGCGTGAGAAGTAATCGGCCACAATATTATTTCCGCTAGATACATATTGTACGACGTAGTTATAAGCGGACAATATATTTGAGTATCGCTGCAGTCTTAGCGCAGTAGTCACCGCAATACCTGTTTTAGGATTAAAAATAGATACCAATGGTCTGTGGTCGGTTTTCAGGATAAAAGGATCTTCGCGGCCATACAAATATTGATGAAAGCGTCGGACCCCGAAGATAATGGCCGTCGCTTCCTTCTGTATCTGGCTATAGTTTCTTTCACTGCTCGTAAGTGAGCGAGATGCATACGCTAGCGGGCGTTCGATGCCGTCCTCCGCCCTTTGTGAGAGTACGGCGCCGAGACCGGCCGGGCCGGCGTCCACCGCCAGCACTAGCTGCGCCGCTGGCTCGAAAACAGGCGTTCTGACGCCAGTTTGCGCTGTATCGCTTTGTCGCTGCCGTTTTCCCCATTCCCATTTTGCATCCTTGCGTAATAGATCATGTAGAGGACTCAGTACAGAAGAGGCGTTTGGAATAAAATTTCTATAGTAGTTGACTACTCCTAGAAATCTTTTAACTTCGGTGACGTTATTTGGTTCCGGTGCACTAAGAATGGCTTGTACTTTATTCGGACAAGTCCTTAATCCCGTTTTACTAATCACGTAACCCAAATACGTGACGCTTTCTCTGAAAAATTTACATTTGTCTTTTTGTAAACGTAGGCCTGCCTTACATAGTCTATCTAGGACTTTACTTAGCCGCTGCATGTGGGAATTTCTATCGAGGCCCGTGACACAAATGTCATCAAGCCATATGCTTACCCCGTCTATTCCTGATAAGAGTGTCTCCATGATCCTTTGAAAAATGGCTGGACCACTAAAAGGCCGTACACTAACCTAGTATATTTAAAAAGTCCTTTATGCGTATTAATTGCCGTGAGCTCCTGAGACGCGTCATCTAGGACGAACTGGTTGTAAGCGTTTTTCAAATCAATTTTACTATAGTGCTCACCCCCTCCAATTTTGGCAAAAACCTCTTCAATTCGAGGCAGGGGTTATTTTTCTATTATGAGATCCTTATTTAATGTGATAGAAAAATCACCTGCGATTTTAACTTGGCCATTATCTTTTAAAACTGGCACAATGGGGGTGGCGTATTGAGAATAATTAATAGGAACAAGGATACCTAAGTGCACTAATTGGTTTAGCTCTTGTTCGACTTTATCTCTGAGGGCAAAGGGTACAGTACGCGGCTTAAAAAATTTAGGCACAGAATTCGCCTTCAACTGCAAACTGACTTTAAAGTTATTAAATGCGCCCAACTCGTCACGCCACAACGCTGAATATTTATTTAATAACTCATGCAATTCGGAATCATTTCTTATGTAATTTAATTTAGTAGTAATCACAAAATTAAAGGCGGTCATGAAATCCCTACCTAGTATAGGCGGTCCCCCATTTTTGACAACAAAATATTTAATCAATTTTGTACTGTTATTGTAACTAGTTTCTACAGTAATATAACCTAATGGATCAATCTTGTGTCCGTAATATAAGCCCATTTTTACAGAACTACTACGTAATGGATATTTTAAGAATTTTTCCTTATGTATTATAAGAAATCACACTTTTACTCGATCCTGAATCAAGCTCCATTGTCATACACTGATTACCTATTATTACATCAATTGAAATGGGCTTAGCAGTAACATACCTCAAATTAAAGTTGTGGCACTCCTCACAAGACGTGTCCTTGACCTGCTATGGTTCGCTTACCGACTCGATATGGTAAATCCGCGATCTATTGACACTATCGCACACTTTCTTTAAATGACCTTTTTCATGCACGCACGCACTTTTGACTTTTGTAACTTTTATAACGGTACTTATCACTTTGGTGGTTCTTCAAGCCACAGACCGAACAACGAGAAAAATCTCCCGGTTGGTCGCGACCTGCTGATGTCCTGCCAGCATTAGGACGCCGTATAACCGCGCCGCCGTCTCCTTGACCTTGAAATTTCGCTCGGTATACCGGTTCCTCCTTAATTGGAGCATGTTCGCTGGTGCATAACATAACCTTCGTCTGCCTGGCATACGCCGCCTGCTCGGCTAGCTCCATAGGTACTGACAGTGTCATTGTGGACGGGTCTTGTTCGAACAACTTATTTTGTTTCGGGCCAGGGCCTAGGCCGAGGACGAAACGATCTCTTAAATTCGTTTCCAAGGCAGTGCCGAAGTCACAATTGCTTGCAAGACCTCTCAATCGCGCTGACCAGTCTCCCAATGATTCGCCTGGATTTCTGGTTGCCCCAAAAATTTTTTCTTTATCCACAAATGAGCATTTTTTTGGCTTGAAATAACCGTCGAGTAATTTAACGAGGTTCGAGTAACTTAGAGATTCTAAGTCTTGCGGGTACGCTAAGTTTCGTACCAAGCGATACGTTTCATCCGTAAGATGGGTGAGAAGAATTCCACTTTTGTTCACTTCTTCGATGCGATTTATCTTCGCAAACTGAGTTAGTCTGCTTTTGAAAATTGGTCATTCACTTGACTTATGGTCAAAAATAGGCATATTTCCCAGATAAGCCATTTTTTTTTACTTGTGGGTACTCCGTCCTCGTCGCCAATGATAAGTTTGTGAATGCAATGAAACAACCGCTGTCTTGTAACACTCGTTTATTACTTACTGGATGACAATAGTACACACGTATATATCACTTTCGCTATGTCCAAACTAACTGCCAGGGCCTCACCCTTGTTCTCTACTGCCTCCGCCCATCGATGAGTGAGGTACACAAGAAGATCACCAGCCGAGCAACCCCGACGGAAGCCGTACTGGCGGTCATTTTTTTTTTTCATTTTTGATTTCTTTCATATTACATTTACATGGCCTCAAGTGAATCGATACCCTAGTGGTAGGGTGATCAGACTTCCAAGCAACACACCAGAGTTCGGTCCCCAAGCTCATTACCCAATAACAGTAACTTAACCCAATAACCCAGTACACCAATGGGTCTTTTCATAACTTATGTACAATTTATATCGTTGGGTTGGACATGAAGACGGTAAAGGGTTCACTACCTGTTACGTTGTCCCAAAAATGCCTTTGGTGGAAGGTGGGTAGAAAGGACTTAATTATTTAGACCTCTGTCTTCCTCTATATTAGGAATGATGATATCTTTTATAAGTTAGGACGTAATTCACATATGACCTCTTTAGTAAATGTGAACAAAGGAAAACAAAGCCAAGTAGGCAGCACAAAGAGTTAAATAATTGAATGGCGTTCGATAAAGTTTTTGCAAGCAGTACTGTTGCTATAAATAAATTTGTAACGAGAAATATTTTTTTTTTTCAATTTAATCGCCTTCGAACAGAACACAAAAAAGATAAGAAAGATGTTCTTACCTAAACCACTTATTCATTCAAAATTTTACAAAAAGAACAATCGAATTGCTTTTTTAAAGTTCTTTTTTAAATATTTTTTTTTATGTCGGTTCAAAACTTGATAGTATAAAAAGGATTTAAGTATCGTTTCAAGTGGGTCATAAGAAGGCTCAGTAAGCTGTGTATTTTAAGTTCTTCTGCCTGAAAAATTTATCCGCCCAACCAATTTTGACACGCTCGGAATTCTGAATTACTGAAAGTGTTAACAATATTCATTAATTAATTAAAATAAAGCTCAGAGTGCGTCGCTTCAAGTCAGCAAGCACGGGCCGCAAAGTGGAGAAATGTTCTAAAGAGATAACGTTCTCACTGGATATTTACGTGTCTTTAAATATTTATGACTTAGTAAGTCAATAATCATATTTTTGACTTATTAAATCATAACTGTTTCAATACTTCCCAGGAATATTATATAAGAAATGTAGAAACTATTTCTTGAATTTAATTGATCTCCATCAATTGAAGCTTGAGCTTGTCAGCAATCAATTTAATATATTACTATCAGATATAAAATATTGCCTCGTTGAATAATACTGTTTTGTAACTTCATTCAATTTCCCATACTGGGGTAGGCAGAGAGTTCTATACAATAACGTGCTTTTGACCGTTTGTGGTGGTGAGTCTGTCACCTCCTTAATGTTCAAGCTAAGGTTACAATATACTAACAGATATATACATATAAACCTCCATTACTCGCCTTTAGTACAATTTTATCACTTCACAAGGCAAATTTATATTCAAAGGTTTTATAGCCAGAAACAATTTAAAATACAAAAACAGATCTCTTTAAATTTTCTAAGCTTTTTGCACATTGACAAGATTATGCAATACAGTATAGTATTAGTAATTTAGAATATAACTACAATTTAATATTTTGCGTATACTCCTTTTCACATTCAACAAATCACACTTTGCAACATTGTAAACCACAATATTATTCTCTTTTGTCAAAGCTTCGAAAAGTTTACCCTTTATGAAGTTCTGCAAAGCGATGAAAGAACGAATTTCCGAGATTTAATTTCCAAACTGTTACAATTTAATCGAGTATGCCAATTTTGCAATGGCCTAAAGCGATAATTACTGTTCTTGAAAAGGATTATGTACTTTCAAGCGTAATTTCCTTCTCTGAATCAGTACTTGGAAGTATTCATTTGGCAAATGAAATAATTTTGGGCTGTATATATTTCATGCTAATTATATTTTTAAATTATAATTATCAATTCAAATTGGAATTGTGAATCTAACGATATTAAACTAATTTAATTAAATAACAGATTGCTCGTTTGCCACATTCTATATAAAAATACTACTCCTTTGATTAAAAAAAAAAAGCATTACACGCGTTCATTTACATGTAATTGAACTTTTTAATTTATAATGTCAGAATTACGCCTATAAAGGTAATTCCTAGTTCAATTTTATAAATATATTTTCCAGCCTCAAATTTCTGAATACTAACGCGTCATTTTTTAATATAGAACGCCTATTCTTGTATTTATTTCGAGCGTTATTCAGTTTCACAAATATCCTCTTTAATAAATTGAAGCGCTTCGTTTAAACGGCTGAATAAAAGAGAAAAGTGTGCGAAAAAAAAGATCAAAAAAAGAAAGAATTATTTCATCACTTTTCCATGCAAGTGAAATTTATAATTTTGACTTATATAGCTTCGTGGCAAATAACATATGAAAGAGTATGTTTGACGACATCAATAAATTACAAGTTAACTTAACCGTCGACTAACCGACACATTTTCACGACTTTAGAATATACCACCCCATTTCTTCCTGTGGTATCGTAAGTGGCGACTAATGAAAACCCTTAAAAATGTAACATGCTGCGAAAAATACCAAACAAACCAATCGCAGACTGATAACGTCAGCAGCATCTAAGATGAAAGGCCTCTTAAACTGCAAACATAAATCCATTTGCCTAGTGTGGCGGTTACTGAAAACCCACCCTTACTGTATAGACCTATGTACTACAGTGGACTTTTACAGATCGTTATGTATTAATTATCTTAACTAATATTATGAAGAATCACATACTAACATACATAAAAAGAAATAACGAAGGTTTCACAAGCACCCAGACGCGAGACAATGAAGAAAAAGAAACTAGTGGTAAACAATTAACCTGTTTGGAAATCAAACCCTGGACCTCCTGCGGAGAACTGCCTGAAAACAACCGCCAAAAACGCATTTAAAGATAACGGAGAATTATTAGAAATTAGTTAAATTCAAGGGTATAAGGGTAATCGTACGCCTTCATCGCTTCTACTTCAAATTATCGATCCTACGATGTTACTTTCGAGGGAAGGAACCTTAAACCTCTTACTATTATATGATTTCGTTGGGCTTACATTTCACAGCTGAATAATCGAGATGACGTTTATTCAATTACCTTGTGAGATGGATGGACAGGTAACTTATAAATAACTGTATATTATGTTCCGAAAATAGTTTTTCACAAAAATTTTATTTCAAATATATTATCATAATAATAGCCGTACTAATAGCCTCAATACCCGAGGTGATCGAAATTCGAGTCAGGAAACCAGAGTTCAATCCCCATGTGGAAGGCTGGTAACCTATGGGTTTTTCAAAACTTATGTACAATTTATACCGTTGGCTTGGACGTAAAGACGGTGAAATGCTCACCACCTATCATGTTGTCCCAAAAAATGTATTCGGGGAAAGGTGAGACGAAAGGACTTAATTTTCTTGACCTCGGTCATATTTATATACGCTTTTATATTTTTTTGTAATATTTGTATATTATTTTATTGTTTTCTAACAAGGAAGACCTGCTGATACCACTGGAATTTTACAGACCATTATGAATATACGTTTGTAAGGGATGGTGTCTACTGTAAATAAATTAATACCAATTCTCAACTGAAATATTAAAAAAAAACGATAACATAACTTCCTTCACTAGACCTAAAATTGAGGGAAACGAAACCTTAGTTTTTTAATTGCCTACAGAGCGTTGTAATGTCAAGTCGACCACCAAGGACGAATGGCTTACACACCGGTTTTCGTCATCGGGGTTCGATTCCTGGTCGGGTCAACATACATAACACTTTTTCTACATTTTCTTCCATCCTCCTTCATTACGAACCTTTGTTTTTTTGAGTCATAACTCAAGAGCTTAAGCTACTTACTTTGGAATCAGCGCAACATATGTAATGTTGTACCTATCTATCTTTTTATATTTATTATTTTATGTTCTCGAATACTTAATATACTACTTATGTACGAAATATACTACGTATTTATTTATAATATTTTCTATCAACTTTTGCAATTAGCGACTTACTTGTAACGTACTTGAAGCTTTAAGCACTGATTGCTCGCATAAAGTTAAGCAGAGTGCCCTTAGCAAATTTATAACTAATATTTAAGTACTTAATTCTAAATTACTACATAGTTCTTTAGTTCTGAAAATGAATGCTAAAATTTAAAAATGAGTTGTTTAAAAGTTTCTTTGTTTAATCTGTATTTGTATCTGTTATTGTTTAATGTTTGATTTTGAAAACAGTACACATGTATTGCTGATTGTATTGTGGAATAGGCGCACGAATATACTTCCCTATTTTCTCTGTTGGTTAGATAGACAGAGGCAATTAATTATGCTATTCTACATGTATAATACATATGAGGCAATAACAAAATACTATTTGCGACAGACTTATTACCGAATAAAGGCACAATAAACATAGGTCGACATTATATACCTGATATTTGTAAAATAAAAACCTACCGAAGGATTTATAAAAAGTCGTTTTCATTTAGATATCTTGATTTAATGGATAGTTTAGTGATGTATGTGATACATAATGGTACAGAGCTAAATAGATTGGTGAAAGACTCACAACCACGTTGTGTCAAATAACCTCCGATGAAATATGGATTGTAGGGACTAAATTATGCTGACCTCTTATTACCTCAGTATTTAAAAATATGTGAAGATGTATAAGTCTTCAAATGACGTTGTTATTTAATTCCTCTTAAAAAGTTTTTGAAGTGAAACTTCTTTAGAATCGTTGTGATTGGAAACCGGATGCAACGTAAAAAGCTACAGGTAAGAGACACAAATACAAAAATGTGTACGATGACGCAGTAAAAGAATTTTAAATTAAAATATATTAAATATCTTCACGCAATTCCCAATACAGGGGTAGTAGGTAGGAGAATGATACAGAAATATACATACTATATTATAAATAAACTTTGTAATTATTCTACTCTTGTTATAATTTAAGTTAAATTATAAATAAAATAAATAAGTATTAAGATTCCCTATCGCCCGAGAGTTATTAAACTGCTGTTTAACGACAGAAATGGTTCAAGTGTTTTATTTACCCCGACGTCTTCTATGCTACAGAAGTGTAACATCTGTAAAAATTATGAAGTTATTGCCGACAAGATTAATTTATAAGTTAAGTATTTTTATTTGAAAAGAAAAGTCCTGCATCAAATGTACTAAACACACATGGATCGGGACTGCAACACTTCCATTGCTCTAATCCTAAAGTAAAGATAGTAAGCTAAAGCACTTGTGTTATGATCGGAAACAATGAAGGTACCAATAAAACTTAGACCAGAATCAAAACAGAACAAGTGGTATTTTATGTATTGACCAGTCCAGGTGTCGAAACCGGGACCTCCGAGCTGGCAACACCTTAACATCTGGTGTGTACGACGGTATTTATCGTGCAGAGAGGTAAGTGAACCTCGTAAATATTTGTGTCACCCTCTAAATATCCCTGCAAAAGTACCTCAGCGATATAGGATTCGAATACAGAGCAAATATACACACCAACCAAGCGGTTATCGTGGCTTATAAGTAGTCTGTTTAAATATTACAATATTTCACAACTCAGTGTGACATCTTATTCAAGAAAGATACTAAACCCTACTGAGTTACTCCTAACAAAATTATATTACTAGGAAAGCCATCCTCTGTCCACAGCCACGCGTTACTTTAATTATCTGTTAAAAAAAAGAAGAGTGTAATTAAACATAAAGATGGCGACGCGCTCACCACCTGTCACGTTGTCCCGAAAATGTCTTCGGTGGAAGGTGGGGCGAAGGGACTTAACTGCCTGGACTAGACCTCTGTCTACCCCTGTATTGGGAATGGCGTGAAGATATTTATTTTTATTTTTATATTTTTATGTTTATTTGAAGTTAAGTAGCATTCTATATATGGCCACTGCTGAAGAATGACCTATATCTCATACATTCTTATGAGAGCGATTTGAGCAGGACAACATCCTACATACTGATCTAATACAGATTGTCGATCTTTGCACATCCTTGATATGATTTCAGGTTTTTACTTTATTTGTCTCAGTCAAATTTCTATTACGAATTATTTAATATTACAAAATATAAATAATGCGCCAAAGAATGTATACATGTATTTAAAGTCTTATTATGGTAAATTCTTTCTCTGCGAGGAATCGTTTGGGTAAGCACCACGCTCTTGTTTTTATATACCTAATAAATTAATTTATGTACTTACCTTATAAGATTAAATTGATTAAATAATCGATGTCCTCATTCTTTGTGATAATGAAAAGCATATGGCAGGTGTCTGGTGACCATTGAAGACCATTCACCGAAACATTGTACAACGTGACAGATGGTAAGCCCGGCATCGTCTTTATGTGCAAGCCAACAGTATAAATCGTATCATAGTTTTTGGAAAAAAATACTTTTGGTACAAGTCTTCCACCTGGTGGTCGAACTCGGATGTCTTGACTCGAAATCTAATCACCCAATCACTCGGTATTCGTGATTTCTTCATAATTGAAAATCCATTAACTTTATAACAGAAACTCGTAAATTATAACTAAATTAGTAATATAATAAAATACCATACTACATTATTTAGCACGTTTAGATTGAAGTTTAAGGAAACGGCAAGCCAGTGTTTCTTGCCAATCTAGTCTTGCGAGATATCGGTTTTGTCCGTAAATGGCTCCCAAGGGAAATCCCTCAAGTTACGCGCCTTACAAATATTCCACTCAATGGGATGTCACGCGTCAGCCAAGTTATTCATTCCGATCGCGCATTTTGACTCTGGGATTGACGTTTGCTTTCGGAAAAAGACCTGTATATAAGTAAATATAAGTAATAATAGATAAAAAGATAAGAGCTGCATCACATACATTGCTCCGATACCAAAATAAGTAGCTAAAGTTCTTATTACGTTTTGAAATTATAATATAATAATATTTTTTTATCTTTAAGTTATTTTCCTAGTCATTATTATTTTCCCGTATGTAACTAGTCTGCCCATAAATACTTTTACATAAACACTTTTCTTTTATTTTTATTCAACTTTTTAATCATTTTGAATTTGGAACTAGCTCTTACCAAAAGACTTAGTAGCTTTCTTAGAATAAATAAGGAATCTAAATTCTATGGACAAGATCAAGTAACAATGAATCAAAGAGTCTTAAAATTTTTATAAGTTTATCGACAACCTACAAGTTCGCCAAAAGCTGAAAATAAAAATCGCGATATTGTGCAAAGCACTCTCAACATAAAATGTCACTCGCAACTTGTTATCGCAAATCTTGTTGATTCAGAACATAAATTGTTATAGTGAAAAATGTTGCTGAACATTATTTCGTTAGAGGAATTCTTAAGAGACTTTCTTTCAGTCAGCGTTACTGGTAGTTATTTTATTTGGTATATGTTATTTAAACAAGTATACAGATTTTGTTAGATTTTACACTACTCGTAATCCACTTTTATGAGAGATATTTAATATATATTATATAATTTTTTTTTATTTATTACTTTTATGAGAGAAAAGAAAATAATTGTGCTTTCAGCAAAAAACACAATAATTTAATCAAAATTCATTTTGTCAAAAGCTTTTTCTTCTTATGACAAACTTATTGAATTTTGATAGGTTAGTTTTTGATTAAAAAAGGCTTGATTATATTAATCAATATTTAAGCTGCTTGCTTTAGTAGGCAAGTGATTAACTGTCTATCTCCAGGCAACATTAAAACCTTTTAATAAGTAACATACTTTTTATATGTGTACATACATACTCACATATATATATATATATATATATATATATATATATATATATATATATATATATATATATATATATATATATATATATATATATATATATATATATATATATATATATATATATATATATATATATATATATATATATATATATATATATATATATATATATATATATATATATATATATATATATATATATATATATATATATATATATATATATATATATATATATATATATATAGACAATATGCTTTGCTCTGATCCCTTAAGAAATGAAAAAACTTGTCCTAAGGAATCGGATGCAAAGAAGGTACCAAAAACACGCACACTCAAAAAAATGTAATAACTGGTGTGCTGCAGGTCCATACAGCTCTTCATCTGCATGCAAGTTTCCATACCATACCGTCACGTTGTTCCAAAAAATGTTTACGGTGAAAGAAGGGTCGGGAGGTTTCTTTTTTATTTGCCTAAAAACCTTATGTTAAAAAAACCAACAAGGCATATATATTTTCATGACTGAGTAACATTTTGAGACATCTGCACATATTTATTTTGTGATAGACAATGACAGAAATCTTGATAGTAAATTACTCACATTTGTTGCTTTTATTTAATTTTTATACGAGTCAAGAACGAAGTATAAAAGTAAATGTCAATTAAGTTCGTTGTAAACATCGATTGTAAATAGTGAATCGGATTGGTACGCTGCATGTTTACACGTACTTATAAAAGTTCAAATGAAAATAAAATGATCATTTTTACCGACGGACTTTCGCCAGCTTTATTATGTAAAGTTCTAGAGCAAGTAGTGATTTGCATAATTTGGTCTATTTTGCATGGAATAATAATTCACTTATGCTTGTTGGCAAAGCAAATTTTTAGTAAGTTTTACAAAATTTCTTTCCATATTTGAATATATTTATTGTTGCAGTCAGTACCTACAAAATTAAAAAAAAAGGGTTTCTGATATTAAGATTGCAAATGTCTAGACATCTTTTGACCCTCATTTTAACACAGCTCATTTAGGGCAGCATGAGAGTTAGTAAGCACATCGTCATCTTAATATTAGTATACAAAACGTATGTCGGCTCGGCTACGACACAAAATTAGAGGAGTTTGATAATCGGTTAAGTTGTGAAGGAGTTGGAGTAAAGAGACCCGAGTTCGATTCTCTGGAGGTAGGCTCTTGCCAATGAGTTTTTCTAAAGCTCATATAAGATTTCCTTAGTTTGATTGCACACAAAGACGGCTACAATCTCACTACCTGTCACGTTGCCTCAAAATGAGCTCCGGTGAAATGTGGTTCGAAACGACTGAATTGTCTAGACCTCTGGCTACCCCTGTATTGGAAAATGCGTGCAGATAAAAAAGAGGATATTTTATTTTACCCAAACAACAGCAAACTAAAATGCCCGAACAAATTAAAACATTTGTACAACATAGGTCGAGTGATTAACGAATTCGTTAAATGGATAGAAAGTCATTTATCATGAACAGCCTAGCAGCCAATGCTACATTCATTAGCGATCGGTTAACCATCTCATTAGTGACGTTAGATTTCTGCTTCTGACAAAAAGGAATTGATTTTAGGTTTTATATGGATGTCCTACTACGCACGTTCGTATAAAATGTTTCACAACAACAATATTAAGATATAAAAAAACTATACCGCATAAATTTCTTCGAGTTTTCTGTTACTGTGAGCTTGTTAGCATAACATTGGAGGCCTAATCTTAGAGAGCTGTCTTCATGCAATTTAGGCTGATAAGGTAAACAATCTATATACTTATAGGTCGGCTACCAAGGTTTCTTAGTTCAAGTGTAAATAAGATGTTTTTCTCCAGTTAAAACATCTTTTCCGTCTCTTGCGTTTCTTTCGGTATGTGAATATGAATTTACCATCTATTTCTTAATAGTCACGATAGCCGAGTTGTTGGGTGGACGGAATTTCGAGTCGAGCGACCCGAGTTCAATCCCCAGGTGGCAGTACCAATGAGTTTTTCAAAAACTTATGTACGAATTTCATCGTTGGCTTGGACATAAAGACGGCGACGGGCTCACCACCTGTCACGTTGTTCCGAAAATATCTTCGGTGGAAGGTGGGTCAAAGAGACTTAATTGTCTAGACTTGACCTCTGTCTACCCCTGTATTGGGAATTCCGTGAAGATATTTATTTATTTATTTTTTATCTATTTCTTCCCATTGATATCTTAAGAAGAAACTTACAAAGTAGCCTTAAAATCACCATTGTTACCGTCTCATGGTAATATCAACCAAATAGAAAAATATTTGAGCAAAATTAAGCAGATCAGACAGGCAGCATCGTTCAATTATTGATAGCTTTTTGTTTTTTTTTATTATTAAATTTTACCATACCTATAAACAAGGACTAAATGTCCTGTTTCATGGTTTCTATGTATAATTTCTTTTTTTTTTTGTTTATATTATAACTACTTAAATGTTAATGTGTTTTATGTAATCCGATTGAGTGTGTTGCATATGCCGAATATCTCTCTTTCTTTCTTTCATTATGACAAATTAAATTCATGATACAAGTGCTTAAGCTACTTTGAAATCAACGCAATGTATGTCAAGTGTCCCTATTTATAAATGTTTGTATTAATAAAAAGCGTCCGCTATGATCGACGTTATAAATTTCATGGAAATTACCCAGTTACTCAAAATACTCAGGAATCAAAATTAAAGAAAAACGCATCATACAACTAGTACATGTGAAGAACAGCTTCTTCCTATATTCAATTAAAATGTTTAGATAGGTACAAAAATCCTCGTGTACGAAGCCATGAGAAAAAGCTTGCAAATTAACAATTTACTATATAAAATAATTTTATATAGAACGTCTACGTATTCGTTTAATTACTGTCGAAGTCTAGAGGGTCGAGGTCAACGCGTTAACATGGCTTCCGCTACACGCAGCGCTTGAGAACATAATGAAACAAGACTATTTGTCTATACTTACCAATACTCACATAGTTTCAGACTGACGAAGCTTTTACATGACATATCTAAATCTTTAATCGCTCCTATGTTTTTTAAAATATTTGTGAGATATTTTTTTTTATTTTTGGTTTAGAAATTTGAATACTAATCTCTAAAAATATATGTTCCTCAAACTATTGACGTATTAAATACGAAAAGTTACAATGATTATTATCTTTAGTCGAGATAAACCTATGTATATTACTAAATACATTCAAAACAAGCCAGCGTCATCCTTATTATAATTAATACAAACAAAAGAAAGAAAGAAACATTTATGAATGAATTTTAAAACTACCTAAGAGCACCTTAACTGTCTATAAATGAGCAACTAAAGAACAAAGCATATTCCATAAGAAGGATATGCCATGAACAATACCAAGTACAATCAAACCTTTCTCATCGGTATAATTAATTTCGTACTATAATTAGTTTCGTATTTAAAGATGAATCTCCGTGGATCGAAATTAGAAATAAAAAATAGAACACTAGACAACAGTTCTCACACCAATAGTGTTCAACAAACTGTGTGTTAGCAATCTAAAATATATATCATATCTGTAATGAATAATATATGTTAACGTCTAAGTAATATCGAAACCAAACAGAATGGATAAAACTTGTAGAAAGTAAATAGACATTTTGATTATACTTGGAATAAACGTAGCAAAATCCATTACTTACCTCGCCCCAGGGTGCAGTAATTCGACTAAGGGATACGGGTAGAAAGCCTTATGGCCTCGATGGCAGGATAACTATTTTAAATAGGGTTAAGGCTCCGAAGAACAACCGAAAAGTTTTAATTTTCAAGAATAATTTTATTTTTATGATTTAATTATAATAATTCGTATTTATTTATTCGTTTAACAGTTCTTGAATAAAATCATCGAGATATGATTATCACGCATTTTTCTAATACTAACGTAGATAATTTTCTAATGTTAATGTATAGATAATAAAATCCTTTCAACCCACCTTTTACAGAAGCTTATTTAGGACGTTACTGATGCTGACCCTATGGCCATTTTGGAATCCTAGCCGGTACAATATAATTACAAAGATATAAATGTTTTTTCTGTATATGTGTATATTTGCACGTATTTATATGTATGTATATGTAAATAGTATGCTTAAATCGTTTATTTTTATGAGATAAAAACTTTTCCTTATCATAACTTTCGTCGCCTTCACTTACTTCATTTAATCTTTGCATCACGCGAAGGTTGACTGTTACAGAATGCTCCAGGCATAAAGTCAGCTAATACATTCTCACACATATGCAGCTTATAAATAAACAAATTAATATTAATATATATCTATAAACATTTTAAGTCACGATAGCCGAGTGGTTGGGTGGTCGGAATTTCGAGTTAAGAGACCCGAGTTCCATCCCCAGGTGGCAGGCTCGTAACAACGGATTTTACAAAAACTTATGTACGAATTATATCATTGGCTTGGACATAAAGACGGCGACGGCCTCACCACCTGTCACGTTGTCCCGAAAATATCTTCGGTGGAAGGTGGGTCAAAAGGGACTTTATTGTCTAGACTAGACCTCTGTCTACCCCTGTATTTGGAATTGCGTCAACATATTTATTTATTTATTTTATGTAAACATTTATGTACAACCATTTATATTCATTCTACAAATAATTGCCCGTAACGAGATTCAATTAACTTTAGTAACATTATCTAAGATAGTTATATTTCCTTTTAAAGGCGTTTTTTTTAGGTTCAGATTCCCATTTTTAGTGTAGAAAAAAGGGAGAACGTAGTGAATGCGACATTACTTTCAACGCACAAATTTATGGCCTCCCTAAGTAAGTCCCATAACACGCAGTAGGTAAAGTCGGTGTACCAGATGATGATGATAACGAATATGATATGCGTATATATAGTAACCACACTGTTAATTAGTCTCTTTTCATTAAACTACTCGTCCTTTTATGTCTATCGAAATTCTGTTAGTTACAATATGTGCCGTGTGATTTTTTAAATATCTTCAGTACTTACAGAACAATTTTCATCACTACAACGGTAATAGGTAATCGTCCACTGAAAGAGAGGATTTGTCCCGCTCGGCAAGCTGATCGACGCAGTACCAGAACTTGCACCTGAGTCGCTGCTGCCCATTACCATTCTGCTGAATTTTTGTTCGGTATTTTTTAAGATGGTATCCTGCAGATGACTATTTGCATTTTGAAGGTTTATCCTTTCTCCGTGGTTCTGGGATACTCTGGGATGAGAAGCTAAAATTTCAAACATTGTAAAATACGAGTATAATAGTAAAAAAATATAGTGAAAGCTGAAATTTCTATGGGCTGAAATTGATAAAATTTCGTGTCGCTAAAATAGCGATGACTCCATGTATCTCCTAACTACCAAAGAGATTAATTATTAAGAGGCACATGATACTGGTAACTTCTAAAATATTCCTTGATTAGTCCTACAGAATAAGACACCATAGTGCAATTATATAATTATTAATATTTTTCACATTACTTTGAATTAATTTTTAAATTTTCTTCCAAATACATATATTATAAAGGGTAACAAAATTGTTACTTATAAATATTCTGATACCAAATTGTCAACATAAAACCACAAGTAATTCTTCTCCGCGACGAAAGCAAGGGGCGCTGACAAAATTAATGGCACAAAAGTCCTCGTGAAATACGCACAAGTCGTTTGAGATTTACACAGCAATTATTTTTTATATCATGTGACAGATTACTGAACCAGACTATAAAAAATTTAACGGCTTGTACTTTCTGGGTCATCTGTATATTATAAAACAAAATGCAAACAAAATCAGCAATAAAACTGGGTATTTAAGTAAAATCTTAAACTAACTTAAAAGAAGAAAATTTATTTTTGTTTTACTAATTTTCAGCGTCTAATTTCTTAATAAGTTCAGTAGCCAACAACAGACACTGGGTTTCTGAAAAGAGATACGGACTGCTGCGCTTTTTTTTCTATATAAAAAAAAGGCGACAAATGGGTACGCAGATATATAGAATTAATTAGATATACAATTAAAGATATATGAGCTTAGGAGAGAAGAGGTGGAAAGAAAGTGGGACTTTCTGTGTAGTTTCAGTTCTCATTATGAAACGTAGAAATATAATATATAATCACGTCGGAAGTCTGCAAGGCTCTGTTAATTAACCTTTCAAACCTACCCATTCGCTCAGCAGCAATAGCCATTGCTTGACCTCTCCGCGTTTTCTAAAGTTTCAACTGATAGGGGCCGGATTAGAACCTGCGACCTTTGCCGTACCGTGGCAATGCTCTACCCTCCGACCCACCGTGTTCTACAAGCGTCAGTTGAAATTTTAAATATCTTTCTTTATTTATATCTGTTTTGGCGTCGTCGCCATCTACTTGAACAATTTCAACACAGCTTAATATTCATGACTTTACAGTCAGGAAACATTTATAAGATAACACCAACAAATTTATTGTGCAATTTTTATTGATTTTAAAACATTTAAGTTTTGCTCAACTTTTTGTTTATCAACGATATAGTCCTGATAGCAAAATACCTACATGAGCTTAGTACTATGCTCAATGAGCTCAATAGTGTCTTCCAAAAAGTTGGTCATAAGCATCCATGACAGACCAACGCCGGATTATGGAACACTATGCTCGAATATGCATACCTGGGACAAACTTACAGTTAACCCTAACTTCGACCCAGAGGTCGAAGTCCTTCCCGTCGATTATACCTCAACACCGGTTAAAATAAAAAAGTACACAACCAGTACGGGTTGCCAGTGATGTCTTTCGAATCTAAGATGTAGCGACGCACTGGTACGTTTTACTGCACTGTTCATTCATGTTCACGTGAAGTTATTATACCATATTACTGATGTTTTTGAGTTACAGAAGCCTCTAACCATCAGCTATATTATGAGCCTACTTTCACCCACACCCCTTAAAAATCCTTTTCACCTATTAACCGGCATTTGTTTTATATTCTGATCTTATGTTTTGGTGCGGTGTATTCTGGTTTGATGTTTCAAACGGTGGTAGGTTTAAAATGACTATCGATAAACTATGTACTTGATTTGGTACCCTACGCAGTATTATTAAACAAATACTAAAGACGTAATATATCGACAGTCAGTCTGGCACCGCTCAAGATATTGTGGCATTAAAAGTTATTACTATCACGCTTTTACTGTTAATAAAATAGCAAATCTAGAGTTACGGGAGGAGAGAGATGATAAATCCTTTTGTTGAATCATGAAATGCATGCCCATCTATATGTCTTCACGCCATTCCCAATACAATAGTAGAATAGGTCTAGACAAAAAAGGCCTTTCGACCCACCTTCCACCAAATATTTTTTTGGGACAGCGTGATAGGTGATGAGCCCGTCGCCGTCTTTATTTCCAAAGCAACGATATAATTTTTACGTATGTTTTTGAAAACACCTATAGATATGAGCCTACCTCCTGGGGATCGACATCAGGTCTCATATCTCGAATTCCATTCACCGAAAGAGTCATACTATAGTATAGTATATTCTTTGAGAGAGATTAGTGCAGGCGAACGTCTGCCTCTGCTTCAGTGTAGGTTGGACAAGTTTATACAGCCTCAAAATAAAATATTATAAACAGGTCTTTTTATAATTAGCTCGTAACGTAGTTAATGCTATCTACTAATTATGAAAATAAAAAACAACCCTATTTTATTTGTTGAATTTATTCTACTCGTTGCTCTCGTAAAACTAGGATAAGGGGCATTATAAACTTTACGATGTTCAAAAGATGCTACGTCCGTCAGAGTTGGAAATATACCTAGACTGATGTCGAGGTGCTTTTTTTATTAAACTCTATGGAGGTTTTGTTTACAAAGACATAACATTAAACATAGTGAAAAATATTTTCACATATGACTTATGTTGAAATTTAAATCTATTTAAAATGTATTTTATCTGGGAGATCTGACTATGCCATTCACACATATCTTCACGCATAGGCACTGGGGTAGATGGAGATCATGAAAATCCTTTCGACCCACCTTTCAGCATGGTATGTTTGGGACAACGGGTCATATGGTGAACTCATCGCCATCGTAGTATCCAAGCAAACCATATACTTAGAAATGAAGTAGTCGTGTAGTAGTCTTACACAATAGTATACAGTAGTATACATGAATAATTATTTTACATATTCGTGTAAACATATTAACATCCGTCACTTGGGTACAATCATTATATACAATATTTATCACACAAATGTTTGTCTCTACCGGGATTCGATCCCGCAACCTTTAGCTTAGAAGGCAGGGTCGCTACCAACATGCCTATCGGGTCGTCAGATCCAAAATGTATATAAAAATAAGTCTTTTTCTGACACCAAATAGCAGTTTCACTAGTGTTGTGAACCGTTTTGAATAGTATAGAGAATCAGTATAATCACATGCTTTTAGGCACTCTATCTTAGTCCTTGGTGTGAAATGCATCAGAAACCTCCTTCTTTTTAAATGATTTGCAGGTGTTTATGGGCTTCATTTACCATCCGGTGGACTTTTAGCTCATGTTTCACCCTATTCGGCTTCGATGGAAAGTTGGTCGAAACGACTTCATTGTCTAGATCTCTGTAGACTCAAGTAGGAAATATTCAGAGAAGGTTTAAAAAAATCCGATAACAAATTATTATAGTGTAATAATACAATAAAAAACGAGCCTTGTTAGTTTATAATTTATAGATGAATGCGGGCGAAGTCGCAAGATCAACCTAGTTTAATATAAACGACACATTGAGAAACTTAGTCACGTTAAAATTAATGTGAACATACTCCCTTTTCAAAATGAGTTATTATGTATTTTCAGATAACACAACCATTATTTTGGACACTCGTGTTCTAATTTTGAAATTAATCATAGATAAATTACAACGTGCATACAGATAACATTATTAATGTTCAGATACAGCAAGATAGTCAATTTGGAATGTTAATTCCAATTAATAATGTCTTAATCAAGTAGGCTTAAATTTTAATAACCGTTACTATTCGACGATTTGTTGAAAATATACACCAATATACACCATATTTATTAATTTACCTTTTACTTGATGAAATTTCGCATAATCAGAAAAATAAGGATATGTGCTACAGAGATAATAAAGATATTACTATAAAAACATTAAGGGCTGATTCTTTTTTCGCTCAACAGATAAGTCAAACTATTCAACGTGAAAATGTAGCCAGTGTTCTTGGTATTATGTCACGAGGGTTAAGTCTGTACGATTATTGTAGTTTTTAGTTAATATTTATTTTTTCTAGAAATAAAATTTACAAATATTACATAAGTAACAGAAATAATTTTTAAATTCTTCCTTTCAGTCTATTATGAGTCCACTGCTCCCATAGGTCTACCCTGAAGTTATAACCATAATTAATTAAAGACGACCTCCGTGGACGAGTGGCGTAAATACCGTTTTTCAAGGTGTCGCCATCACGAGGTCCCGGGTCGGAGAAAAATCACTTATTCCACATTTTCTCGGTCCTGGGTGTTTGTGGTGTCTTTGTTGTTTCCGATTCTCATGCCTCAAGTGCTTTAGCTTCTTAAATTGGAATTGGAACAATTAATGTGATGTATTTACTTCTATATAATCGCTAACTTTTGTAAACATGTGCTCATTAGATTTTACGAAATTAGCGCATACGAAAATATGCATGGAACAGTTAACATTTTTAATTTCTCCATACATTGCGTGCACACATTTAAAAACACTCTAATTATATCAGAGGAGTTGCCACATATTAAGAATTTATAATAACAATTAGTTTTTTAGCAAAATAATCTACAATTAGATAGGTTACTAACCGTTACTTCGTCAAATTAAACAAAATTCAGAAGAATAAATTTGTTTTAAATTGACTTTAGATTTAACTTTCCCAATACTGGCCAGGCAGTGTAGTCTAGTCTAGTCTAGTCAATTAAGTCCTTACAACAAAAATATCACGAGAGCTTATTAAGGACAACATGATAGGAAGGTATGAGCCTGTCAACATCTTGAGCCGGCTGAATGGGCCTCAGGGATGGGAGTCAGACCTCAACTTGGATTAGGCATTAGAGGTAACTTGGTTCCATTCGCAGCCAATAGCTACCACTTTTACTAATACGTGAAAATAGTTTCATTTGATGTTGAGAAGTAAAATAAAATATATCTCATTCCCAATATAGGGGTAGATAGAGGTCTAGACAATAAGTCCATTCGACCTACCTTTCATCGTAAATATTTTTTGGCACAATATGACATGCGGTTACCCTGTCGCCTTTTTTTATCATCATGTTTGTGATGTTGGTTGTATTTTTTTATGGTCATGCAAACACTCTACTATTTTTTGATATAATAATCTCGCCATTCGCCGGTAGTATTAGTGCTGTACTAATTCTAGATTTTTATATATTTACGAGTACAAGGCTTTTCTCTCAGTTGTCCCTTACCACACCCTGGGGATGAAAGGGTTAGGTATACTTTAATCATCGTAACCACACGTCATACAAAATGATATATGTGATAGAGCTCAAAAGTGTAAAAATAATTTAAAGGTCAACATAATATTAACTTAAACGAATATTGGCATACCGAATGCGGTTCAGCTTAAAAAGATAAGTAAAACTCAATTTACTTTTTTCGTTGTCAGGAAATTCGAGATAAAACAATACAGAAGTTGTATTAGGAAATTATAGGATCGTCCAATTTTGCTTGGAGCTCAACTACTGATGACTTCCGCAGCGGAAATTAAAAAAAATACTTGAGCTAAACCTGAAAATCTTGCCAAGTTATCAAGTTTCTTGAAAATTTACCGAAGAAGATTTGCTGAATTGTTTTCATCGACTGTTCTGGTTACCGTTTATTTTTTTTTTTGTAATCAAAGTAAAATTTAAATATTTAATATTTGTTATATTATCAATAGCCGAGTTGTTGGGTGATCTTAATTCGAAACAAGACTCTCGACGTTCGATTTCCACGAGGAGATCACTTTGTTTGTACCGGCAAGCTCCGGTGAAATATAGGCATCTTCTTCTTCTTCTTTCTGGCGCTTATATTTTCGTTAGTCTTAATGTTGACTTTTGATAGTTTGTAAATAAGAACAACGATAAGGACTGCTAGTCTAAAAATTATATTTACAATCTTCAACCTCTGCGGTACCGTTGCCTCGGTAAGTGGCAGGTTCGAATCCCGCCCGTATCAATAAATTTTTAAATTTCTCATAAGTTTAATAATAGTACTAAGTCCAGTTTAACTTACATGCTTTAAAAATTCAATAAAAATGAATCACACTGAATGAACTGCTCTTTGGTGCTTTGACTAAGAGTTTGATGACCCGAACGACTCCTAATTAAATTATATTAAAAAGGTAGATTACCTTTGTTCAAATAAAAAGTTATCAACAATCTGATGTAAAGTAGTTGAAACTAGCTTGTATTATATGTTTGTTTATGTACTAAGCACAAAAACGACTAACAAAACACGGACCGTATTGGATTAACGCAGCTCTTCTCCTCCCTATGTTTGCAAAACAAAGGCTTACTTCAGAGAATAATCGGGTAACCACAAGATGTATAATTAATTGTACATTCTACTTATTGATAATATAACAAATATTTCAGAATAGCATCGAATTTAATAAAAGCGTATTTTTTTTACTTTTTCTCGCTTTACATTATCTTCATACATTTCTAACAGATAATGATATCGTAAAATTTAATAATAAATAAAATTTTATAACAAAACTCAAAACTAAATGGCAAATAAAAAAATGACTAATTATTAGCTATTTAGGGTTACTTCAAATCAGGGTTGCGTTGTATTAGCCATGATTCACATTTCCTAAGTGATGTTCCTTTTTGGTACAATATACTACGAACAGGTGGATTGGATATCTAAGGTCTTTGTGTCTTTAATTCCTTTTTAAATATAATTAGAATAATATAGAATTAGAAATTCAATTACATAATAATGTTTTTTTCCTCAATGTAGAAGCATTCTCGTAAATTATATTTTAAATATGTATTTATAAAATGTATATAAGGTTAATGTATGTGTGTGTATGTATATATATGTTTATTATAATTAAATACATATTATACATAAACATATTAACGATAGATTATACGACGATTTACTGCCATCTATGGTATTTTTTTGTTTTAAGCACCGCCCTGTTTTTTTCTCCTTGTATACTCCTGGTTGACTGGTAGATAATGCAATTGTACATTAAATTATGTGTGCAATAAAGTTTTTAATAATAATAATAATAAATACTAATATTTGTTTACGTAACAGTTTGTTTTAATTTTTTAGATTTATTTCCCTATATTTCGTTATTAAAATATCTTTCTTCCTTTATTTTTTAATATTTTCTCTGAAATTTAAATTGAAGGAATTTTCACATAGATATTGCAAGTTGACTTTGTTTATTTAACAAAGCCATCTTTGGTAATAAATTTAATACTGATATTCGAAGTATGCTTACAATTTCAACAATGGCAAAAAGTTCCCTTTCATCTCTAAGGCTTAGCGTCCCTGTTTCTAAGAACAAAGGGACGGCGTTGACAAAAAGTGAATTATTATGAAATAGTAGCACTAAAACCTGCAACTTGACGTTGTTAGATAAAATTTTAATAAATAAAATAGAATGTAATTCTCGTTTTATAAATTATTGTTACGTGAAATTTAAAATAAAATTTTAGTACCTGAATCAAACTGGTAATAGCTGACACTTATTAATGTATGACGAATATTAATATATTATATTTTTTTATGTTAAATATTATTTTCAGAAATAAAACGCATGTGGATAAATACATAATGTAAAATACTATGTGAACACTTCTAATGATAATTTCTAAAATGTTGCATGTTAGACGACGTCCGTAGAACAGCGGAATATATTCCGATTTTCATGATGTCACTAGTTCTGAGGACTCTGGTTCGATTCCCCGGACGGTTCAAAGTTGAAAATATACTTTTTGTACATTGTCTCGGGTCTGGCCGTTTGTGGTACCTTCCTTATTTCCGATTCCACAAAACAAGTACATTAACAACTTAGTTTTGGAGCAGAGCAATGTATTTGATGTTATCCTTATTTATATTATATGTATATATCTGTGTTATTTTAAGATAAGCATCATCAAATCAAACAATAATTAATGTTACATTTGAATGAATCACAGTTGTGTTTGTGGAATACATGAGGAAGACGTCAGATGTAGGTTTTGTATTAATTAATGGTGGTGAAATTATAGTGAGCATTTAAGTTCATCATTAAAATTATCACAGACAAAATAATTAAGTTACACCAATTTTATTCGTTATAAGTTTGTCATCACATTTTTTTTTATTTTACTCTAGTGTAGTAGCTTTATATAGCTTCGTTGTTAATAATATGTTTAAAAAAATCGATGTCAAAAACATATTCATTTTCCACAAAGCATTCAAAGGCTAACAAGTTCATAAAATAGTATGTTAAAATTATGTGAGTTCTTTGCATGTAATGCTTTTAATTATTTCATTTAACTAAAAAACTAACTAAAAAAATTGACATTTTCTTTCAAAATTGTAGTATTATCCCAAACTTATTTTCGGAAGTTTATTGCCCTAATCCTTGTACTCGGGGTTCTCTAAGCGTTCACTTTATTTAGGGCGTTTGATCTTAACGGAAATTAAGCTTGGTTCAAAGGTTTCGAATGTTCATTATAAAGCAGTGGGTATTTGAAGGAATGTTGAAAGGAAAACAAACTTTCCAAATTACTTGTCGCTTGTAACTTACAGTGTCTGCTATATAATTATTATACTTATTTAACAGCTCGTAAAGTTTATTGCAGGTCATAGGCCTATGATATGATATGAGACTAACTTCTGTATTTTGGTACTCTCCTGTATCTTATAAGAAACAAAAGTATACAGAAGAAGCTAGCCTTAAAGTTAGAAAAAGAACTATTGTAACGATATTTTAGTATTAATAACAGAGATAAATTTATACATTAGATGTGAACTTATTTGAAATATATTCTTATTGGAAACATACTAAAATCCTTATCAAATCCGAATGACGACCAAATTTCAGAAAACTTATTTTAAAATTAGTTATATTAAAACCCACGAGACCAAAAGAATTATAATACGTTTCGGTCTGTAAGAAATAATTCAAATACGTACTCATTACACCCATATATATTAAACACTTCATTCTCTTCAAAAAAGATAAAAAAGATTCCTACATAAAATACGAAACGGCGTTCAATTGCCAGACATAGGCCTCAACCGTGAAAGGGCTTGACAAAAAGATCGCAATAATAGGTATCTTGTGTCTAATATGCTACTGCTCGTCACCGGCCTGCTCATTTTGGATGATGGGATAATTATCCCACTATCAGTCGGCAGCCATTGATATTGTCAAGTGTCTCTTAGTCATCTCTTACGACGCTAACTAGAAGAAAGGGATAGGTTATTTTTACGCCGACACCACCACGGCCTGAAGATGAAAATTAATTTATGTTGAAAATAAGATGAAAGCCTACAATTCTGGACTGCCAAAAATTGGATGGTATATTCTTATATAAATATTCCTTTACTTCTTACAGAAAATTAGTGTATTTACAGCTAATGCTGAGTGGGGACCTTTTTATGTATGTGCTGCAGTATAAAAGGTACGGTTTGTCAAAATAAAAAAATAAATAAAAAATTTGATAGTTTTACTTTAATTTAAGAGATAAAGTAGGTTTTTTTTATATAGGGAAGGGAGGCAAACGAGCAGGTGGCTCACGTGATGGTAAGTGATTACTGCCGCCCATGAACATCTGCAATACCAGAGGCATAGCAGATGCGTTGCCGGCCTTTGTATAGCCTCTTTTCTTGAAGGTCCCTAAGTCGTATCGGTCCGGAAAAACCGCTGACGGCAGCACATTCCATAAAGTGCAAGTGCGTGGTAGAAAATTCCGCAAAAAACGCACTGTGGTGGAATGCCAAGCATCAAGATGGTGTTGATGGAATTTTGACTATGCCGTAAGGTTCGATGGTGAAATTCAACGGCTGGGAATAATCCGAACAATTCCTCAGAGCACTTCCCGTAGTAAATCTTGTAAAAAATGCAAAAAGATGTAACATCTCTTCTCAATGCCAGGGGATCTAGCCTATTAGATAGAACATGGTCGTCTACGATTCGAGCCGCTCTTCGTTGGATACGGTCAAATGGAAGAAGCTGACACTGGGGTGCCCCCGCCCAGAGATGCGAACTGTACTTCATGTGCGGCCGAACCTGCGCCTTATAAAGTTGCAGGCGGTGGGTCGGCATGAAATACTGTGGTGCTCTACTGAGCACGCCAAGCATCTTAGAGGCCAATTTGGCCTTCCCTTCCAAGTGACCGCAAAACTGAACGTCACTCGATATGTCTACGCCAAGGATTCCGATACTGGCTGAGGCAACTAGGGGAGTACTCTCAAAATGAGGTGACACGACGAAGGGTTTCTTTTTAGCGGTAACCGCGCAAACTTGTTTCTTTTTAGGGTTGAACTGGACTAAATTTAGTCGGCCCCAGTCCGAGACTTTGTCCAACAAAATCTTGACTTCAGACACAAGTTTGTTCCGGTACTCGTCGACGTGTTCCCGAGAAATATTAGCACGGCCGGTGTATAGGGCATCACCAGTACTGTCGTCTACATAACAAGGAATATTACTAATTTGTAACAAATCATTGATATGCAGAAGAAACAGGGTTGGCGATAGCGCACAGCCTTGTGGGACACCAGCATTCACAGACTTGGAGTCCGAGCATGCACTGTCAACTACAACCTTGATGCTCCGGTCTGTGAGAAAACTAGTGACCCAATTGCAAAATTTCTCGGGAAGCCCATATGATGGAAGCTTCGAGAGAAGCGAAGTGAGGTACACAAGAAGATGAGCGACCCCGACGGAAGCCGTACTGGCGGTCACAAATCAACTGGTGCTCCTCCAAGTACCTCAGGAGCTTATAATGGACTCCATTATTTTGGAGAACAAGGAGGTGATATCGATTGGTCTGTAGTTACCCGGATCTGAGCGGTCGCCTTTCCTAGGGATCGGATGCACCAAAGCTGTCTTCCATGTCATCGGGACGACGCCTTCAGAGTAGGAGTACTGAAAAAGACGAGTTAGAACAGGTGTCAACTCTGGAGCACACATCCTCAGCACAATAGGGGGGACACCATCGGGCCCACTCGACTTCTAGATGTCCAGGGAGAGGAGTGCTTTTCGCACTGAGCTCTGAAAGAACCGGATGTCCGGCATAGAGCACTCACTGCACGGGATGGTCGGCGGTGAGTTCCCCCTGTCATCAAGAGTCGAGTTGGATGCAAAAAGAGAACCTAGAAGATCGGCTTTCTCTTTTGCGTCATGGGCCAGCGAATTGTCCTCCCTGTGCAGAGATGGTAGTGATGGATGACTGAAATTCCCTTGAACAGCCTTGGCGAGGGACCAGAACGCACGAGTTCCCGAAGGAAGACGAAACAGTTTCTCGCCAATTCTGCCAATGTGCTCGGACTTTGCCGCAGCCACTACTCTTTTGAAGGACCTGGCGGCAGAGTTATACTTCTTCTTAAAAACGCTAGTATTTGAATCCCGGGACGCCAATGCATTAACCCAGGCCCGGTAGCACTGCTGCTTTTGACGAGATGCCATTCTGCATGCGCTACCAAACTAAGGCTTAGATCTACTACTTATGGGCACTACAGAGGAAGGAACGAAAAGTTCCATTCCTTGAAGCACCACATCGGCGACTGAATCTGCAACGGCGTCGGGACTATCCAGCGAGAAGCAAACCTGCCCCCATGGGTAGGATGCAAAGAAAGATCGCATCCCTTCCCAATCTGCCGACCTGTAGTGCCACAGACGGCGGTGGCCTGCATATCGCGACCGCAATGGGCACTTGATAGGCACTTTACTCCGAATCAGGCAGTGGTTCGATGAACCCAAAGGGGCATCAACGAATACCACATAGCCGTCCGGATGAGAGGTCAGCAGAAGATCCAGCAGGGAAGGTGTATGATCTTCGTCATCCGGAACCCGCGTTGGCGAAGTAACCGGTTGTGTCAGATCATATGCTAAGGCAAAGTCAAAAACAAATCTCCCCGCATGATCAGTGGTTCCAGATCGTAGCCATTCGGCGTGGTGGGCGTTGAAGTCGCCGAGTACAACGATCTCTGCGGATGGGATCTGCTGTAGCACGAAATCTGCAGCCATTTGGATGTGGTCGATGAGTCGGTCAGTTTCGTCATTACCGCTGTAGGACCTATAGAGGCACCTTAGACGCGAGGGTGGTCGTCGCTGTCTAAGCGTATCCACAGGGTGGACAGGTCCCTACCTTCAAAGCTGCCGAGACGATGAGAACATATATCATCACTGACGTATACACAAACCCCGGCCCGTGGCACAAAATAATGTTCAAGCTTGTACCCTGGGTAGGAAAGATAAGAGATGTAGTGAAATGATGTTGTTTATGCGCAAACGAAGTTATACTATTCTATTCTACTTATCTCCATTTTCTCATCGTTTCTTTGATTCTCTTTTTTTCATCAATCAATTCAATCTAACATTTATAAGTACCTGAATCAAATTTACCCTCATCTCTGAGGATTATCGCAACTTAAATGTGATAAAGGTTATGGATATTTTATTCAAATGTAACGTTTCATTACTTAGTTTACATCAATTGGGACCCAGATCTGCTGTAATTTTATTCTAATCAAGCGCTTCGTTAACGAGCTTACGTAGGTAAGGAAATTACTTTAATGGCGACGACTTCAAATTTTACTCATATACCTTGTGCTAATTACATAGAATAAATTTGATTTCATCTAATTCATGAGCTACTTAATCGAAATACGAATTTATGTTTCAGTGTGCGTACAAAATCTTGACGGTAAAATGATAAATGAGATGAAGACCTTTTTGATATAAGTTTGGATTCACACATATATAGTATTTTTCTTTGTGTACTACAATAATTGAACTTATAACAAATTATATAAAATCAGTATAGATTCACAACCATTTATTAAGCATTTTACATGATATGTTTTATGATAGTCACATACGTGCAGCTAAAAATCCTTTAAAACAACATTGCTTCAAATTGACTACAAATCCCACATGTCGCTAAGCATGTGTAAAAAATTTACACCTTTTGGAATTGGCCTATTTACAATGGCAATTTAAATTAAGCCTTAAAAGCCGTTGTGTATACGACACTCGTCCACGGAGACCGCTAAATATGGCAGATCCTTGAACAATTGCCGTGTTACAATGGCCGCGCAATATCGGCAAATCTTATTACCAGACTCCTCACTCCCTACACGCTGCTGCCCATCAGAAAATTAAAAAAATTGCAATCGATGGATGTAATGTTTGTTACTTAAGCCGATGAATAAATTGTTGTATTTGAATTGATAAGATTTCTTCGGACTTCTACCACATAATTTCTTAACCACTTATTTTGGAATTGAAATAACTAAATTAAAATAACTAATTTAAATAACTTGAAATAACTAACTTAATTAATAAATGAACCGGGGTTCATTTATTTTAAAAGTAATGACTCAAAGCAGTAGTATATGCAAGTATGTCGCTTCATAACTTTATACAAAGTTATCTTGTTAAACGACTTAACTTTAACCGTTGTTACGATTTTCACTCAATATAACTTTCAAGGAATATCTGAAAACTTATTACCTTAACATGACTATTTTACCAATGTGCGAAGACATGACTATATATAACTTTCGTAACTTTAAACAAATTGTAAGTGACGATAAGCCGGAACTTGCACAATATCGGTCAGTGTTTTATCAAAATTGCTGATACCTTCTTTTGGCCAAATTACCGCACGCAGGTTACAAGCATTTCGGCGGCGGATTCAACAACAGGCTTAGTAGGCTAAGGCGGATGTTTTTAAGTAACGCAAATTTGATGTAAATATTTTTTTTTTTGCAATAAAAAATGACTGTCTCAGTCACTTGAATACCATTAGGATGTAATACTGCGTTATTGATATTTATAATGTATTTACAAGTTTAAATTCTTGATTACATTGTTTGGGGTTTAGTACATACTAAACCCCAAACATATTATATATTATTATATTATGTATTCATATATGTAGGTATGTATATAATTATGAATATGTATATATTATCGTATATATCTATTATGTATTCTGTATATTCCTATTGCACCACCTACGTAGTAAACTTTTCCTTCATGCCATTGGTTGCCTGGAAGAGATCTTATGAAGCGATAAGGCCGCCAAATTGTTCATTTCATCCTTGCATTACATTGCATTGTATCCTTTGTTAATTTTAACCATAAAAGTATATAAAAAAACTGGGAAATCTATTATGTTTTAGTACTTTACAGTATATTGGATGATCCAACGACTGTATATGAAAAAATACTAAGCCCTTTGTAAAATATACCATCAAATAAGCATTAAAAAATTTTTTTTTTTTCAACAGAAGTCACGACAGCCCAGTGGTTGGGTGGTCGGAATTTCGAGTCAAGAGACCCGAGTTCGATGCCCAGGTAGCAGGCTCGTACCAATGGGTTTTTCAAAAACTTATGTACGAATTATATCACTTGGACACGGTACGGTTACGTACCGTGTCCACGGTACACTTGGTACGGCTTGGACATAAGGACGGCGACGGGCTCACCACCTGTCACATTATCCCGAAAATATCTTCGGTGGAAGGTGCTTTACTGCTTCTTTCACTTCGTCATTCCACCATGCATCACCCTTTTTACTACTACATCTTTTCACAGTTCCACACACGTCTTCCGCTGCACTAACCATTCCATATCTAAGGCTCTGCCATATTTCTTCCACACATTCTTTCCTGACACCAATGCTGTCCAGCTTTTCGGCTACCTTTGCTTGATATTTATCCCTAGTGTCCGCTTCCTGAAGCTTCCAGCTTCGGATGCTACCGACCGACTGTGGTTCTGGTATCGCCATCCTGTGGCGCCAACCCGCGAACAGACCCCTAAATCTAGTAATCACTAGATAGTGATTCGTTCCCAGGTCAGCACCCCGGAATACTCGCGTATCCATCACCTGTTTTCGCAGTCGGTCATCCACCACGAATAAATCGATCATACTTCTCTCATTCTCTCTTGTTCTAGTATACATATGGATTTTCTTGTGACTAAACACAGTGTTTGAAGCTTGCCAGCATCGTTAACCCTTTTATCACCAAACATTCCAAGCACCGACTCGTACCCTGGCCGAGCGGTACCAACCCATCCATTCAAATCACCACATACAACAATTCTTTCGTTTCCTCTAACCAAGTCTAGAACTTCTCTTACATTCTCCCAAAACTCCTCCAGCTTAGCTCTGGACGACGAAGCTACCGGCGCATAAACAGCCAAAAGGAATAACTTCGTCAATCCCAATTTAAAGCGAACCCAGAGAAGTCTCGATTTCACAACCGTCATAACACATTCAGTCATAACATCGACCAACCAAGACGACAGCAGCACCCCCACTCCTTGGCAGGCGCTCTCGCTCTCCGGGACTCCGAACCATAGAGATAACGCCCAGCCAGGGAGCTCTTCAATACCGCTGCCCTTTCGCTTGGTCTCCGACAAACACACGACATCTAATTCTCTTTCTTTCATTATTTCAATCAACTCATTCGTCTTATCTCTCATGCCTCCTCTAACATTCCACGTGCCAACTCTGCACTCCGTCCTCCACCTTCCGCCGTGTCGGGCTGTGCGTGACGGGTGGCGGTCCCCATCGCCGCTTTGCTCGCTGCATTCCACACCAACGGGGACGAACTGGTGTGCGTCGCCTTGGGGGATCGCCCTAACCCTCGTTGTCATGGGTGCGCAGCTGTGTAGAATTGCAGCCCTGAAAAGGGCTGGCAGGGGTCGCGACGAGCACGCTTCTACAATGACCCCCTATTCATAATGTAATTCATCGTTTCATTTTACTTAATTTTTTATTTGATGTCAAAATTAAATTTTATGATGGAATCGCAATATAAGCCAGGGCCGTGTCATTACCGCGTAATAATACTTAACAATTACCTCATCCTTATCTTATCTCAACCACCCCATACCACACCACAAAACCATTCCAAATCATTCATGATATCAGCAAACCGATGACTGGCAGCGTTTAAAGTGCAAGGTAGTCTTATTGTGCAAACCCTCCCGTATTAGTGAGGGTAATGTCAATGGACTTTAACAAGCCGTTATGATAATTGTGATGATATATGTTATATTAATTACGATATAAAAATGGTACTGTCTGCACTACTAACACCAAGTTTTATTGGTCAGTGCATGTGTTTGTTCCGGATTTTTAATCGTGGCTTTCACTCGCAGACAACTGTTACAAAGACTTGTTTTTATATTACAAATAGAAGTTCGACTTTCAAAAAAATGTGGAATCTTATTTTTTTGAAACAATATAGAATATATAACAATATAGAATCTTCTATATTTCGGAAAAAATATTTATTACCAGAATAAATATTAAACATAGCGTAAAGCCGCGTGTCACCACAGATTTAAATATAAAGGTGTCGTGATAACTTGTATTTCAAATACCCGAAATGTTTACTAAGTATATTCAAAAATATTTTACTAAAGCAAAAATTCAAATCTAAAAACCTTCAATTTCAGACAAATCGCGTTGTGCTGTAAAGAAAAATACTTTTAAATGAAATGTGCAAATCGAATGTTGGCCGCAAAATAAAAAAAAATCTAGCGTTCTTTTACGATCGCATGCAGTTTTGTGCAAACAAATACTCATAGCATTGTGTATTGCTTTACAAAAATAAAAATTGGAATCCGACGCCATTTTAAGACTCATCACTTTTATTTAATATAAATAAACTTTTTAGTAACATAAATAATTTTACAATATTTTACCAATAATTTTAGAAATGGGACAAATATTTATTTTTACAGTTTAATTATTAACAATATTTGTTGTTGCTTTTTAAGGCTTTGGAATAAAAACATGGTAACTACCTAGTATAACATGGTACAACATGGTATGGTCTAGATCTTTGCCTATCCCAACATTGCCTATCATAACAAATTCCGTAGAGATAATAATAATATTATATTTAAGGCATTTTTTAAAATTTTTTGTGTAATTTTCGACTCAGGTTTTTTTTTACATTTTATAATTTTTTTAATTTTTTACAAAAATACAATTTACAAAAATACAATTTACAAAAATATTAAAACTTTATGTTGCTTAAAATCTTTATGTAACAAATGTATTAAAATCTGTTTAAATAAAAATTTTTTTTTACATTTATTATGCATATTTAAAAGAAAATTTTAAGGTTTTTAATTTATTTGTCACAGTTAAAGCGTAAACGATATCATAAAACACACGAGAACCGTAATAAAAGCAAAATGACGAGTGCTTAAATACTGAGAATAACTTTGAAGAATTAAGCTCTTAAGTGTCCAATAAAGTCGTCTCAGTGCTTTGCTTTAGTGCTTGCAAGCTCGCAACACTTCGTGTTTAATTAATGCCTCTATCATGATGAACATCAATACGACACAGGTCTGGTAAAATTTTAAGAGAAAAGCTGTTTCATTTGCCTAACTCAAACATCACTACCCTTTGAAATAATTTGTTTTTTTTTTTTCGGTTACATTCACATAGCAAATGTTTGTGCGACCCTTAAATAATTCATGCTTTTGTTATGAGGATTAGTTTTAGGAGGATTATGTTAGGATATGAGGATTAGAGACTAATACTAGCTTCCCTTATCCTAATTATGCAAAAAGTTCATCTGTTCTAGCGTTTTGGATTTAACATATTTTAGTTAAAAAAAAAATATTTTCACGCAATTCCCAATACAGGGGTAGACAGAGGTCAAGTCTAGACAATTAAGTCCCTTTGACCCACCTTCCACCGAAGATATTTTCGGGACAACGTGACAGGTGGTGAGCCCGTCGCCGCCTTTACGTCCAAGCCAACGATGAAATTCGTACATAAGTTTTTGAAAAACTCATTGGTACTGCCACCTGGGGATAGAACTCGGGTCTCTCGACTCGAAATTCCGACCACCCAACAACTCGGCTATCGTGACTTTTATATTTTAGTTTATATATAGAATAAAAATAATATGTTTTACTAGTTGCATCCCCGGCTTTGATAATTTAACTAATTGGTTTACTAACTGGATATCTAAAATAAAGTTTGAAATTTTACTAAGTACATAAGTAAAATGGTTTAATTGTATTTATATATAAGATAAAAAATAAGCCGAATTGGTCCAACCGTTCTGCACTTGGCAACAATTTTGGCGAAAACATTTTGTTTACATTACCATGTGGTTAGGACGTAAGAATGTTCCCGTAAGCTTTTTCTTCTTGTGGATTTCGTAAGAAGCGACTAAGGTAAAGGCTGTAAAAATGCTACTACCTACAGATGGTAGTAAAACCAAGTCGAAAAATACCAGACTAAAATTCAGCAGACCGGTAATGGTCCACAGCGTCTAAGGTGTTAGTAAGTTATCTGGTGCAGTGATTACCAATACGATAGGCAAGGGTCGCTATTACTGCAAATCGTCCCGTATTGAAGAGGCCTATGTCCTACAGTAGACTTTTACAGGCCGTTATGATGATATTGATATTTAAATTTTATCAAAATACTAGTACTATTAAAATAATGCGTCACAGTCACGTAACATAACGTAAGTTAATTAATTAAAATATGTTAATAACAAATAAAATTGAAGCGTCTGGTTGTAATTCCAAATTAACAGCTTTTCATATGAAAACATATACGGTGCCTACATAGTAAATTAATTTTTAAAATTTTTCTCTGTCTATCTGTTTCTATGTTCCGACTAAACAATTCATCAATGGATCAATTTTAGCGATTTTGGGAGATATATTCAGCAGTGAAGTAATAATTATGGAATAGTAGACCTATGATTCTAAATGAAATAAATATCTTCACGCAATTCCCAATACAGGGGTAGACAGAGGTCAAGTCTAGACAATTAAGTCCCTTTGACCCACCTTCCACCGAAGATATTTTCGGGACAACGTGACAGGTGGTGAGCCCGTCGCCGCCTTTACGTCCAAGCCAACGATGAAATTCGTACATAAGTTTTTGAAAAACTCATTGGTACTGCCACCTGGGGATAGAACTCGGGTCTCTCGACTCGAAATTCCGACCACCCAACAACTCGGCTATCGTGACTTTTATATTTTAGTTTATATATAGAATAAAAATAATATGTTTTACTAGTTGCATCCCCGGCTTTGATAATTTAACTAATTGGTTTACTAACTGGATATCTAAAATAAAGTTTGAAATTTTACTAAGTACATAAGTAAAATGGTTTAATTGTATATATATTTAAGATAAAAAATAAGCCGAATTGGTCCAACCGTTCTGCACTTGGCAACAATTTTGGCGAAAACATTTTGTTTACATTACCATGTGGTTAGGACGTAAGAATGTTCCCGTAAGCTTTTTCTTCTTGTGGATTTCGTAAGAAGCGACTAAGGTAAAGGCTGTAAAAATGCTACTACCTACAGATGGTAGTAAAACCAAGTCGAAAAATACCAGACTAAAATTCAGCAGACCGGTAATGGTCCACAGCGTCTAAGGTGTTAGTAAGTTATCTGGTGCAGTGATTACCAATACGATAGGCAAGGGTCGCTATTACTGCAAATCGTCCCGTATTGAAGAGGCCTATGTCCTACAGTAGACTTTTACAGGCCGTTATGATGATATTGATATTTAAATTTTATCAAAATACTAGTACTATTAAAATAATGCGTCACAGTCACGTAACATAACGTAAGTTAATTAATTAAAATATGTTAATAACAAATAAAATTGAAGCGTCTGGTTGTAATTCCAAATTAACAGCTTTTCATATGAAAACATATACGGTGCCTACATAATAAATTAATTTTTAAAATTTTTCTCTGTCTATCTGTTTCTATGTTCCGACTAAACAATTCATCAATGGATCAATTTTAGCGATTTTGGGAGATATATTCAGCAGTGAAGTAATAATTATGGAATAGTAGACCTATGATTCTAAATGAAATAAATATCTTCACGCAATTCCTAATACAGGGGTAAACAGAGGTTTAGTCTAGACAATTAAGTCACTTTGACTCACGTTACACCGAAGATATTTCGCGACAACGTGACAGGTGGTGAGCCCATCGCCGTCTTTATGTCCTTCGTCTATTATTATAAAAGTTATCTACATCATAACAGACTACTACTACCACCACCACATGCTTCCAAATATAATTATCTGAAATAAATTTAGCGTTAAAGTGTTTAAATTAAATTATATCTGGAAGAATTTCTTATATATCGTTAATAGTTTATTACATTCTATCCGAACTTTATTTTTTAGAGTGATTTTGGAGAAACTTTGTGCAAAGTTTAGTAGTAAATTCTAATGTAGTCAGTGTAACCCAGTAAAACTGTAACCCAAGTTTTATGTGAAAAATGTTTAAATTTAAGACTTGGACGTGTCGGTATTTAATCAAAATAAATGAACATTTTAAAATGAAGTCAATTAAGAGGCAAATTGCTTGAGTGAGAAAAGTTTAAACTGTCAATGTTTTACATCGTTCAGCCGATCCTTGTGGTCTATTTAATTAATTGAATAAAGAATATACATCATTCAGTTAATTAAGTATTAGATCATTCAAATAGCCGAAGAATTTGCTCATAACATTTATTTCCATACATTTATCTACGGAATATAATATATATTTATGTAGGGAAGAATGGTTGAGAATTACGATGTGTGCAAATTGAAAGACAAAGAGAGGCTGGCCATTTTATCGTTTTTATTTGTAAAAAAGTTATACGAGCTACTTCTACGAGCTCTCCTGGTCGGGAACTAAATTTAGATTTTAAAAAACCATAATTAATTAATTAAATTATAACCATATTGTTTTGTTATGACTGAGTAAATTTTATTTTATATGTAAAATTTCTCCGATAGCCCCGATAGCCGAGTTGGTTGGGTGAAGAATTCGAATCGAGTCGATCACCTGGAGATTGAATTCGATCCCCCGGTTGTAGGCTCGTTCTACTGTACACCACCTGAAAAGTTATCCAAAATATCTTCGGAGATTGGTGGTTTGGTCGATTGAACTTAATTATCTGTAACTCTGTCTACCCCGGCTTTGGAAATAGCGTGAAGGTATATTTTTATGCATAAAATTTTAATAGGCAATTATACTTGCAACGAATAATAAATAAGACTATAAAACCGATGAAATAAAGTAAAAGCTTATATAAAATTGCAGTAAGCTTGTATAAGTACCCATGAAATAAAGTACAAGCTTATGTAAAAAATCCTCCTGTGATAAAACGCATAAAGCACAATCACTAGTGCTTGGTATATTTTATTACACTATTTATTGTTAATAGTGAAACCGGAAACAGCTTAATGATTACGGAAAATGGTGACAGAGAGACCTTAGTTCAACAGTCGATTTTTAAAATTACTCATGTCGAATTTCTTAGAAGTTCTCTGAAAGAAATGATAGAAAATAATGACCATAAAATTATTCACAATTTCTTTGACATTGGCAGCCATCATAAGGATGCCATAATGAGAATCCATATACAAATTACATGGCTTCTTATTAATAGTTGAAGACCTCCGTGGACGAGTGGCATACATACCGATTTTCAGAGTTTAGATAGCTCTGAAGTGCCGTGTTCGATGCACGGTCGGATTAATGCACTAAACTTTTTCTATGTTGTCAAGGGTACTTAATACCTTCGTTATTTCTTATTCCATAACATAAGTCCAAGGCAACGATATAATTGTACATAAGTTTTAAAAAAAAAAAACATTGGTACGAGCCGGCCACCTGGGGATCAAACTCGGGTCTCCTGACTCGAAGTCACCCAACCACTCGGCTATCGTGATTTATAATTTCTCAAAGTAATAATAATATTTACAAAGTATATATTACAAACACGTATTTTGATGCTCCGCTTATATTTCTTTATATGTAATTTAACTGGCGGTTGACTGGTAGAATGCCTTTGGGCATTACGTCCGCCAATTTTACTCGGTCTGTGCAATGAATTTTTTAAATAAATAAATCTTATTCTGTTTTTCAGTAAATCTTTGTCAAAAAATAATATGTTTTTTTGACTATCTATCTAACTATCTAATCTAACTAAGACTATCTAACTTTGACTATCTCGCTTATACTCCGGTTTTCGCAAGGCCAGCTCTGAGTCCCGGGTTCCCTTCCCTAATGTTTTCTACATTAACTCGACCGGGAAGGTAACCGGGAAAGGGTGTAGTGTGTGTATGTGGGTGTAAGTGCTTAAGCTACTTACATCCTGGGATCAGGGCAGGATATGTGATATTGTCCTTATCTATGTATTTATTTTTTATTGTTGTAAATATATGTACATAATTTTATATAACATGTATATAATTTTTATGGTGTTATCTATTTGTTCCACCCTCTTCTGGATCCATTTCATTAAAATTTTTCACAAATAAATAAATTAATATAAATATCTTGACGCAATTTCCAATATAGATTTCCAATATACAGAAAACAACGTAAATACAATGGAGATACTACCTAAAAATAAGTCCGGCCTATATGCTCACACGAGTGTATGTAATACGTTGCGGTCATTTACTCTCACTCACAGACTTTACTACGGTTTAGTTTAGAGTATTTCAGATTTTTTTATCATACATACAAGAGACAACAGATCGCCTACTGTCTCGATCCTTGCATACCTCTTTCGCTTCTTTCAAATTTATCATTTTCTCCCTACACGCACATATCCGAGTATATCCGGGTATCCGAGTACTCCTGACCCACTCCTTTTTAATTTGCTCAGATGGTCTTCAAAAATCTATCTCTGCCAACTTAGACCCCTTTTAATGTTAACTTTCGCGCTGTATATTTTTTATCTGAAAACTTCTTTTAGCGCGGTACTCAGATTTTTAAATCAGATAAAAACTCTGGCCTCGCGACACTGTTACGAGACGCAGCTATTGTGTGTGTATATATGCATGTACATATAGCAGTGTGCGAACACGTTTAACACTATTTTCTTTCAATTGAACAATACACTTTTATTAAAAAAATACTTTTATGTTAATTTTAATAATTAGAATACAAGAATAATAAGAATTAGAATTAGCCGATGATAGCCGAGTGGCTGGGTGATCGAGACAGACCCGAGTTCGATCACCAGGTGGCCGGCTCGTACCAATGTTTTTTTTTTCCAAAAACTTATGTACGGTTTTATCGTTAGCTTGGACTTAGAGACGGCGATGGTCTCACCATCTGCCACGTTTTCCCGAAAAATATCTTCGGTGGAAGCTGGGTCGAAGGGACTTAATTGTCTCGACTAGACCTCTTTCTACACCTGTATTTGGAATGACGTGGAGATATTGATTATTTATTATAGCATATTTTTTTAAAATATATTTTACAATATATTTTAGCTATTGTGTGAATAATGTCTTAAAATTATTTTAAAACTGTGTAGTGCCAATAATTATATTCTGTACCAATGTGTGGTTTAATAAGAAGTGTTGGAAAGTTTGTACCGCAAGTGTACAAATTTAAAGTTTAAATTTATAAATCTATCATTGCTGATGTCACTGTTCCTCATCTCGTAGGTAAATATTTTTCGCTTCTGTCGGCACCCCGGGAGGAGTGTAACCGGTATATTTTTTTACCATTTGTTCTTCACCGTTCTGTCAACACTATCGAAGCACGACCTCGTCCATTATAGACAATCTTTCAAACCTACGGTGCAATTTTTTTTTGGTTTTATTTTTATTGTATTGTAAGAAGTATTACAAAATGAAGAAATTATTTTAATCGTTTAAATATTAAAGGGAAAACATTGTTCAACTGGCAGAGAAAATAATGCCAGCATTGTATTTTTTTATTATTATGAAAAAAAACTAATCTTTGAATAAAACCTTCTCATAAACAGAATTTATAATATTTATAATCAATGTTTTTCTATATTACGGTACCACGGTATTATTTTTAAAGCACATTGAATAAATTGTAACTCCAGGAATAAATGCACAGTTCCTTTGATTATTTTGAATATAAGACAAAGGGTGTAATTATTACATTGTTACAATAGTTCGCCTCGCCCCGAATTGACTGCGAGAAGGACATTAAGCCCGCCCATTGTAACCCTTTTCATTACGATAAACAATAAAGTTTATAGAAATAAATTGAAGAAGGTATTAAAATTGGATGATACGCCTTTGTTGTTATTTTTAAGAATGTACGCACGCTGAAGTGGCAACGGGCCGGCCGGCCGCAAAGATCGTAGAGATAACCGCTGGAGAAGAAAGGTTCTCGAATAGCTGCCTCGTATTATAGCTAAACTCGTGAAGCTAAATGCTGTCTAGCATTCTATCTGTCAATCTTTTGGAGAGCTCTATGTTCAGCAGTAGATTTAGGCTATAATGATAATGAATAATGAAGCCACACTGAGCTTTATGTTAGTAAGTAAATGATAAATTGAAAAACACATCTGACACCGGCGGGATCCGAACCCGTACCTTCCGCCGTAATGTACTAAGAATGCTCTTTCCAGTTGAGATTTCATATGCCGCATGCCTCTTTAAAATATTTACTTCAATCTCAACTATATTATTATACTGTACATCAATAAATTATTAAGTAAATAGAAAAGGTTGTACTCTTTTTTAATTAATTGCCGGCACAGTGGATTCAAAGAATTGGAATACTTTATATGTACATGTGAGTTTATCAACATACAACCCTTATATTACCACATTATATTTGTTTAAAATGTCGATATTACGACCATACTCTATCCGATCGGCTAGATCCCCTGGCTTTGCGAAGAGATGTCGCATCTCTTTGCATTTTCTACTAGGATTAATACGGAGGAAGCTCCGAGGAATTGTTCGGATTAATCCCAGCCGCTGAATTTCACCATCGTACCTTACGGCATAGTCAAAATTTTCATCAACACCACCTTGATGCTTGGCATTCCACCACAGTGCGTTTTTCGCGGAATTTTCTGCCACGCACTTGCACTTTATGGAAGGGGCTGCCTTCAGCGTTTTTTGTCGGTTTGCCGGACCGATACGACTTAGGAACCTTCAAGAAAAGAGCCTATACCTTTCTCAAAGGCCGGCAACGCATCTGCTATTCTTATACTTTTAGGTATTTTTTGAAATGATTATTCCGCCATTTATTGGTAGTCTATTGCCTTTTTACGTTTCCCTTTGTCGCCTCTTACAAGAATGAAGGGAATAAAAGGTATGGTATATTTTAAAGCCGTAACCACAATGACACAAAACACATCTAACATAAATACGTAACAATTCCCATTCACATACGGCCAGGGTGTTGACAACCTAGTTGTATGAACATAATATCTCAGCCCTAGAATAGCCAGCGCAGTCTCCAGATCTAAATTTTATTGAGTATGCTTGGGATATGTTCCAAAGTAGAGCTCTGAGGGATTTCCCTGAAAATCTGATTACAAGACAAGAACATATTTTGTTAGAAAATATTCTTCAACTGGATATCCTTATAACGTTATCCTTATAACGTTACGAATATTTAAAAAAAAACACATTAACACGTGTTAATGTGGTTTTTTTAATATTCGTTAGTATATAATGTGTTAGCTCAAAGCATTTTCTCAAAGTACGTACTTTCTAGGAAAATTATCCAATTTTTATTTAAACAAAGTATTTTACATCAGATCTTTGCACATTAAAGCCGCTGGTCTTCCCCGGCCTCGTTACAGCGAACAAAAGCTTTACCATATTTCAAAAACCATAAATTATTAAAGGGTTAAGCAAATATCTTTACAATAACGTATTATAAGTGCCTATAGGCCATTAGTTTTTTTGCTTTCTCCGTCCTCCCTTTGTTTCAAAGGTTGTGGCAAAGTTGCTAGCTCAGAAAATCGAAGTAACTTCTGTATCGAAGCTATCTCTGTATTCTGAGGTTGGTGGCAAGGTTATTTACTTTCAAAAGGCGTATATAGGTTTGCTCAATAATCGTCTTTTACTTAAACGGTATGCCGCTGCAATTTCCGGTTCTCAGATTACGCTATTTTTATCCCCCGGAAACGACAAATTTCTCAATTTAGACGTTGGAGGTTTATCAACCTGTATTGGTTAGAAAAGTTATTTTAAAGTGTATTATCCTAGAGCATCGCCACGGTACATCGCAGGTTCGGACCCTCACGTGTCAGTTGACATTTTAAATTTCTCATTTATCAATAATTGTTCATATCATCTCAAAAATTGAAATGTTTACCAATCTGTAAACCAACCGAGTGACCGACGTTCCAATTTTTTTCGATTTGAGGGCCTTTGCCCAGCTTTGGTCATGAGGCTACTTACTTTCAGTTAATTAATATAAAATCAAAACTTTACGACACATTATTACTATAATAATATATTTCGGCCCATTCTATCCTCAACTGCTACTCGTACGAAGCTAATAAAAAAAACTGTATCGTCAAATTCTCCTTTGTGAATTTATACCCTTTACAAAGTTATTTCAGTAAAAGATTTGAAACAAGTATCGTAAATGTTCGAAATTTGCTTTGAGAAATTTCTTTTGTCGTTTCCCTCCGCTTAACCCTCGCACCGCAATGTTTTGAATTATTCCCAACTCTGAGTGTGAGATCGTTTAAGTCATTCATCCGTCTATATTGTTACGGGGGAATGTCTAATTTAGTTCTATAGGGACCGTTATTTATTTCTCAAAGTATTTTTAAGTGAAAGATAGCCGATAGCCTAGTTATTAGAGACTCTGCCTTCGAAGATAAGGTTTTACAATCCGCTAGGGGCAACTATTTATGTGATGAATATGATGAATGTTGGGTTGCTTATATGATTTTTTGGATTAGATACTATGACAGCGTTAGGATGATCACCTGTCACGTTGTCCTAAATAGGCTTCGGGTAAAAGTGGGTCAATAGGACTAATTGACAGACCTCTGTTTACCCCAGTCTTTGAAATATGTATGAATGTATGAATGCAGTCCATACGCACCAGCAAACCACTTCTAAAGAAGAATGTTGTAGAAACGTCACCCTCAGTTGGAATGGCTGTACGGACATCATTGGATAGTCTTTCGCATTTTCAAGGCTCTTACTCTAAGACTCCTTTCACTGTAGAAAATATCATCGCTACTCTCTCTCTCTCTCTTGTATTGTTATTAAGTCTATATCATGCCATTCCCAATACGGAAAAAGACAGAGGTCTAGACAATAAAATCCTTTGGACCCACTGTATGGTGAAGACCGAAGACATTTTTTGGGACAATGTGACAGGTGGTGAGCCCATCGCCATCTTTATGTCCTAGGTAACGTTATTAACGTTATAAGTAGTACGTAAGTTTTTGAATAGGCACGAGCTTCGTGGATCGAACTCTGGTCTCTTGACTCGAATTCCGATCATCCATCTACTCTGCCAATGTGACTGTTTAGAATAAGTATTCTAGAATAATTATATAAGCCCTCTATACGATTACTATAATATTTCACCCGACACTACATTTGTTAAAAGGCAATTTGTCCATACGATCCAGAATCCTAAGCATAGAAGTAAGAGAAATTAAAAGGAATACATTGCCTACATATTGCCAATAGACTTTAACTTGGATTTATATAAAAAATATTAAACAAAAACCACGAAAATGATTCTAAGTTATCATCGTCTATCGGTGATATATTTAAACTGTTTCAGTATAGATTATTTTTATTTGTAACTTACACATAACCTATTAGAATAGATAATTAAATACTATCCATCGACACATCTCATGAAAATCATTTGAAACAAAAAATTTGTCCGGCCTTTCCAGGATTTCTACTGGATGAAAATCTATTTAAAAATCTTCACGTCATTCCCAATACAGGAGTAGATAGAAGTCTCGACATTTAAGGCTTTTCGACCCACCTTTCACCGAAGACATTTTTGGGACAATGTGACAGGAACCCGTCGCCATCTTTATGTCCAAGCCAACGATATAAGTGGTATATAAAATTTTGTAAAAACCCATTGGTACGAACTTGGGGAACGAACTCGGGTCCCGTGACTCGAATTCCGATCACCCTACCACTCAGCTATTGTGACTACGTGAAAATTCATTAACGCTTTATATTTGTATGGTTTATGTGTTTTGTTACATACATCGATACATACGTTTTTATAGAAAAGTAAGGCAAACGAGCAGGAGGCTCACATGATGTTAAGTGATCACCGCCGCCCATGAATACCTTCAATACCAGAGGCATAGCAGATGCGTTGCCGGCCTTAGAGTGCCCCCCCCCCCGATAATTGGGGGAGGGGGAGTGTGGGCTTCCGGTTATCTGCACTCACCAGACGAAACGCAGAAGTTTATTAGATATTCGGTGAGGTCGTGGTACTTCCCCGGTCGAGCCGGCCCATTCATGCAACAAAAAAGCGGATGCGTGACTACCACTGTTAAAACATACATGGGCACTGGCACTGGCACATACATAGATGGCACATGGGAAACTATCATATATATTACTCTAGTCCCAAAGTAACCCATAGTAACTTAAGCACCTGCATAATGGAATCAGAAACAACGAAGACACAAACACCCAGACCCAAGAAAATGGGGTTAAAGTGTTTTCTACATTGATCCCACTTGGAATCGAACCCGGGACGTCAATGTTTGTACGCCACTCGTCCACACATGTAGTCAAATATAAAGAGAAAGAAATTATATATTTTTTCTCGAGCTGTGCACATAAATAAAACGAGGAGCTCTGAATGGTCTCTTAAATTAATGGCTCAAAAAGCCAGTCGGTGAGTTCAATAAACAGTGCTTACGATGTCGCCGTTGGGTCGTTTTCGCAAAACAAAGTAAGCTTTCTTAACAAGTTGTTTCTTTTGTGTCAAATATAATTTAGCTATGAAGAGATAGACACAATATTATATTTTCTATCTCTAATATTACCGTGTGGTCTCGGAGTAAGAATAAAATAAATACATAGATAAGGTCAACATCACAAACATTACACTGATCCCAAAGAAAGTGGCTTAAACTTGTATTATGGAATCAGAAACAACAAAGGTACCGCAAACACCCACACTCGAGAAAATGTACAAAAAGTGGTTTAAACAATAACTTGACCGGGAATCAAACCCGGGATCTCTGTGCTGGTGAGAGCATGAAAACCGGTATGTACACCACTCGTCAATCGAGGTTGTCTAGCCACCTTTCATCTCGTGGGTGTGCGGCGACAAAGGCGAAAACCTTGAATATTTAAATTGCGGGATAACTGTCCTGTAAAGTCCTTCAAAAATAAGCAGACACCTCTTCTGCTTATTTTTGAAGTAGTATTTTATTAATATTTTAACTCATTTTCATTTTTATTTAATTACATCTAGTATCTTTAGTAATAGTCACGATAGCCGAATGGTTGGGTGGTCTGAATTTCGAGTCAACAGACTCGAGTTCGATCCCCAGATGGCAGGCTCGTACCAATGGGTTTTTTTTTTCAAAAACGTATGTACGAATTTATCGTTGGCATGGATATTGAGACGGCGACGGGCTCACCACCTGTCACGTTGTCCCGAAAATATCTTCGCTGGAAGGTGGGTCTAAAGGACTTAACCGTCTAGACAAGACCTCTGTCTACTCCTGTATTGGGAATTGCGTGAAGATATTTATATTTATTTATTTTATCTTTAGTAACACATCAATAGCAATCTATATGTAGTATGTTAGATTATACACTCTGGAGTGAATGAATGAAAATAACAGAACAGTACATGTACTTAATAATCAACACCATTCCTCACTTTTTTATCTTTACTCATTTCCCAATAATCGGGTTGTCATAGGCATAGACAATAAGACCATTCGATGCACATTTCACCGAAGCTTACTTTGGGCGGGTGACGAGCCTGTCGCCTGTCTGTTTGACTGTCTTTATGTTCACGCCGATCTAAATCTTACATGTTTTTTTTTTATAGAAAAGGCCGGCAAACGAGCAGGCAGCTCACGTGTTGGTAAGTGATTACCGCCGCCCATGAACACCCGCAATACTAGAGGCAAAGCAGATGCGTTGCCGGCCTTAGAGTCCCCCCCCACCCCAAAAGATTGAGGGAGGGGGCGTGTTTGGGCCTCTGGTTACCTGCACTCACCAGACGAAACGCAGAAGTTTGTTAGACTCCTACTTTACGCCGGTATTCTGTGAGGTCGTGGTACTTCCCCGGTCGAGCCGGCCCATTCATGCAACAAAAAAGCGGATGCGTGACTACCACTGTTAAAACATACATGGGCACTGGCACTGGCACATACATAGATGGCACATGGGAAACTATCATATATATTACTCTAGTCCCAAAGTAACCCATAGTAACTTAAGCACCTGCATAATGGAATCAGAAACAACGAAGACACAAACACCCAGACCCAAGAAAATGGGGTTAAAGTGTTTTCTACATTGATCCCACTTGGAATCGAACCCGGGACGTCAATGTTTGTACGCCACTCGTCCACACATGTAGTCAAATATAAAGAGAAAGAAATTATATATTTTTTCTCGAGCTGTGCACATAAATAAAACGAGGAGCTCTGAATGGTCTCTTAAATTAATGGCTCAAAAAGCCAGTCGGTGAGTTCAATAAACAGTGCTTACGATGTCGCCGTTGGGTCGTTTTCGCAAAACAAAGTAAGCTTTCTTAACAAGTTGTTTCTTTTGTGTCAAATATAATTTAGCTATGAAGAGATAGACACAATATTATATTTTCTATCTCTAATATTACCGTGTGGTCTCGGAGTAAGAATAAAATAAATACATAGATAAGGTCAACATCACAAACATTACACTGATCCCAAAGAAAGTGGCTTAAACTTGTATTATGGAATCAGAAACAACAAAGGTACCGCAAACACCCACACTCGAGAAAATGTACAAAAAGTGGTTTAAACAATAACTTGACCGGGAATCAAACCCGGGATCTCTGTGCTGGTGAGAGCATGAAAACCGGTATGTACACCACTCGTCAATCGAGGTTGTCTAGCCACCTTTCATCTCGTGGGTGTGCGGCGACAAAGGCGAAAACCTTGAATATTTAAATTGCGGGATAACTGTCCTGTAAAGTCCTTCAAAAATAAGCAGACACCTCTTCTGCTTATTTTTGAAGTAGTATTTTATTAATATTTTAACTCATTTTCATTTTTATTTAATTACATCTAGTATCTTTAGTAATAGTCACGATAGCCGAGTGGTTGGGTGGTCTGAATTTCGAGTCAACAGACCCGAGTTCGATCCCCTGATGGCAGGCTCGTACCAATGGGTTTTTTTCAAAAACTTATGTACGAATTTATCGTTGGCATGGATATTGAGACGGCGACGGGCTCACCACCTGTCACGTTGTCCCGAAAATATCTTCGCTGGAAGGTGGGTCTAAAGGACTTAACCGTCTAGACAAGACCTCTGTCTACTCCTGTATTGGGAATTGCGTGAAGATATTTATATTTATTTATTTTATCTTTAGTAACACATCAATAGCAATCTATATGTAGTATGTTAGATTATACACTCTGGAGTGAATGAATGAAAATAACAGAACAGTACATGTACTTAATAATCAACACCATTCCTCACTTTTTTATCTTTACTCATTTCCCAATAATCGGGTTGTCATAGGCATAGACAATAAGACCATTCGATGCACATTTCACCGAAGCTTACTTTGGGCGGGTGACGAGCCTGTCGCCTGTCTGTTTGACTGTCTTTATGTTCACGCCGATCTAAATCTTACATGTTTTTTTTTTATAGAAAAGGCCGGCAAACGAGCAGGCAGCTCACGTGTTGGTAAGTGATTACCGCCGCCCATGAACACCCGCAATACTAGAGGCAAAGCAGATGCGTTGCCGGCCTTAGAGTCCCCCCCCCCCCCAAAAGATTGGGGGAGGGGGCGTGTTTGGGCCTCTGGTTACCTGCACTCACCAGACGAAACGCAGAAGTTTGTTAGACTCCTACTTTACGCCGGTATTCTGTGAGGTCGTGGTACTTCCCCGGTCGAGCCGGCCCATTCATGCAACAACAAAAGCTGATGCCTGGCTCTCCACTGTTAAACTCGGTCGAACTCGGTTTTTTTGACTTGAATTCTGATCGCCCAACCACTCCGCTATCGTGACTTTCAGCACTTAAAAGTGCTGAAAGTCACGATACCATTAAAATGGTAATCGTTATACAATTTGTACCGATTCAAGTGACAGAAATTTCATTTTGTTATATTTAAGATATCTTTAACTATCGCCTAGTTTAAGTTCCCAATTTTCTACATCCATGCCGTGTAAAAAGTAAAACGTTTCATATAAAACGTAATACGGGAAAATAATTCTTTTTGAACGTTTCTCAGAAACGTTCAAAAATATTTTGCCATAAAATTTGTTTACGAAATAAAAAGGTCCTGTGAAAGAACCGTGAAAAACAAAAAAAAAACTTTATTTTCTCTTGTTTGCGGGAAAAGACAACAAAGATTTCGTGGATAAAAAGGAAAACATTAGGTACGAACTAAATGATAATTTATTTCTTGACGGTTTCGTGCACAGATCGACATAGCTTTTGTGAATTTTATAACTTTAACAATTAGGAACATAAATCTACGAAACTTTCAAATTAATTTCATATTTTGCTTTTATGTTAAAGAGCTTTGTTAACATGAATTAAATTAAAAAAAAGAAACACCGACATGACTTCTGTATTTCACTTGTAACATTTCTCTTCATTTGGTATCGGCGTTCGCCAATCCGTTTGCCGAACGTGGCGTTTATTACAAACCCTCCTTCGGGAGAGGCTTAAGACCAGCGGTGGACTATTACAGACCTTTGTGTACTTATGTAGGTACATATGTATGTATGTACGTATGTATATCGGTCAACTACTAAACCAACCCTATTCTGCTACAAACCCCACAATTATAATTAATGACTTAAACCTGAATTTTGAAATTAATGTGACTCCACAAGTATTTAAGATATTGTCACTGTACAACAAAGGCTAAATTGATCCCATAGCTACTATCCATTATCTGCGAAACTTTCCAGTAAATAGCTTGCGTATATTATGGATTACAAAGGGTCGGTTATTCCAAAATAGTAGACTGTGCAAAATAATTTGGTCGTGTGTCGAAATGTGTGAAGTTAGTTCTTCCCTACATAGCTTGACGTACATTCAAGAAGCCAAGTCATATATCATACAAGACAAGTTTTCGTGTTGTTTCAACTTGATAGGTGGTGAGCCCGTCGCCGTCTTATGTCCAAGTCAAAGAAATATAAATCTTTCGTAAATAAAAAATATAAATCTTTCGTAACTTTTGGAACAAACCCTTTGGTGTGAGCCTTGGGGATTGAAATCGGGTCTCTTGACTTGTATTCCGATCACACAAACACTAGGCTATCGTGACTTATTTTAATTACAATTAGAAAAACAATGATAATTGTATATTATACTGTTACAAACTTAACAGCATATCTCCGTCAGGTTTTTATTTTTTTAAGGTAATTAAAATATATTCGTACATTTATAATTATCCCATTGAACCCAGTGTTAAATTCGTGTGTTAAAAAACATTTGACTTTCGTTGAAAATCATTCTACAACATGAATGTTCAAAGAACACCTCCAAAAGAAACACGATCAGTTCCTGATTTATCTAAAGTAACATATCTTGATACACCCACAAAAATTACTATGCGTAAACGCAAGCAAAGAGAAACTGATTTCAAAGATGTCAACATTTCATAGTGAATTTCATTCGGAATTTGCGTTATTGTTTAAAGAGTTTACTGAAGAGTTTACCCAGAGGCAAAACAACTTAATATCTAATTTATCTCCAGGTGTCAAACAAGTTGCGGAGCAAATAAATTGTATTAAAGAATCACAAAATGAGATTGTTATTGAACAAGATAACTTAAAAACCGCTTTATCCGAGATAAAAAAAGAAAATTATTGCAAAATTAATTCGGTAGAAGAGAAGTTAGTAGAGGCAAATGCTACAATAAGCAAACTATCGCAAAAAATTAATGTAATGGAACAGTATGGTCGAAGCAATAACCTTGAAATTTCTGGAATTCCTTTAAAAAGTAACGAAAACTTGCATATGCTAATCAAGTCAGTATCCAAAAAAGTAGGAATGCCGATAGAAATGTTACAAATTGATTATATAAAACGTGTAAGAAGATACCCCAATAAATAAGTGAGTAGTGACAATATTTGGCAGAATCCAGAATCTAGTGCAATACATATATAGTACATAATAGTGCGATTGACCCAGCATAAAATAAAGTCGGATCTACTAACTGCGGTTCGCTGCCGCCGAGGCATAACAACAGCTGATCTCGGTCTGGATGAGCCTTCAAAACCAGTGTTTGTAAATGACCATCTTACACCTGTTAACAAATATCTTTATCGTAAAACTCGCATGGTAGCCAAGGAAAAAAATTATAAATTTGTATGGTTAAAGGATAACAAAATATTTGTTCGTAAGTCAGAATCTGTTAAGGCTATTATAATTTCATCGAAGAAAGATTTAATTAAAATAACATGACTGCATAATTTATTATTTAAATATACTTACGTCATTTACATTTTTTATATAAAATATGTAAACTATTTAAGCTCTGTTATAAGAATTAAAATATATAAAACATGTCTTTATTTAAAAGTTTCTGACACTGTACAGTTATTATATTTCTCACAATATGTTCCTCATAGTTTAAATATATGTATTTTGAGATATTATTACCACGTTTAATTTGTTAGCGTTAAAGTAGTGTACTTAATGTGTTTGTTATCTTTCAACATAACTTTACCTGCATTTACCCTCATATCAAAATATACTTCACTCATTTGTTTATTAGAACAAGTATCTTAGAAATTAGTACAACTACCTTCATTATTAAATTGTGCGTAATTATTTTGTTTATCTTCTGTTTGTGTTTACCTATCTATGTGAAAATGAAATTACTAATACTAGATCGATATGATAAAAAATCAAAAAGATTGGAAGCCATTTCATTGAAAAGTGTAGTTTTTGTTACCAGTTACCATATTTAAATTATCAAATGATTTTTCTGTTATTTTTACTCTTAAAAAAATTATTTATGAAACACTGTCCATTTACTATCAAAACGTAAGTGGGTTACGTACTAAATCGCTTGAATTTTCATCGAACATTCTCAAGCATAACTATGACGTCATATGTGTTACTGAAACATGGTTGAACGATGGTATCTCAGATTCTGAATATTTTGATGGCCGCTATGAGGTTTTTCGCTGTGACTGGTCTACCAACATTACGGGTTACTCGCGAGGTGGAGGAGTAGCAATAGCGATAAGACGCGACCTTTGCCCAACGTTGCATACCGAGCTTTACCCTTCCGATGGCATCGAACCACTCTGGACAACTATTCCCGTTATAGTTGCCAATAACAGTAATTCTTCACCTCGGCAGCGGTTGCACATAGTGTCTACGTATATACCACATGGCCAATTACATAAGGAACAAATATCTTCTTTTTTTACTAACGTCTCGACGAATATCAATCTTTTTAATGATGACTTGTAATATTGGGTGACTTTAACGTGACTTATGCAGACTGGTATTATGACGGCGGAATCGATTCTATGAATTTACATACAAACAGCAATGATTTGGCTATTTTAACATCCTAATTCATGCATTTATCTAATCTTTTTCAATTTAATCCACTTTTTAACACGAATGACAGAATTTTAGATTTGATATTCAGTAATATACATTGCGATGTAATCCGCAGTGACTTACCCATGATAAAGGAAGATCCTCATCACAAACCAATTGATATTTCTATACGATTAATTTACCCTAGTAATTTAAAACCTAACACGTTTCCTAAAAAAATGTTTTTTAAATCTGATTTTGAATCAATTAAACATGAATTGACATCGGTTGATTGGATTAAAAAATTCTCTTGCATTGATAACGTAAATAATGTGACGTGGCTACTTTATGAAGTCTTATCCGATGTTATTAACAAATATGTACCTACACGTACTGTGTCATCTAATAACATATGTCCTATATGGTACTCCAAACAGCTAGTTAAAATAGAAAAAGAAAAGTGTAAATTTCATAAAAAATGGAAGCGCTATGGTAATTTACAAGATTATAATACTTTTTCCTTATTACAGAAACGGTTTCATAAATTACAATTACAGACATACAATGAATATATTCACCGCAGTGAAAAGTATATCAAATCTAATCCTAATTATTTATGGGCCTACGTTAAGAATAAAAGAAGTTATTTTCATGATATACTTTTATGGTAAAACAATAGAAATGACTTTTAATGGTAAAACAATTACTGATGGCAACGAGATATGCTCAGCTTTCAATACATATTTCCAATCTGTCTTCATACACACAAGCTCGGAATCCCAAAACAGACCAGCCAGTAAGTCATTGTCCCAATTGTCTTTATTCGATAATAGTGTTGATCATAATAGCATTTACTTTGATTCCGAACTTGTTTACAAAGAATTAAAAAATGTAAACACAGAGAAAAGCGCAGGGCCTGATGGAATCCATCCCCTTTTCATTTCAAAATGTGCGAAAGAACTTTTAGTACCACTAACATACATTTACAATTTGTCACTCAAATCTGGTGTTTTTCCAAATATATGGAATGCACTAATTACACCAATACCTAAAACTCTAAAAAAGGCTTAATAACGGAATATAGACCCATATCAAAACTATGCATTTTTGGAAAAATTATTGAAAAGTTAGTTACATCCTCTTTAGCGCGTAGTTTCAAAAACATCCTATCACCAAACCAACATGGTTTTAGATAATCACACAGCGTTGACACAAATATACTTTCGTTCACAGATTATTTATTTAACGCCATGGATAAGAATGTTCAAGTGGATGTCGTGTACACCGACTTCTAGAAAGCTTTCGATAAAATCAATCATGATCTTCTTATAGAAAAGCTTTCGAGAACCGGAGTACACGGCAGTCTTTTACATTGGATAGATTCCTATATAAGGAACAGAAACCAAGCCGTATGTATTAAAGGTTATCGGTACGACTTCCTGAATGTGACATCCGGTGTTCCTCAGGGCGGCCATCTTGGTCCATTGCTCTTCAATATCTACATAAACGACATGAGTAACTACGTACGTAATAGTCGGTTACTATTATATGCTGACGATACAAAGATTTTTAGAATCATTAATACAATAGCTGACTGTGACCTTCTACAGTCTGATCTTAATTCATTAATGAAGTACAGTTTAAAAAATCAACTTTTCCTCAACACTTATAAATGTGTTATTTTAACCGTCACCAGAAAGCTTAACCCAATTATCAATCACTATACCATTAACGGTTGTATATTACCTCGAGTCAATTCCATACGTGATCTAGGAATAATTGTCGACGAGAAACTATCGTTCGACCTACATATAGATAAAGTAATGGAACGATCATATAAAATGCTTGGTTTTATAAATAGGGTTACGAAAGAGTTCAAAAATATATCAACACTCAAAATTCTTTATTTTGCGTTTGTACGGTCAATATTAGACTATGGCTGTCTAATTTGGAGTCCATATTATGACGTTCACATAAATAGAATTGAACAAATCCAAAAAAAGTTTATTAACATTCTAAATTATAGAAATCATAGCATTAACTTACCGTATCAAGAATCCCTACAAAAATATAATCTTTGTACACTGAGAAATAGACGTATATATTTTGACCTAATATTCTTATTCAAACTAATAAATAACCTTGGAGACTGTCCAGAGTTATTAAGAAAAATCAAATTCATTACCAAAAGTAAATATCTATTGCGACCCTCTCGCGTTCTTACTCTAAATAATAAATATTTAAATATATTTGTACCAGAAAAAGCTAACAGAAACTACACTACAAACAGATTTATGATCAGAAGTGTTAATTACTACAATAATAACTTTTGTAATACTAACCTAGGTTCTCAAATAGACATATTTAGCAACTCTTTAACCAATTTTAAGCGACTCACATACTGTAAGATTAATAAGGTACAGTAAGGTAAATGATTTAAACACAAACATTACTATGTCATAATACCTGTAATCTATACATTGTGACTAGAGGTATGAATTTTAATTATAATTTTAACATGTGAACATAATTTTTCACATAAGTTTATTATAAAAACATATATTGATTCGTTTCGGCACTATAGGTCTATAAACATGTATTTACTTTCTTTATCATTTATTATAAGTATGACTGTTTGTTGCCAAAATAAAGAGTAAAAAAAAGAAAAATAAAGCAAACACGTGTTCAAATCAAGTCACTCTGTACTGATACAGCTCTTTGCATAAGATAAACTTACCTGCATCAATTATGTAAACTAGTCACTTTATGTAAAAGTACGTCGTTGCTTCATATGAGAGTTCTAATTTATGAACTTTATACAACATCGCATATAATTTTATACTTAAAACTGTTTCACTTAAATTTGCAAGTCATATTTCTACATACGACCCGACAGAAAAGTTGGTCGTGAACCTGCCTTCAATTATAAGTGTTGCGGGTTCGATTCCCACTAGGGGCAAATATTTGTGTGACAAATAAGAATATTTGTACCCAAGCAATGGATTTTTTTGTCTACGTATGTATATTTAACTAAGTAAGAAATGCATGTATGTAATAATATTGTACCGTTAGCTTGGACACGAAGAAAGAGATAGGCTCACAACCAAGCTTCTTGGGGACAGCGGTCTCAAAACTCCTTCTCTGCATGTGATTAGTCTGGGTTAGTACCACACCGCTTTTCACTTCCACTCCCATTTCTGCAACCAAACAGCAGTGTAACAACTATTGTGTTCCATATTATAAGAGAATAAAGAGTCCAACTTAGTCCTGGGGTGTGAAAACGCATCTGTAATCTTCTTCTTCTGAACGTCTTTGCTAGTGTTAAAGACTGCATTTCATCCAACCAGACAAATAATTGCCAATATTATTTTGTAAATAACCCAGGTAAAAAAAGGTAGTTCTGCTTGAATAGCAAAGCAATATGAAAGCTGCATATCGTATTTAAAAATTATCTATGTTTAGGATTTTTTTGAATCATAACACATAAGTCTCTTACACTATTTGGTGTGGATGAGTATAAAAAAAGTAGTGGCAGAGAAAAGATTTAAGTGAGTTACAAAGTAATGAGGAACAATATTTTATCAAAAAACTAACTCAAACCCCATCTTCACGCATCTCGGGAAACAACATAATATTTTAAAATTAGAATCATTTAGATGACAGTTTAAGAGCGGTTAACATATAGGATTCATTAACTTAGACTTTTTTTCATAGATTTAACAACTTCTGAATCTTACCTTGTCTGCCTTAATGTAGGTATATCGATTCTTTAATCCGACGTCTTCTTTCGAATTTCCGTAAAACCTAAATATAAGTTACGATAACGTGTAAATTTAATAACGATCAGCGATCGAGATCCTGACTATGTTGCCACATTTCGCATTCTGGACGGGTTGTAAAATCCGGTAGGTGCCATTTTCACACTTGCCTATAGCTTCAAATTCAGGCCAAACGCTGGTATTTAATTCAAAGTGATAAATATTTTAGTAACTATATTATTTGAAAGCTCTTATAATAAATATATGTTCTTACTTGCAGAATAAAAAAATACTGAATCTGAAAGAAGCGTATGTAAGTATCGTGACAGTCGGCGATCTCTACTCTCTAGCTCCTCCGCCAGGACCGTACAGTGAAGATAAATAATAATAATTACGCAGAAGACATTTTTAATATGCTTAGGAAATAAAAATTTAAATACATACTATTAGATAAGATTGTGTAGAGATAACATAGGTCATGACATACATCATTCACGTGAGATAGATATAATTAAAATTTTTGCTTGTCACTAAGAGGGGAGGGTAGAGGTCGAAAGAGCTCAACAACTACTAATATGAGAGAATGTATAGCATTCGTTTAGTATTCAGTCAATAAAAAATACCGAGAATGATCTCCTACCAACCTGTACACTTACATACACGCGTACATGCACTAGGGGACAAGCCTACTAGAGTATATAGGCTCCCCCATAAGGAAGGGTATGCCAGATCACAGTACGACTTCGCAACTTAGACACTTCTGCCCGTCACCAGTGTGTGCGCCCAGACCACAGGGCCAGTACGGCACTAAAATATACGGCGGTTTTTTTTATTTGTCATTAAATTTATTTAAAATTTTGTTCCAGTAACATATTCTGCAAGTTTAGTTTAAAAATGCCCATAATTTCTGCACACTGCAGGTTTCAAATAATTTAAAAAAAGTCTAAAATTAGAGTATGCTTTTTTGCTTATCGTTAAATGTCAACTCTAGTAAAAGCTGTGAACTAAATGTTACGTGTGCTTTATTTTAAGGGTATACACGCACACTTGTTTCGTAGAAAATTTAATTTAATTTTAAGAGGACTGAATCTTTGTGTTCCTTAAAATTGTATTAAACTTTTATAGTTGTATCGATGAAATTCGAAAGAAGTCGTCAGATATATATATATATATATATATATATATATATATATATATATATATATATATATATATATATATATATATATATATATATATATATATATATATATATATATATATATATATATATATATATATATATATATATATATATATATATATATATATATATATATATATATGTATATATATATATATATATATATGTATATATATATATATATATATATATATATATATATATATATATATATATATATATATATATATATATATATATATATATATATATATATATATATATATATATATATATATATATATATCTGACGACTTCTTTCAATTTCCTTAATACCTAAATATAAGTTACGATAACGTGTGAATTTAATAACGACCAGCGATCGAAATCGTGACAATGTTGCCGCATTTCGTATTTCGGACGGGTTGTAAAATCCGGTAGGTGCCATTTTCACACTTGCCTATAGCTTCAAATTCAGGCCAAACGCTGGTATTTAATTCAAAGTGATAAATATTTTAGTAACTATATTATTTGAAAGCTCTTATAATAAATATATGTTCTTACTTGCAGAATAAAAAAATACTGAATCTGAAAGAAGCGTATGTAAGTATCGTGACAGTCGGCGATCTCTACTCTCTAGCTCCTCCGCCAGGACGTAATTATTATTATTTATCTTCTGCGTAATTATTATTATTTATCTTCACGTACGGTGAAGATAAATAACGAATACGCAGAAAGACTCGACCTAATATGCTTAGGAAATAAAAATTTAAATACATACTATTAGATAAGATTGTGTAGAGATAACATAGGTCATGACATACATCATTCACGTGAGATTGATATAATTAAAATTTTTGTTTGTCACTAAGAGGGGAGGGTAGAGGTCAAAAGAGCTCAACAACTACTAATATGAGAGAATTTATAGCATTCGTTTAGTATTCAGTCAATAAAAAATACCGAGAATGATCTCCTACCAACCTGTACACTTACATACACGCATACATACACTAGGGGACAAGCCTACTAGAGTATATAGGCTCCCCCATAAGGAAGGGTATGCCAGATCACAGTACCACCTCGCAACTTAGACACTTCTGCCCGTCACCAGTGTGTGCGCCCAGACCACAGGGCCAGTACGGCACTAAAATATACGGCGGTTTTTGTACATCATTAAATTTATTTAAAATTTTGTTCAGTAACATATTCTGCAAGTTTAGTTTAAAAATGCCCATAATTTCTGCACACTGCAGGTTTCAAATAATTTAAAAAGTCTAAAATTAGGTATGCTTTTTGCTTATCGTTAAATGTCAACTCTAGTAAAAGCTGTGAACTAAATGTTACGTGTGCTTTATTTTAAGGGTATACACGCACACACTTGTTTCGTAGAAAATTTAATTTAATTTTAAGAGGACTGAATCTTTGTGTTCCTTAAAATTGTATTAAACTTTATAGTTGTATCGATGAAATTCGAAAGAAGTCGTCAGATATATATATATATATATATATATATATATATATATATATATATATATATATATATATATATATATATATATATATATATATATATATATATATATATATATATATATATATATATATATATATATATATATATATATATATATATATATATATATATATATATATATATATATATATATATATATATATATATATATATATATATATATATATATATATATATATATATATATATATATATATATATATATATATATATATATATATATATTTATATATATATATATATATATATATATATATATAACTTCTTTCAAACCTCACTCAACTCTAAATATATTTCTAAGTATTTCGGACGGGTTGCTGTAAAATCCGGTAGGTGCCATTTTCACTTGATATATGTATATATATATACATATATATATATATATATATATATATATATATATATATATATATATATATATATATATATATATATATATATATATATGTATATATATATACATATATATATATATATATATATATATATATATATATAAATATATATATATATATATATATATATATATGTATATATATATATATATATATATATATATATATATGTATATATATATATATATATATATATATATATATTTATATATATATATATATATATATATAAATATATATATATATATATATATATATATATATATATACATATATATATATATATATATATATATATATATATATATATATATATATATATATATATATATATATATATATATATATATATATATATATATATATATATATATATATATATATATATATATATATATATATATATATATATATATATATATATAAATTATATTTGTTTAGGATTTTTTGAATCATAACACATAAGTCTCTTACACTATTCACTCCAGAGTGCATAATCTAACATACTACATATTGATTGCTATTGATGTGTTACTAAAGATAAAATAAATAAATAAAAATATCTTCACGCTATTCCCAATACAGGAGTAGACAGAGGTCTAGTCTAGACAGTTAAGTCCCTTAGACCCACCTTCCACCGAAGATATTTTCGGGACAACGTGACAGGTGGTGAGACAATCGCTGTCTCAATATCCAATTCAACGATAAATTCCTACATAAGTTTTGGAAAAACCCCATTGGTACGAGCCTGCCTGCCATAAGGGAATAGAACTCGGGTCTGTTGACTCGAAATTCAAACCACCCAACCACTCAGCTATCGTGACTATTAAAGATACTAGATGTAATTAAATGAAAATGAGTTAAAATATTAATAAAATACTACTAATAAGCAGACAGAGGTGTCTGCTTATTTTTGAAGGACTTTACAGGGCAGTTATCCCGCAATTTAAATATTTCCCTTTGTCGCCGCACACCCACGAGAAGAAAGGTGGCCAGACAACCTCCATTTACGAGTGGTGTACATACCGGTTTTCATGTTCTCGCCAGCACTGAGATCCCGGGTTCGATTCCCGGTCGAGTTATTGTTTAAACCACTTTTTGTACATTTTCTCGAGTGTGGGTGTTTGCGGTACCTTCGTTGTTTCTGATTCCATAATACAAGTTTAAGCCACTTTCTTTGGGATCAGTGTAATGTGTGATGTTGACTATGTATTTATTTTATTCTTACTCCGAGACCACACGGTAATACTAGAGCTACAAAATATAATATTGTGTCTTTCTCTTCATAGCTAAATTATATTTGACACAAAAGAAACAACTTGTTAAGAAAGCTTACTTTGTTTTGCGCAAACGACCCAACGGCGACATCATAAGCACTGTTTATTGAACTCACCGACTGGCTTTTTGAGCCATTAATTTAAGAGACCATTCAAAGCTCCTCGTTTTATTTATGTACACAGCTCGAGAAAAAAAAATTATAGTTTCTTTCTCTTTATATTTGACTACATGCGTTTCTCTTTATATTTGAAACATTGACGTCCCGGGTTCGATTCCAAATGGGATCAATTAGTATTAAAGGCAAGTTCTCTACTATCTAGACTAACAAAGCAAGGGTATATGGTATGTATACTCTCTCATTCACAAAACTAAAAGTCTTAGAAAAAACTACATTACATTTCATCAAAGCTTATTTAGGAAAACTTTGTAGTCTCATAATTCAAATTAAAAGAAAAAAAAATACTCTATTATAAGATTTGTGATTGTGATACTTAATAAAAATAATACACTGAGTATATCCATATAAATTAATGTAAAAGTTCACCCACATATACAGGGTGGGCCGTAAATTTTTTCAAATAGCAACACTTGATTTCTCAAAAACCGTTAGAGAGGCTGACGCGCGGCCCAGCGGGGAACTGTGCGTCGCTTCATGCAGTTTTAGTCACGATGGAGCGCTTCACGGGACAACAGCGTGATTTTTGTGTTAAGCAGTTTTACAAAAATAACGATTCCTACGTTACTGTACGACGCTTATTTAGAATTGAGTACGGATTACGTCATGTAAATGAGTGTCCAAGTGTTAATTTAATCAAAGCTTGGATTAAGAAGTTTGAACAAACGGGATCGGCAATGAATATTAGACAAACAGGGCGGCCATGTTCAAGAAGAACCAATGAGAACGTTCGGGAGGTTGAAATTTCCGTAAGGAACGATCCAGAATCGTCTACGCGTAAGCGTTCGGCGGCTTTGACAATACCAAGGACTACTCTGCGGCGAATTTTGCCTCTGGACCTTAAGCTGCATCCATATAAGCTTCAAATTGTGCAGGAGATGAAACCAAACGATTACATTCAACGTAAGTTATTGGCTGACACTCTGCTGGAGCGATTCTCTACTTCTTTCTGCACGGAAAACCCTCGTCGTAAAGTGCGAGTTTTTCAAAATTTGCGTAGTCGTTTGCAGGAGTGCCAACGAAGAAATGGGGCGCATCTCGACGATGTAATTTTTAAAAAGTAAGTTTCAGTAAATGATTATTACGTTAAATAAATAATCGAAAAAATAATGTTCGTAGTTTAATTTCTCTTCATGTTTCAAATGTGCAAAAATTTACGGCCCACCCTGTATAATAGTAGGACCGATTTGATTTAGCTCGACCGATTTGACACTACGACGGCGAGGTCATTTCGTCGTGTCATCCACATACACACCCAAATTTCGTCACCGGTGAAAAGTGGATAAAGAGCTAATTTAGGTAATGCGTGAAGATTAAAGATGAACTGGTAAACAATTTAAATAAATACGATCCGATAACCTAGTTGGTAATGGCGGTGTCTTCAAAGCGACGAATAAATTTGTTTGTACTCGAGTTACGGATGTTTATGTGAATATGTAAACATTTATCTTCTTAAACATATATGATTATAACTATATGGTACCGTTGACTTGGACACTAAGACGGTGATTAACTCACCACTATTCACATAGTCCCAAATAAGCTATAGTGAAATATGGGTCGAAAGGACTAAAATTATTTAGACTTTGACTACCTCCTATATTGCGCAATTCCTGCATTGCGCAATATAGGAGGTAGTCAAAGTCTAAATAATTTAGTTAAAAAAAAATACTCAATTTAACTAAATAAAATCAAAATTATATCGCTATTAGACCGTAGCGACAGCAGCACTACATTAATACAACCCATGTCAAGTTGTCTCTTCCGAGGTACAGTTGTATGACAGTAAATTAACAAGAGCTTTCCCTCAGCAACGCTTAGCGTTTTACACGCATTACTGCGTCACGAGGAGAGGAAAGGTGCCGACACAGGAGGAGAACTTAAGATGATCATATGGGTGGTTTTGTATTATTTGAGAGAATACTAGAGTTTAATTGTACTTGTTTAATATAATATTTATTAAATTAAGTCACGATAGCCGAGTTGTTGGGTGGTCGGAATTTCGAGTCGAGAGACCTGAGTTCGATCCCCAAGTGGCAGTACCAATGAGTTTTTAAAAAACTTATGTACGAATTTCATCGTTGGCTTGGACATACAGACGGCGAAAGGCTCACCACCTGTCACGTTGTCCCGAAAATATCTTCGGTGGAAGGTGGGTCAAAGGGACTTAATTGCCTAGACTTGACCTCTGTCTACCCCTTTATTGGGATTTGCGTGAAGATAGTTATTTTATTTATTTATTAAAGTAACTCATTCAATATTACTATGGACGTTAAATGTTTAAATAAACGTAGTGGTAATGGTAGTATTTAACCATATTTTGATTTCTAAAATTGTGTTTCTCATAACTTACTAACGATTTATATCGTTGGATTAGGTATAAAGATGTCGGCAGACTTATCGCCAGTTGTCCCAAAAATGTATTCGGTGAAAAGTGGATCGAAAGAATTTAATTGTATAGATCTCTGTCTGTCCCAATATTGATAATGGCAAGGAGATTTTAAATTTCTACCCAATTAACTAGCGCAATTGTTTAAGTAGGTGATGATATTTTTCATGTGATTACGGCGTAAAAGTATATTCCTTGGATAAACCTTTGAAAATGCAATTGGTTACCCACTAATGAAGGGAATATTATGTCGAAAAATGCTTGACTGAATTCAATAGATTGGGTCTAAGTTGAGAGATGTTCTGCGATCGCCAATCCACTTACCCAGCGTTGAGATTATAGCAAACCTTCCCATATGGGAGAGAGCTACTTCCTACATTGGTCTTTTACATACCGTTATGACGATATAATGAAAGGAATAAATAATTAACAAATATATACATACACAAAGACAACATAACAAACATTGCTCTGGCCTCCAAGTAAGCAGCTAAAGCACTTGTGTTATGGAATCGGAAACAACGAAATCGCCTTAAATACCCAGACCCGAGAAGTTATAGAAAAACCACTTTTTCTACATTAATCCGTCCAGGAATAGAACCCAGGGCCGCAGAGATGGCAACACCTTGAAAAATGGTGTGTACGCCACTCGTTCACAGAGGTCGTTGAATAATATATTTAAACAAGAATTCTTAATTTCCTTCCTTGCAACACAAGACTAGAAACATCTATATAATTTTACCTCACTGCAACTTCATTTATAGAAGAATTCTTAAAACTTTACTTGTTAAGTTGCCACAACTTCTTCTATACCAATGGGATTACGAACTGTTGAATAGTTCGCAGTAAGATCTATTGATGTAAAACTAATTTACAAGTAAAACCAAAACAGTTTATTTATTAATACTGCATACAATAAAAATACGCAGAATAAACGAAAAATACATTTACATAAAAATCTTATTTTATAATTCTGTCTATTAACGATTGCAGTGCCAGATACATCTCTTAATACTTTCGTACTTAATTTTGGTCTGATATTTTTTGAGATGGTTATCCCATCACAGTCAAGTCACTCTGTACAGGTACAGCCCATTACATAAGATAAACTTTCATGCATCAATTATGTAAACTAATCACTCTATGTAAAAGTACTTCTTTGCTTCATATGAGACACTAATTTATGAACTCCGTATAGCATTGCATTAACTTTGTACTTAAAACTCTTCCAGTTAAATTTGTTATTTCAGTTAAAGTCATATTTCTACATACGACCAGACAGCAAAGTTGGTAGTGAAACAGCCTTCAATGAGCGTTGGGGGTTCGAATCCCACTAGGGGCAAATATTTGTGTGAGAAATATGAATATTTGTACCCAAGCCATGGGTGTTTATTAGTCTACATGTATATTTAACTCAGTAAGAAATGCATGTATGTAATAATATTGTACCGTTAGCTTGGACACGAAGACGGAGATAGGCTCACAACCAAGCTTCTTGGGGACAGCGGTCTCAAAACTCCTTCTCTGCATATGATTAGTCTGGGTTAGTATTACACTCCTTTTCACTCTACTCCTATTTCTGCAACCAAACAGCAGTGTAACAACTATCGTGTTCCATGTTATAAGAGAATAAAGAGTCTAACTTAGCCCTGGGGTGTGAAAACGCATCTGTAATCTTTTTCTTCTGAACCTGTTTGCAAGTGTATAATTATTTTGTAAATAACCCAGCTAAAAAAAGCTTAATTCTGCTTAAATAGCATAGCAATATGAAAGTTGCATATTTTATTTCAAAATTATCTATGTTTAGGATTTTTTAATCATAATACATACGTCTCTTACACTATTTACTGTGGATGAGTATAAAATAGTAGTGTCACAGAAAAGATTTAAGGAACTTACAAAGTAATGATCAACAATATATTATCAAAAAAACTAATTAAAACCCCATCTTCACACATCTAGGGACAGAATATTTTAAAACTAGAATCATTTAGATATGAGTTTAAGAGCGGTTAACACATAGCTGAATAGTAATTTAAAATTTCTTAGATTTAACAACTTCTGAATCTTACTTTGTATGCAATAATGTAGGTTTATCGAATCCTTAATCCGACGACTTCTTGCGAATTTCCATAATACCTAAGTATAAGTTACGATAACGTGTGAAATTAATAACTATCAGCGATCGAGACCCTGACAATGTTGCCGCATTTCGTATTCCGGACGGGTTGTAAAATCCGGTATATATATATATATATATATATATATATATATATATATATATATATATATATATATATATATATATATATATATATATATATATATATATATATATATATATATATATATATATATATATATATATATATATATATATATATATATATATATATATATATATATATATATATATATATATATATATAATAAATTAATATTATCTTTTATGCGTATTACTTGTACACACACGATGTTTCTCATCTGCCAGGCGTCCCATGACAGCTCACTTTTTTTTCATTATTTTTTTTATATAGAGAAGGGAGGCAAACGAGCAGGTAGCTCCCGTGATGGTAAGTGATTACCGCCGCCCATGAACATCCGCAATACCAGAGGCATAGCAGATGCGTTGCCGGCCTTAGAGTGCCCCCCCCCCAGAATTGGGGGAGGGGGAGTGTGGATCTCCGGTTACCTGCACTCACCGGACGAAACGCAGAAGTTAATTAGACTTCTACTTCACGCCGGCATTCTGTGAGGTCGTGGTACTTCCCCGGTCGAGACGGCCCTGAGTGCCGGCCTTTGAGAAAGGTATAGGCTCTTTTCTTGAATCGCCCTAAGTCGTATCGGTCCGGAAAAACCGCTGACGGCAGCACATTCCATAAAGTGCAAGTGCGTGGCAGAAAATTGCGCGAAATAAATTTAATGAATATGTTACTGGAATAATATTACATAGATCAAATAGTTGTATCGGCCTAGTATTCTAACCTAGCATAGTGGTATCAAGTAAAATAGCCGAGTGGTTTGGTGGTCGGAATTTCGAGTCGAACAACCCGATTTCGATCCCCAGGTAGCAGGTTCGTACCATTGAGTATTTTTAAAACTTATGAACTTATATATATTATATCGTTGGCTCGGACAAAAAGACGGCGACGGGCTCACCACCTGTCACGTTGTCCCTTAAATATCTTCGGTGAAAGATGGGTCGAAGGGACTTAATTGTCTAGACAAGACCTCTGTCTACCCCTGTATTCGAAATTGCGTGAAGATATTTTTATTTTTGTAAGCAAAACTGTTTATATTTCAAATAAATTCGTTCATTTTATCCTTTTTTTGTTAGGAAAGGAAAAAAATTACAATATCGGAAGTAAAAGTCTTTAATGCGAAGACTACACACGCGAGCACAGTTTGCTGAACCACTGACTGGCTTTTACGCACATTTATTTAAGAAGTCATTTTATTAAAGCCCCTTTGTGTAATATAAAGAACCGCAAAAAAATTTGAGCTCTGTCATAATATATTTTTTTAGATTAATAATATTCCTCAGGGAACTTAAAATTTAAATTAATTTATAACAGATTTGTTTTATTTTTATTGTTTATCGAAGTGTAAAGAGGAAAACATTTAATATTTCATGGAATTTCAATGTTTCCTTGAATACTATTGAAAAAGCAATTAATTCAGCCTAGTATTGTAGTTTTTTTTTGTGTTTTTCGTTTATTATATGTTACAGTATAATAGCCGTACCACCACTGAGACTTTCCTCCCATTGGTATCGTAAGAAAATAGTAAACAAACAACTTCGAAAATTATCGAAATAAAAATGGTGGGATAACGACCATAAAGAAACCAAAATTAATAAGGTCGGTAAGGGGCAACAGCGTATATCTAGGTGCAGGTCAACGTTCCGCTTGCCAAGTGTGACGATCCCGGGACTTTTGTTCCACACTGAACTTCTACGGGCCGAAATGTACGTTCAATTATATAAACAAACAACCATAATAATAAATATAAAATGTAACAACAGTATAATATAGTGTATATAACGTAACTGAAACCATTATTAACAAATGCATACCACGCTCACTAGGATACTATATAGTGGTATTTACGAGTACATAAATTTTAAAGTTGGCTTGAACAAACTTGTTACAACAGAAATTGTTATAATAACAACAAGGAATCTTATACAATACATTACATTGCGTTTGCCTAAACGAGGTTGCCACTAGAGTACCTTTTCTCCCCAACGGTTATGATCCGCTCATGTTCTATAAAACATTTCGAATAGAACCACGTTTTTATGATATTAAAACGTATAGAAATGAATGATATGCTTTTTGCTTACTCAATCCGTTTCTGCCTGTCACCGCTTCTCTTCTATTTGCGTTCGCTCCGCTTCCGCTATTATCGTGTTTGCGGCCTTAAATCGTAAGATACATGAGTGAGCGTAGAATTTAAATGAGGTAAAGTTAGTAGATAACATATGACCAGCGAAGTTAGTATTCCTAATCATTTAAAGAAAATGTAGCCATATATTTAAACTTGTTAAGATATGATGAGGAGAAGTATAATTTTTTGTCTCAAAGACGCTTTACTCCGCAGCATTATTGCCAGCTGAAGAAACTCGATTCATTGTTTTGCTAGAAACGGGATTATTTCTGGAACGAGTGCCTGTTGAGACTTAATTTTATTTTGTTTTTAAAGACGTTAATAAGTATTTTTTCTAAAATTTAATTGAAATGTACAAGTTTTGGGTAAGACCTCGTGAAACTAAGTACATAGCCAAGTTTAATATTTTTTTTTTAACTTTCCATACTTTTTATTCTGGTCTGAGCTCCAATTATAGAAGAAAATTTTACTATTTCTTTAATTACTCGAAAATGAAGCAAAATTAATATGATATTGACCGATATGTAGGTGGGTAGGTATGTAAGAAAGAAGAAAGAAAGAAAGGTTTATTCTCCAAAGTGACGCCATCAGAGAAAACATAAAAAAAAACACATAATTTACAAATAACACTTGGATTTACAATACAAATTACAACATACTACATATTACAAACTAAACAATACCTATACTCGTATGTGTCAAGGCGTCATCTGGGAACTGGAGCACACTCAGCATAATGCCATGAAATTTTTTTTTCCATGGCGCTGATTTTCAGTGTGTCCAACTAGTGACTCGCCGAAATCAGTGCTATATGTATACTCATAATCTTTTAAACACAAAATTATGCTGATAAAATTATGCATTCAAATGCTCTTAGAAGGGCAATACGAACACTACAAAGGGGAAATTATTAAAATACTATAAAGGACTATATACTACAAAAGGGAAATTGTTAAAATACTATATAGTGCTATATAACAAAGTGACCAGATAATTTGTAAAAAAAAATATATGTAATTATTGAAGAATATAAAGAATATAACAAGACAAAACAAAAGCCGCATTCAAGAGGACGATTTTAATGCTGCGTTGTTAAAAATCTATGACGATGAGGTACGTAATTGTGCAAAGCTTTATGAACTTTGATCAAAGTTAATCTGACTTTGCAGTAATTGTGTTCTGTATTTAATTTTAAATGTATATATTGCTTTCAGATTTCGCAAAGGAGGCGGTATGTCGTTCCAGCACTTGGATGCGGCGTATTTGAAACTTCCTCGGAAAGCGTGAGTGCGGTGACGAGGCACGACGAGAGTATTCCCTCTAGAGCGCGTATTGTAAGTTTTTATATCACGTGACCATATGAGTTTGTCAGCAAGAAAAGGAGGTGTTTTATTTTTTAATACCCCGAATAGGAGAGTTGCCATGTGCAGTTTTCGACGATATTCCAGTTTTAACATTTTGGCATTGTTAATATAAGGGGTGACGTGCGTGCGGGGCGGTATTGTAAAACTAAATCTGGCACATGCATTTTGAACACGTTGCACTAGACGTCGCGACCGCGCTAAAAGTCTCGGGCCATATACAATGTCCATATAATTAAATTTTGAAAGGACAAGAGTGTCACACAATTTTACCCGAATATCCGTATTTAAAAACTCCCTTATTTGATAAAGAACCTTAAGTCTATAAAAGCAGTTTCTGCTAGTACTTAGTATGTGTTTCTCAAACTGTAATTTGTCATCCATTAGTAAGCCCAGATTGCGAATCTCATTTACACGTTCTACGACTTCCCCTCGAATTTGGATGCCTGCCCCTCTTTCTGATATATTTTTTATTTGATTTTTAGAACCCATTATTAGTAGTTTAGATTTAGTTCCGTTTAGTACAAGGCAGTTTGAGTCGCACCACGCGGCTATACTTTCGAGGTCTTCGTTGATTTTATTAACGACTTCTTGAGTATCACGCGGATTACATGCCATATAGACTTGCAAATCATCTGCGTATAAATGAAATTTACAGTGCTTAATGTTTTTTACTAAGTCGGCACTGAAAACACTGAAAACAATATTGGAGCCAGTATTGATCCCTGGGGCGCACCGGCTTTGATATTTTTTGATTGCGAACGTATTAATGTTCCTCGGTCATCGCTCAGTTCTACAGTTTGTAGTCGGTTTTTAAAATAACTATCGAACCATTGTATAGCGCTGCTACTGAATCCATAGTAATGAAGCTTTGATAAGAGAAGCGAAACATTTATACAGTCAAATGCACGAGAAAAATCTAGTAATACTAGTATTGTGCCTTTTCCTTCATCTTGAGCGGTTAGTACATCGTCAGTTAGTTGGGCTAGGGCCGTCGTGGTGCTATGGTTCTTCCGAAATCCCGACTGCATTTCCGGTAGAATTTTTTTTCTATCTAAATATATAGTGAGCTGTTCTGCGACAATTTTTTCAATAATTTTAGAGACACAGGGGAGAATACTGATGGGCCGAAGGTCTTTTTCAGACAAAGGATTTGAGTTCTTATGTATGGGTTTGACTAACGCATGTTGCCATAATGTCGGATAGGTTTTAGAGTTAATGGATTTGTTCACCATAGCAGTAATAGTTGGTAGTGTTTTCGGAAGGGTCATACGGACCATATCGAGAGATCCCATCAATGCCTATGGCTTTAGATTTTAAACTTTTGATGAATTTTAGTACGTCTAGTTCATTTACCTCCTTTATCTCAAATATGTCATTAACGCAGCAGTGGAACTCAAAGTTGACAACAAGACGTTTCTATTTCCAGGCACGTTTAAAAAGTAGTCGTTTATTTTATTTGGATCATTAAACAAGTCTATTGGGATATTGTGTTTTGGTTTTATCTTAACATTGGACTTTATATGTTTCCACATTGAAATGGGATTATTTATATTACGATTAACATAAAAATTATAGTAGGGTTGTTTTTCTCTATATATTGCTTTATTGACGCAGATTTTTAAATCCTTATAGTATTTAATATGTATGTCGTTTTTACTTTTTCTCATTTTATTGTATGCGTCATCTCGTTTTTTCATCATTAATTTTATATTAAAGGTTAGCCACGGGAATTGCTGATGTTTAATTGTTTTTTTTCTAAGAGGTGCGTGTATTTCAAACAGTGTAAGTATAGCTGTGTTAAATAGCACTACCTGATTATTTACATCCGCGATACTCTGAATTTCTTTCCAATTTATTGATGTAAGGTCCTTATGAAAGTCTCCCTCGTCTATGTCAGAGATTCTCCTACTCATTATTGTTACTATATATATATATATATATATATATATATATATATATATATATATATATATATATATATATATATATATATATATATATATATATATATATATATATATATATATATATATATATATATATATATATATATATATATATATATATATATATATATATATATATATATATATATATATATATATATATATATATATATATATATAAATGTACGTATATTCGTCTGTTTCCTGGACTCTAAACTATTTATCATTATTTGAAAAAGGTGAGAATGAGAGTTATAAGTTAAGTGACGATATATAAAATTTATTGTGATGGCCGTTAGCGATCATGAAGGTCATGAACTTTCTTTCTTTATCTTCACGCACAATCCCTGCTGGGGTAGCCAGAGAGAAAAGATCGCTAAGTATCACGATTATTATATACCCCTTTCGCTTATTTCAGGTGCATCATGAACTAATCTTTAAATGATGCCATATTGGGTATTCATGACTAATTTAGCTGTTTCTCACTATTCTGCTCGCATGCAATCGATAATTGGCGATAGTATCTTAAATCATAGTTTATACGCGATCCCAACATTTTTATATATCTAAGCCTACCAAAAAACATCAATATCAACAGATACTTTAATATGGTACAAATATTGAAATCAGCTACAGAGCGTGTTAGCGGACGTCACACATCCTTGCACTAGAATATAATTAAACATGTCTATACTAGTATGTACGTATATGCATCCCTCCCCTCGTCATACGTGGTAAATGCAATTGTTATTAAAAAATTCAGGGGTACTGGCCCGGATATCGAACCTGGGTCAAACTCGTGTAAAGCCAGTGACCTGACCACAAGACAACTACGGCTCAAAAAATAATTTTAACTATTCATTTTCAATTGTTTATAATACAAACAAGCATTTGGCTCAGCGCCAAAACACAATTTTATCACCTAAATGCAGTTCGCCTATAAAGAAACTTTAATAAACTGACCCCTGAATTGACCCCATTCTACTTAAGTGTAATGCAAAATCGCCTATAACTTTAAAGTGCTTAGTATCATTTTACTGGAAACAAAAGAGAGTATTTCTTAAAAATTATAAATTTAAATACTTCAACCGTACTGGTTAAAAGAAACAAAAACTTAAATAGAGTTGACACCTACAGCATACCACTGTTATTTAAAATTGAAGGAATTTTAAACTCTTTTCAATTTTATTTGTGGTTGGATGCAACTAAAAAAAGGGTCTGGAATCACTCAATAACTTTTCATAGATGGAAAGATATCACTCTCGAAGAAGTAAACTAAATGAACCAGGTCACTGATGTGTTGCGGCATCTAAAGCGCAATAGGTGTTACCAGAAGTATAAATTTTGGTAAATCCTATTCCTGGCAATGTCTTACGCCAGATGTGGCCTAATAAGGCATTATTGTAAAGTAATTTTAAATGGAATGTACGAAATAATTTAATCTCCAACGTTTGGCACCTTAAAGAAATATATACATGCAGAGATTTTCTGCTAAACATTAAGTATTCGCATATTTATTAGGTGTTATATTTTGACAACACGCTCATGATCATACGATCATGAGCGTGTTGTCTAGATATAATACTAGTTAATATTAGTGACGTCTAGAAAGTTGATTGACATTTCATCAAAGCTTATTTGAAAATACTTTGTAGTCTCATAATTCAAATTTAAACTACCCTATTATTCGGATTTCGTGATTATTATAATATATTTCGTGATTTATATAATAAAATGTATATAGTACGTATATTTATATAAATAAATCTAGGAATTCAGCCATATACTTCTTCACAACTGGATCGATTGTGATGTATTTTTGTACATATGGATTCTAGAGTGGTTTAGATTCATAATTGGTTCCAGTAGTTGGCGCTACAAATAAGTTCTATAGCAGTAGTAATTTGTTCCTATTATTTTCATTTAAAAATTATCTTCAGATGTATAAAGATGATGAATCTGAAAGAAGCGAAAGAAGTATGTAGGGATCGTGACACTTGGTGATCTGTTCTCTCTGGCTTCCCCGTCAGGGATTGTGCGTGAAGATAAATAAATAAATAAATATAATATGTAAATATATATAGATATATAAAAAATTGGTTTAAAATTGAATTGAACCAAAGCCTACTGAATTGCTAACTGAATTTTGATGACTGAACTGTACTTTGATGAAGAATTTTGTGCTAGACTAATTTCCTTAGCTTGGGCACGTTGTTTCATCCATACACACCACATTTCATCACCGGAGAGCAGGACAGAATAAACTAATTTAAGTAATGCGTGAAGATAAAAATACACAATTTAAATTAATACGACCCGATAGCTCGAGGTATGGATGTTTGTATGAATCTTTAGTAATTAAAAAATAATAATATAAAAAAATATCTTCACGCAATTCCCAATACAGGGGTAGACAGAGGTCGAGTCTAGACAATTAAGTCCCTTCGACCCACCTTTCACCGAAGATATTTTCGGGACAACGTGACAGGTGGTGAGCCCATCGCCGCCTTTATGTCCAAGCCAACGATATTCGTACATAAGTTTTTGAAAAACTCATTGGTACGAGCCTACCAACTGGGGATCGAACCCGGGTCTATTGACTCGAAATTCCGACCACCCAACCACTCGGCTATCGTACTTTAGTAATTAACAAATATTTATCTATTTAAACATATTTGTATGTAAGTATATTGTGCCGGTAATTGGACACTATGACGGCGATAGGCTCACCACTTGCCACTTTGTCTCAAATAAGCTATTGACGAAACCGTAGCGAAAACAGCCAGTAAATTATTACAACCCATGTCAAGATGTCTCTTCCGAGGTACAGTTGTATGACAGTAAATTAACAAGACCTTTCCCTTGGGGACGCTTACACGCATTATTGCGAAACGAGGAGAGAAAAGGTGACGACAGAGGTCGAACTTAAGACGATGGCATGGGTGGTTTTGTATTTTTTGTATTCTCTATACTAGAGTTAAATTGTACTTATTTAATATAATATTTATTATAATAACTCATTCGATATTACTATTACAATGAAGTGCATAGCTAAAGCTGTTGTGTGTTTTGAAATCGGAAACAATAAAGGCACCATAAAAAAATGGTTTTTCTATTGTTTATTATATTATTGTATTGTATTTTATTTCTATTCTGTTATATTGATCCGTCCAGGAATCGAACCCGGGACCTCATAGACAGTGACACATTGAAAACCTGAGTGGTCGCCACTCATCCATGGTGGTGGTCGAATGTTAATATTGATTCTGATAGATGTCGCCATGCCTCTACGAGGCATACAAAACAGTTTTAAAATATCAATTCGCACGACGTATCATGTATCACTTGATGATCCAAATATTCACATTCATCATAATAGTAAATATTTTCACGCCATTCCCAATACTGGGGAAGAAACAGGTCTAGACAATAAAGTGCTTTCGACGCACATTTCACCTAAAAGATTTTTTTAACAACGTGGCAGGTGGTTAGCCCATTGCCGTCTCTACCGCTGACATAAACCCTACGTAAGTATTTGAATAAAACTCATTGGTGACTAGTGGATCGAATTCAGGTCACTTGACTCGAATTCCGATTATACAAGCAATAGGCTATCGGGTCTTCTTTAATTACATTTTGGAAAACAACAATAATTGCAATTTATACTGAAATAAACGTAACATCATATCTCCGTAAGATTTTGATTATTTTTTAATTAAACATATTTGTACATTTAAAAAGTTTTTTCGTTATTGTATCAATGTTTTTCACTCGGAATTATAACTTCAAAAATGTTTTTAAAGCTTTTATTAGTAATAATTTCACTGTATAACAATATTTTACATTTCTTAATCAAAAATAAAAGATGTTATATACATCATTTGCATATATCCTACTATCGCGTAAATAATAAAAAAGTTTTTACCATAATCTAATAAACAAGAAACTTTTTAGAAAAAAATAACAAAATAAACACTTCAAAAAGCAAACATGTGTTCCTTTAAAGTCACTTTACGCTGATACAGCCATTTGCACAATAGAAATTATGAACTCTATATAACATTCCATATAATTTTGTACTTAAAATTGTTACTGTTAAATTTGCTTCTCATATTTCTTCATACAACACGACAGCAAAGTTGGTAGAGAACCAGCCCTTAAAGCTACGGGTTGCGGGTATGAATCTCGCTTGAGGCAAACATTTATGTAACAAATATGAATATTTGTACCCATGGATAAGTATGTATGTAATAACATTGTACCTTCTGCTTGTAGCTTATGTATATAATAATTATTGCAAATTTAAATTATATTTTCTGTTATGTAATTTGTATGCCTTAGTAGGTAAAACAATTGTTCACTATATTTGAAATAACAACGTGTATACCTACAGGTTTCACGGAAATAAATAACTATGAATAATATTGTACCCTTAGCTTAGCGGAGATAGGCTCACCACCAGGCTTCTTGAGGACTGCAGTACCCAAGAAGTCTCGGTGAAAGTGAGTTGAAAGGACTTCTTTGCCTACCCCAGTATTGGGAATAAGCCAGATAATATTTATTTAATTCATGAATTTGGATTTTGTAATGAGGAAGACTCCTTCTCAGCATATGGTTCATCTGGATTAGTACCACACTTTGTGTTTGAAGAATGTGGAGAATCCAACTTAGTCCAGGGGTGTGCAAATGCATCTGTAATATTCTTCTCCAGAACCTCTTTGCAAGTGCCCTGGTTGGAAACCAGATAAATAATTGCCTATATTATTTTGTAAATAACTCAGCTAAAAAGCAGAATACAATTATGCTGCATGTCATATTTCAAAAGGTTACGTCCTTTAATAGAATCAAAATACATACGTCTGTTACACTATTTAGTGTGGATGAGTATAAAATAGTAGTGTCACAGAAAAGATCTAAGGAAGTTATGACAAAGTAATGAGCAACAATATTTTATCAATAAAAATAATTCAAACCCAATCTTCACACATCTAAGGCCATAATAATTTAAAATTTGAATCATTTAGATATGAGTTTAAGAGCGATTAACATATAGCTCAATATTAATTTAGAATTTCGTCCTAAATTTAACAACTTCTCTTTTTAAGTTTGCATGCCATAATGTAGGTATATCGAATCCTTATTTCCTTCATTCCTTCTTTCGAATTTCCATAAAAACTAAATATAAGTTACGATAACATGTGAATTTAATAACGATCAGCGATCGAGACCCTGACAATGTTGCCGCATTTCGTTTTCCGGACGGGTTGTAAAATCCGGTAGGTGCCATTTTCACACTTGCCTATAGCTTAAAATTCAGACTTGGTATTCGCTGGTATTTAATTTAAAATTATTAATATTTTAAGTAACTATATTATTTGAAAGCTCTTATAATAAATATATATTTCTTCTTGCAGCATAAAAATATACTGAATCTGAAAGAAGCGAAAGAGGTACCTATGTAAGAATCGTGATACTTGGCAATCTGTTCTCTCTAGCTACCCCATCAGGGACTGTGTGTGAAGGTAAATAATAATTACGCAGAGGACATTTTAATATGCTTTGGAAATAAAAATTTAAATACATAAGATTATATATTATGATTTTATCATACATAAGATAAGATTTTGTAGAGTTAACACAGGTCACTATACACATACATCATACACGCGAGATTGATATTGTAAAAATATTTACTTGTCAATAAAGGGGTAGGCTAGAACACTAAAGGAGTAGGCCGAAAGAGCTCAAAAACTACTAATATGAGAGAATGTGTAGCATTCGTTTAGTATTCAATCACTAAAAATACAGAGAAGGATCTCCAACCAACCTGTTCACTTACACCTGTACTTTACATAAATATGCACTAGGGGACATAGGCCATACCTCCCTGGGTTGACCAGATCGCAGTACCAGACCCCTCGCAAGATAGACACTTCTGCCCGTCACCACTGTGTGCGCCCTGACCACAGGGCCAGTACGGCACCTAAATATACGGCGGTTTTTCCTTATTGGTCATTAAATGTATTTCAAATTTTGTTACCGTAACATAATCTGCAATATTAGTTTAAAAATGTTAAAGTCCATAACTTTTGCACACTGCAGGTTTCATAAAATTTAAAAACAATCTATAAAATATCGAGTATGATTTTTGCTTATCGTAAAATGTCAACTTTAGTAAAAGTTATGAACAAAATTTTAGGCATGGTTGTTTTAACGGTTTATACGCACACTTGATTCGCAGAAAATTAAATTAAATTTTAAGATGACTGAGGCTTATTTTACGCTAATGTGGGATTGTCCCAAATCTTTGTTACTGCTGTTTTTAATTTTAATCATAAGTCATCGATAAATGGAAGCCATTTTAAATTCCGTTCAATAGTTTTTGCATGATGATTGAACAAACCGATAAACCAATAGAAAATCTAAAAATCACTATGAGCCAAATAACAAGAAAACTAGGGCAACATTACTTATTTCATTAATATTTTCTCAAATATTTTCAGTGTGCAAATACGGCTATGTCACCACTTTATGAGTGATAAAATATTAAGAATAAATCCTCTCTTCCCGTGGGTGTCGTGAGAGGCAACAGTGAGGATAGCCTTGAAATTGAAATTGGCTACCAACTGAATACAACGGGATAATCATGATAACATCCTGATACATATTCTTCGATAAACACTGGAATTGCCAATCTGCTTGCCAAGCGTGAAAATTATAGCAATCCCTCTCTTATGATGAATGTATGCTTACTGGCTGACGATGTATTCCCCGGATATAGTATTTAAAAATGTGCCTCTTTTATCGTAACATTATAAAAACATGACAATAAAACAAACAACAAATATTCTGGTCGATATTGTCCTTTCGGTGAAAACATGAGCCATGGAAATACTGTTCGTTTGTAGAGGTAAAGCTCCGCTATAGAGGTTACATTTAAATTTATAACTTAGTAAGATATTATTTATACTCTCTTATAAATAAATACGTACATACATACATAGGGACAACATCGTGTACATTGCTCTGGCCCTAAAATAAACAGCTAAAGCATTTGTGCTATGGAACCAGAAACGATGAAGATACTACAAACATTAAGATCCGAGAAATATATAAAAAGTGGTTTTCTACATTGATCCGTCAATACTAACGTGTATAAAATAGCGACGACTTTGGCTGTTTTAGATCCAAGAGAAATATATTTTCCGAGAAATTAATTTCAAATTATGTTTTGTACTGATAATTTCGTGTATAACGCCCCACGGGGCTGCGCTGTTCTATTTTCATCATTCTATTTTGTTACAGTAAAGAATTTAATAGATGCTCTTGTAGAAATACAGAATCCGCATAAACATGCACTTGCAAATTCAAAAATTTGTTTATTGTCTTGAAATTTTATCGTTAATTTTAATTGAATATTTTATTAATTGCATTTATTTGCATATATAGTAAATGTTTATAAGTATTTTTCTTAAAATACGGCAATATAGATATGTAATTTGTTTTATAATTTAAAATATCTGTTATTTTTTATATTGCATGAAAACAAAAGAAAAGAAGTATAAAAACAAACTTAATTCAATACAGTGGAAATACGACCTTGTCGTAAATTGTGCGACGTCATCTTGGACGACAGTTTCCCAATATAACAGGATATGCACGATAGCCGAGTGGTTGGGTGGTTGGAATTTTGAGTCAAGAGACCCGGGATCGATCCCCACGTAGCAGGCTCGTACCAAGGGGACGAATTGGGAATTGCGTGAAGAAATTAATTTATTTATCTAGTTATTGTATCATTGTTTTCCAATCGGAATTATAATTTCATAAATGTTCCTAATGCTTTTATTGGTAACCATTTCACCAGTTTATCTAAAAAATAAAAGAGTATATATTTTTGCATCTACGTGAATATTAAAAAGTTTAAACCATAATCTAATAAACAAGAAACCTTATACAAGAAAGAAACATTTCAAAAAGCAAACATGTGTTCCTTTGAAGTCACTTTACGCTGATACAGCCATTTGCATAGGAGAAACTAACTTGCATCAATTATGTAAACTAGTCACTTTATGTAAAAGTACGTGTTTGCTTCATATTAGACACTCAAATTTATGAACTCCATATAACATTCCATATAATTTTGTACTTAAAATTGTATCAGTAAAATTTGCAACTCATATTTGTTACATACGACCCGACAGCAAAGTTGGTAGTGAATCTGCCTACAAAGCCAAGGGTTGCGGGTTCTAATACTGCTAGAAGCAAACATTTTTGTGACAAATATGAATATTTGTACTCAAGCCATGGAAATGTATGTATGTAATAATATTGTAGCGTTTGCTTGAAGCTTATACACACTCGCATAATAATTATTGCAAAAAAAAAAATTAAAATAATTCTATTTGCTGTTATGTAATTTGCATGCCTTAGTAGGTAAAACAATTATTCACGGCTATATTCGAAATAACAACGTGTATACCTACGTACTACCTAATAACAACGTGTATGTTTTACGCAAATAAATATTTATGAATTATGAATAATTTTGTACCCTTAGCTTAGCGGATATAAGCTCACCACTAGGCTTCTTGAGGACACCAGTCCCCAAGAAGTCTGGGTGAAAAATGGGTTGTCTTCTACTAATGGTTAACTTCATTGTCTAGATCTTTGCCTACCTCAGTATTCGGAATTAGCCCGATAAAATTTATTTAATTCATGAATTTGGAATTTGTAATGAGGACGACTCCTTCTCTGCATGTGATTCGTCTGAGTTAGTACCACACTCCTTCTCACTTCAACTCCTATTTCTGCAATCAAACAGTAGTGTAACATTTTTTATGTTCCGTGTTTGAAGAACATAGAAAATCCAACTTAGTCCACAGGTGTTAAAATGCATCTGTAAAATTTTTCTCCAAAACTTTGCAAGTGCCTTAGTTGGAAACCAGATAATACATACGTCTGTTACACTATTTAGTGTGGATGAGTATAAAATATTAGTGTCACAGAAAATATTTAAGGAACTTATGACAACAAAGTAATGAGCAATAATATTTTATCAAAACAAAAACTAAATTAAACACATTTAACCTCCTCTCATCTTGGGACAGAATATTTAAAAATTAGGATCATTTAGATATGAGTTTAAGAGCTGTTAACAAATAGCTGAATATTAATTTAGAATTTCTTCTTAGATTTAACAACTTCTGAATCATACTTTATATGCCATAATGTAGGTATATCGAATCCTTAATCCGATCTTAAAATAAATTAAAATTATTATTAAAATATTAAATTAAGTAATTTTTTCTTGCAGCATAATAAAAAATACTGAATCTGAAAGAAGCATAAGTAAGTATCGTGACAGTCGGCGATCTGTTCTCTCTAGCTCCTCCGCCAGGACTGTACGTGAAGATAAATAATAAAAATTACGCAGAGGATCTTTTTAAAAATTGAAATACATAAGATTATGTATTATGATTTTATCATACATACTCGTAAGATAAGAGTACGTGGTGTTAACATAAGTACATACACATACATCATACACGCGAGATTGATACTGTAAAAATATTTGTTTGCCGCTAAGAGGGGAGGGTACAGGTCGAAAGAGCTCAACAACTACTAACATAAGAGAATTTGTACCATTATTTTAATATTCAATCAATAAAAAATACCGAGAATGATCTCCTACCAACCTTCACACAATTCACGCATACATGCACTAGGGGACAAAGGCTCACCTGTAAGGAAGGGTTTGCCAGATCGCAGTACCACCAGCTACCTCGCAACTTAGACACTTCTGACCGTCACCACTGTGTGCGTCCTGACCACCGGGCCAGTACGGCTCCTAATATATATTTTTTATTTGTCATGAAATTTATTTAAGTGGTTGGGTGGTCGGAATTTTGAGTCAAGAGACCCGAGTTCGATCCATCGTGGCAGGCTCGTACCAATGGGTTTATATCGTTGGCTTGGACATAAAGACTGCGACGGGCAGACCACCTGTCACGTTGTCCCGAAAAAATCTTCGGTTTAACTGTCTAGACTAGACTTCTGTCTAACCCTGTATTGAGAATTGCGTGAAGACATTTATACATATTTTTTATTAAATTTATTTCAAATTTTGTTCCAGTAACATATTCTGCAATTTTAGTCTAAAAATGTAATAGCCTATAATTTCTGCACACTGCAGGTTTCATAAAATTTAAAAACAAAGTCTAAAATATGGAGTATGATTTTTTGCTTATCGTTAAATGTCAACTATAGTAAAAGCTGTGAACAAAATTTTACGTATGGTTTATTTTAACGGTATATACGCACACTTGTTTCGTAGAACATTAAATTAAATTTTAAGAGGACTGAAGCTTAGTGTACCTTAAAATTGTATTAAACTTTTATAGTTGTATCGGCCGTGTATTGTAACCTAGTATAGTTGTACCAATTTACAATCCTCTTTCATCTCGTGAATGTGGGAAGTGCGAGTAGGCTTTGAAATATGAACTCCTTCCGCCTAACTGATAGAACCATGGTTCTAATGTCCTCGAATATTTATCTGGCGATACATAACACAGGTACTACCTAGTAAAAACGCCAGGCTCTAACCGATTGCTAGGTCATGTGTGGTCTAGGTCTTGGTGCTAGGTCATAGGCTTATGAACTATGGGCAAATGTTAAAACAAAATACAATATTGCAAGCGTTTAGTATAGCAATGAAGAAGTCTAGTAATTAAATTAAAAAAATCTCCTGTAAATAATAGGACACCGAATATTTCCTTCATTCATAAATTAATGATCCTTAAACAGCTGAAATTATTTTCTTGAATCATGAGCACTCTCAGTCAAGTTAACTTTTAGGCAAAGAATACTAAGTCGTAAGTGGTTCATCCTTATGGAAACTATGCCATAGACATAACGTTACACCGTTCTTCACGTTGATAGATGTAAATAGTTACTCACGTATTTAGTTGTACATGGCGTTATCATATTAATGTTTCCAACATTTAAAGTTACGGATATTGAGCTGGAATTTGGAGTACCTTCCAGTAGATATCGCCCATGCTGTAACAGGCATAAACATAGAGATTTAAAATTCCCACTGATGCATGTAGGACGCGACGGCTTGGATGTAAGAGAGTTGCCAAGGTATGGCATACGTTGTGGATTCCAGTCCTGCCCGTGACCGTTGATTTTTTAATTTAATACGGTTTTGACCCCCATCTGTTCCCATAGGTGTGGAAAGAGGCGGCAAAGGGAAAAGCCATGTAAATGTTATTGGCTACCACCAGATGGCGAGATAACCAACCCGATACATATCTTTCGATAAATACTGCGACCGCCAATCCGCATTTTTTTGTAAAATTATAAAAATACCACAAATAAAACAAAACTTTGCACGAAAACAAAAGAAAAGAAGTATAAAAATAAACTGAATTCAGTGCAAATACGATCTTTTCGTAAATTGTGCGGCGTCACCTTGTTCGACCTAAAACGAAACGAACAGTCTCCCAATATGATAGGCTATGCACGACAGCCGAGTGGTTGGGTGGTCGGAATTTCGAGTCAAGAGACCCGAGTTCAACCCCAGGTAGCATGCCTCATACCAATGGGTTTTTGAAAAACTTATGTACGAATTACATCGTTGGCTTGGACAAAAAGACGGCGACGGGCTCACCACCTGTCACGTTCTCCCGAAAATATCTTCGGTGGAAGATCGATTGATGGGACTTAATTGTCTCTGTCTTTCCCCGGATTGGGAACAGCGTGAAGATATTTTTATTTTTGTAAGCAAAATTATTTATATTTCAAATACATTTGTTCATTTTATCGGAAGAAAAACTCTTTAATGCGAACAATACACACGCGAGCACTGTTTGCTGAACCACTCACTGGCTTTTACGCACATTTATTTAAGAAGCCATTTTATTTAAGCCCCTTTGTGTAATACAAAGAACCGCAAAAAATTTTGGGCCCTGTTATAATATTTTTTAGATTTGAAATATCCCTCAGAGAACTTTAAATTTAAATTAATTAGTAACAGATTCGTTTTTTTTTCTTTATTCATCATTTATAGTGAAAAGAGGAAAACGTTTTTTAATTCAGTCCAGTATTATAGTGTTTTTCGTTTATAATATATTACGGTATTATAGGTACCACCACTGAGACTTTCCTCCCATTTTTATCGTAAGAAAATAGTAAATAAAAAGCTTTAAAAGTTATTGAAAAATGTCATGATAAGGACCATATACATCTAGGTGCATGGCATCAACGTTCCGCTTGCCAAGTAAGAAGATCCCGGGGCCTGTGTTTCGCACTGAACTTCTACAGGCCGAAATGTACGTTTGAATAAATAAAAAAATAACCATAATAATAAATAAGAAATGTAATAACAATATAGAATAGTGTATATCACGTAACTGAAAACATTATTAACAAATGAACACCACGTCTGCTAGGAAACTACATAGTGGTATCTACGAGAACTTTATAAACTTATATAAAGTTCAGAAATTATGGCTTGAACAAACTTGTTACGACAGAAATTATTATAAGAATAACAGGGAACTTATACAATACATTGATAAAAATATGACGTATGTCACTCCGGTTTTTGGTCCACTACATTGCGTTTGCCTAAAAAAGGTTGCCACTAGAGTACCTTTTCTCCCAACGGTTATGATCCGCCCATATTATGTATAACATTCAGAATACATCCACGTTTTTCGAGCCGTATAGAAAGTACATGCTTTTTGCTTTCTCAATCCGCTTCTATCAGCAATCGCTTCGGCTCGCTTCGGCCATTATCGTGTTTTTGGCCTTCAATCGTATAATATAAGAGTTTGCGTAGAATTTAAATGAGGTAAAGTTAGTAGAGAACATATAACCAGCGTAGTTAGTATTCCCACTCATTTAAAGAAAATGTAGTGATATAACATTTAAACCCGTTAAGATATAAGGAAAAGTATAATTTTTTGTCTCAAAGACGCTTTACTCCGCAGCATTAGTGCCATCTGAAGAAACTCGATTCAGTGTTTTGCCAGAAACGGGTTTATTTTTTGGAACGAGTGCCTGTTGAGACTTAATTTTATTTTGTTTTTAAAGACGACATATAATGTGACGACATATAAAATGTATTGTGGTGGCCTTTAGCGATCATGAAGGTCATGAACTTTCTTTATCTTTACGCACAGTCCCTGCTGGGGTAGCCAGAGAGAAAAGATCGCTAAGTGTCACGATCATTATATACCTCTTTCGCTTATTTCAGGTGCATCATGAACTTTCTTTATCTTCACGCATAGTCCCTGCTGGGGTAGCCAGAGAGAAAAGATCGCTAAGTATCACGATCATTATATACCTCTTTCGCTTATTTCAGATGCATCATGAACTAATTTACATACCTGTTTCTCGCGACTCTGCTCGCAAGCAATCGATAATTGGCGAAAATATCTTAATCCATAGTTCAAACGCGAGCCCAACATTTTTATATATCTACCAAAAAACCTCAATATCTACAGATACTCTAACATGGTACAAAAATTTAAAACAGCTGTTGAGCGTGTTAGCGGACATCACACATCCTTGCAATAGAATATAATTAAACATGTCTATACTCATATGTACATATGCACCCTCGTCACACGTGGTAAATGCAATTGTTATTAAAAACTTCAGGGGTACTGGCCCGGAGATCAAACCTGGGTCAAACTCGTGTAAGCCAGTGACCTGACCACAAGACAACTCGGGCTCCAAAAATAATTTTAACTATTCATTATAAATTGTGGTAAATCCTATTCATGGGAATGTATTACGCCAGATGTGGTCTAATAATTTGGATAAATAGATAATAGACGAATTTGGATAAGATAGGGGGTCATTGTAGAAGCGTGCTCGTCGCGACCCCTGCCAGCCCTTTTCAGCGCTGCAATTCTACACAGCTGCGTACCCATGCCAACGAGGGTTAGGGCGTCCCCCAAGGCGACGCACACCAGTTCCTCCACGTTGGTGTGGAAGCGAAACGAAGAGATTCGCAATATGGCAGGTTTGAAAAATGACCTTGTCTCAAAAATCGATAAGGGCGTGCTTCGATGGTTAGGGCACGTTGAGCGAATGAGTGAAGACCGAATGGTGAAGAAAATATATAGCGCGAAAGTTAATATTAAAAGGTGTCGAGGTAGACCGAGACTAACTTTCAAAGACCAAGTGAGCAAATTGCTCGAAGAGGGGAGGGTCAAGAGTACTCGGATACTTAGACGTGCATGTACGAAGAAGATGATGAATCTGAAAGAAGCGAAAGAAGTATGTAGGGATCGTGACACTTGGCGATCTGTTCTCTCTCGCTACCCCGTCAGGGATTGTGCGTGAAGATAAATGAATAAAATAAATATGGATAAGACATAATAATGTGGATTATTGTAATTTTAAGTGGAGTGTACGAAATCATTTGATCTCCAACGTTTGGCACCTTAAAGAAATATATACATGCAGAGATTTTCTGCTAACCATTATACATTCGTACATTTATTAGGTGTAATATTTTCACAACACGCTCATGATCGTATGTCTAGATATAATACTAGTTAATACTGGTGTTAGTAAGACGTCTAGACAGTTGAGTCCTTTAACTTACATTTCATCAAAGCTTATTTGGGAAAACTATCTCTCTGCTACTATACTCTCATAATTCAAATTAAAACTACTCTTTTATTCGGATTTCGTGATTATTGTGGTATTTAATAAAAATTACATAATATGTATATTTATATTAATAAATAGAGGAATTCAGCCACATCCTAAAAAAACTAGATCGAATTTGATGTATTTTTGTGCGTGTACATATGGATTCTAGAGTGGTTTAGATTCACATTTGGACCAAGTAGTTGACGCTACAAATAAGTTCTAAAGCAGTAGTTATAAATTTTTGTTCTTATTATTTTCGTTTAAAATTATCTTAAGATATGTAAAATATTGTTTTAGAATTGAATTTACTTATAGACTAGTAGTTTGATGAGGAAATTTGTGCCAGACTAATTTCGTTAGCTTGGACACTACGACGGCGACAAGGTTACTTCGTCGTTTCATCCAAACACACACCACATTTCATCACCGGGGAATGCCGGGGACAGAATGAACTAATTTAAGTAATGCGTGAAGATAAAAAAGTAACTGATACACAATTTTAATTAATACGACCCTATAGCTCTGCTAGCATGCAATCGATAATTGGCGATGATATCTTATATCATAGTTCAAACGCGAGCCCAACATTTTTATATCTAAACCTACCAAAAAACATCAATATCAACAGGTACTTTAATATGGTACAAATATTGAAATCAGCTGTGAGCTAATTAGTAAATATTTATCTGTTTAAACATATATGTATGTAAGTATATTATGCCGATAATTGGACACTAAGACGGCGATAGACTCACCCCTTGCAACTTTGTCTCAAATAAGCTATGAAGAAATATACATCGAAAGGGCTAAATTGTCTAGACTTTGACAACCTCCGATATCGGACAATTCGTGAAGGCAAAGAAAACGAATGATACACAATTTAAATACATAAAGTCGAAATTATATCGTTATTTGACGAAACCGTAGCGACAGCCAGTACATTAATACAACCCATGTCAAGTTGTCTCTTCCGAGGTACAGTTGTATGACAGTAAATTAACAAGATCTTTCCCTCGGGGACGCTTAGCTTTTACACGCATTATTCCGACACAAGGAGAGGAAAGGTGAAGACAGAGGTCGAACTTAAGATGATCGCATGGGTAGTTTTGTGTTATTTGAGAGAATACTAGAGTTAAATTGTACTTATTTAATATAACATTTATTAAATTTACTCATCAATATTACTATGAAAATTGAATGTTTTTAAATAAACGTAGTGTTGACGGTAGTATTTAACAATAGTTTGATTTCTAAAAATATATTCCCTTGGATGCAGTAAGAGGTTACTAAGGGTAAAGAAAATGCAATTGGTTACCCACTAATGATGGGAAAATTATGTCGAAAAATGCTTGACTAAAATTAAATAGACTGGTTACGGACAGCAGCGTCTTAGTTGCGAGATGTCCTGCGATCGCCAATACACTTACCCAGCGTTGAGATTATGGCAAACCTTCCCAAACTCATAAGTCACGATAGCAAGATAGATAGTGGTTGGGTGGTCGGAATTTCGAGTCGAGAGACCCGAGTTCGATCCCCAGATGGCAGGCTCGTACCAATGGGTTTTTAAATAAAACTTATGTGCGAATTATATCGTTGGCTTGGACAATAAGGCGGCGACGGGCTCCCCACCTGTCACGCTGTCCCGAAAATATCTTCGGTGGAAGGTGGGTCGAAGGGACTTAATTGTCTATACTAGACCTCTGTCTACCCCTGTATTGGGAATTGTGTGAAGATATTTATATTTATTTATTTATTTATTATACCATACTCGTACCTACTAAATGTCTTTTAGAAGTGGTTACGATGATATAATGAATTGGATAAATAATAAATAAATACATAGATAAACAGAAACAACATCACAGCTTTGATACCCAAGAAAGCAGCTAAAGTTGTGCACTTGTGTTATGGAATCGGAAACAACGAAGTCACCTTAAATACCCAGACCCGAGAAAATGTAGAAACCACTTTTACTACATTGACCAGTCCGGGAATCGAACCCGGGGAAAAGATGGCGACACCTTGAAAACCAACAAGATTTGTTAATTTCTTTCCTCGAAACACAATACTAGAAATATGTTTGTAATTTTACCTCACAGCAACTTCATGAATAGAAGTGCTCTCAAAACTTTACTTGTTAAGTTGCCACAACTTCTTTTATACCAATGGGATTACGAACTGTTGAATAGTTCGCAGTAAGATCTATTGCTGTAAAACTAATTTACAAGTAAAACCAAAACAGTTTATTTATTAATACTGCATACAATAAAAATACGCAGAATAAACGAAAACGAAATTTACATAAAAATCTTATTTTATAATTCTGTCTATTAACGATTGCTATACCAGATACACGGCCGTCTCCGCTCTTACTTAATACTCTCCCTCTTAATTTTTGTCTGATAGTATTCGTGATAGTTATCACATGTATTGATAGCTAATTAATATCTTCATTTTATTTTCAAGGATTTTCCCTTTGTCGTTGCTTACAACACTCACGGGAAGAAAGGGGTTGTATATTCTTATGCATTTACCAGATGGCAGGTTAGTAAGTAAAATGTGCTTCAAGCAATTACATTTGCAAACTGTAACTTGATAAAACATTAATGGATGACGATTTCAGTAAATATTTGGGGTAAACACTGATTTTCATGATGCCAGCTCTGCGTTCCCGGTTTTGATAGAAAACTTCTTTCTACATTTTTTACATTTCCTCAAGTCTGTGTGTTTGTGGTACCTTTGTTGTTTCTGATTCCATAATACAAGTGCTTAAACTGCTTACTTTGCGATCAGAGCAATGTATGTGATTTTGTTTCTATATATTTAAGTTAGTGCTGTATAAGTTCAAGGAGGTCAAGGAAGGATCAAGGTCGAAATATGCCAACAACTGGAGATGCAATTTGTTTTCTTTCAACTGTTATGCTACCCATGTATTTCTGATTGCAAGCCATAGTCTCAGCATTTTTGACATTCTTCAGATTAATTTATTTAACACGCCAGCATTTAAATTTTGGTGGAATATTTTTTGAATTATTAAGCAGAAAAGCTTCGTTATTAAAGAAACAAAATATTAAATTCAACTGTCGGAATGAAAGTTTAATTTTCTGTTTTTTAACTAACCTAACCATGGCTTTTATGTATAAATAATTACAAAAAATACATGTCATATATAAACGTTGCTGTAGTATTGATGATTTGCTGTTGAGCAGTTGAGTGTTATGAAATTGGAAACAATAAAGGCACCACAAAAAAAGTTTTTGTAACATTGACCCGTGCGGAAAACGAACCCGGGACCTCAGAGATGGCGACACCTTGAAAATCTGTGTGTTCACAACTCGTCCATAGAGGTGGCCGAAAGAAAATATAGATTCTGTGAGATGTCGCCAATGTCTCTACGAGGCGTACAAAATATTTTAAAATATCAATTCGCACTACGTATCACTAGGTGATACAAGCATTCATATTCATCATACACATTATTTCCTCATAGTGAGATTCGAACCCGCCACTTTTAGTTTAAAAGGCAAGTTCACTGCTAACTAGATTAACAAAGCAAGGGTGTAAGTTATATATACCCCAATAATCACAAAACTAAAAGTCTTACAAAACTAGTTTAATTATTCAGCTATTTAATGAATCCGCAGTTGTAATCTCAAATTTACGTTGAGGACAGGCTGTTTTTAAGGGAAGGTGGCACCTCGCAGGTGAACCTGAACCGAGACTCTTGCTTCTTTCCATTCCTTCTGAGAATACAGATGCTGTCGAAAACACGCGAGGGTAAATCTGAATAAAATTAATAAGATTAAAATTTGAGGGTATTGTGGAAAAAACTGTAAATACAGTCTATGTCAATCTATGTGAGTCTAAGTGAACTGTAGATATAATCATTTAATACAGAAGGTTTAATTACAAAATCTATTTACATTTACCACCACTAACACTCCTCTCATTGGTATCGTGAGAAAATACTGAAGGAATAGCTTTGAAAATCATCGAAAAATGGCGGGATAATGACTATTAATAAACCGAAATTAATAAGATCCAAATCAGGCATTAGCGTTTATCTAGGTGCTTGGCTTCAACATTCCGCTTGCCAAGTGTGGTGATCCCGGGGCCTATGCTTGGAAATGAAGTTCCACAGGCCGATATGTACGTTCAATTAAATAAAAAAATACAATAATAATGTATAAGAAATGTAATAATATGAATCACGTAACTGAAAACATTATTATCTTCACGCACAATCCCTGACGGGGTAGCCAGAGAGAACAGATCGCCAAGTGTCAGGATCCCTACATACTTCTTTCAGATTCATCATCTTCTTCATACATGCACGTCTAGGTATCCGAGTACACTTGACCCTACCCTCTTCGAGCAATTTGCTCACATGGTCTTCGAAAGTTAGTCTCGGTCTACCTCGACACCTTTATGATTATATATATATTAACTTTCGCGCTATATATTTTCTTCACCATTCGGTCTTCACTCATTCGCTCAACGTGCCCAAACCATCGAAGCACGCCATTATCCATTTTTGTGACAAGGTCATCTTTCAAACCTGCCATATTGCGAATCTCTTCGTTTCGCTTTCGGTCGGCCATGGTAAGGCCGCACATTTTACGAAGAGATCGCATCTCCACTGCATTCAACCTGCTTTTATGCATCTTCTGGCATACCCAGGTTTCGCTGCCATATAACAAGGTCGTTACTAACACTGCGTTATGTATTGCAAGGCGTGCACTTTTCACTACGCCTTGCCTTTTGAATAACGCAGTCAGGGCACCATTGACTTTGTTCCCGCCAGCGACACTATTCGTACGTTTTTAAATTATAATTTAGCTTTGTATATGTGAGAGTTCCATGGCTATGCTACAATATGTTTGTGTTGTGCCAAGACACATTTTTCTTATTCAAGTACAAAAAGAAAGAAAAAGAAGTTAAAATGATATCATTATAGAATGATGAATAATCCCATCTCTATTTCAAACCATTACAGGCCTTTACGTATGTATGTATGTATATAGATCATCTACTAAACGCAACCCTATTCTACTACTAACCCCATAATTATAATTAACGACTTAAACCTGAATTTCGGAATTAATGTGACTCCACAAATATTTAAGATATTGTCACTGTACAACAAAGGCTAAATTGATCCCATAGCTACTATCCACTATCTGCGAAACTTTCGTGTAAATAGCTTGCGGGTATTATGGATTATAAAGGATCGGCGATTCCAAAATGGTAGGCAGTACAAAAGAATTTGGTCTTATGTGCCTTGGTAGCTTAGTGGTTGGAGAGCTTGTAATAAAAAGCGAGGGACTGTGGTTCGTTTACTGGACCGTCTCCACAAAAACTCTTCATAACAATTTGAATGCTGAATCGTGTTATCATGAGAAAATATGCGGAAGAACGTCTGAGAAATGGTTAATTAAATCGACGACCCTAGTGGACGAGTGACGCAAACACCGGTTTTAATGGTGCCGTGAGCTCTTAGGTCCCGGCTCTTGGGGTTGGGTATTTGTGATTGAGATACTTTCGGTGTTTCCGATTTCATAATATGAGAGCTTTAGCTACTTCTTTCAATGCATGTGAATTTCTCCACATCTAGGTATGAATTCTTTTATAAAATAAATATATTTCAAGGATGTGTGACAGTCGTTCTTCCCCACATTGCTTGGCGAATATTCTCCAGCTTTAATCTCGCTCAAAGAATATTTCAGAGAAGACTTTTGCCCAGAGCAGACAGATTGATTTTAACTTATTATAAAGATCTTACAATTATAAATAAATGCATAAATATCTTCACGCCATTCCCAATACAGTACATTCCTAATACAGGAGTAGACAGAGGTCTAGACAATTAAATCCTTCCGACCCACCTTCCACCGACGACATATTTTGGTGGACCCATCGCCGTCTTTATGTACAAGCTAAAGACATAAATCGAACGTAAGTTTTTGAAAAAACCCATTTGTACGGGTCTTGAGAATCAAATTCGGGTCTCTTGACTCGAATTCCGATCACCAAACCACTAGGCTATTGTGACTTTTTTATATCAATTAGAAAAACAATAATACTTGTAAATTATAATGTAACAAACCTAATAGCACATCTCCGACAGATTTTAATTTTTTTTTAAGTTAAATAAAATATTATCCTATATTTAAAAAGCCTTTTCTCGTTATTGTATCAATGTTTTCCAATCGGAATTATAATTTCATAAATGTTCCTAATGCTTTTGTTGATAGCCATTTCAATGTATAACAATATTACATTTCGTTTATCTAAAATTGAAAGATGAATATATGTTTGCCTCTATGTGAATAATAAAAACTTTAACCATAATCTAATAAACATGCAACTTTATACAAAAAAAAGAAATATTTCAAAAAACAAACATGTGTTCCTTCGAAGTCACTTTATGCAGATACAGCACTTCGCATAGGATAAACTTGCTTGCATCAATTATGGAAACTAGTCACTTTATGTAAAAGTATTAAGTTGCTTCATATGAGACATTCTAGTTTATAAACTTTAACATCGCATATAATTTTGTATTTAAAACTGTTTCAGTTAAATTTGCAAGCCATATTTCTACATACGACCCGACAGCAAAGTTGGTAGTGAATCTGCCTTCAAAGCTGCAACCGCTTTAAAGCTTTCGGGGTTTTCGGGTTCGAATACCGATAGAAGCAAACATTTGTTTCATGAATATGATTATATGTGCTCAAGCTATGGATATATATAAAAAAATATCTTGACGCAATTCCCAATACAGGGGTAGACAGAGGTCTAGTCAAGACAATTAAGTCCCTTCGACCCACCTTCCACCGAAGATATTTTCGGGACAACGTGACAGGTGGTGAGCCCGTCGCCGTCTTTATATCCAAGCCAACGATGTAATTCATACATAGGTTTTAGAAAAACCCATTGGTACGAGCCTGCCACCTGGGGATAGAACTCGGGTCTCTTGACTCGAAATTCTGACCACCCAACCACTCGGCTATCGAGACTTCTATGGTAATAATGTTGTACCGTTTGCTTGGAGGTTATATTTATAATAATTATTGCAAATTAAAATAATTCTATTTGCTGTTATGTAATTTTCATGCTATAGTAGATAAAACAATTATTCATGGTTATATTTAAAATACCACCTTGTACGCCGACATGTTTTACGCAAATAAATAATTATGAATTCTAAATTATGAGTAATATTGTACCCTTAGCTTAGTGGAGATAGGCTCACCACCAGGCTTCTTGAGGACAGCAGTCCCCAAGAAGCCTCTGTGAGAGTGGATTGAAAGGACTTCATTGTCTAGAAATTTGCCCCCAGTATAGGGAATAAAACTGATAATATTTATTTAATTCATGAGTTTTGATTTTGTAATGAGGACGACTCCATCTCTGCATATGATTCGTTTGGGTTAGTACCACACTCCTTCTCATTTCAACTCTTATTTCAGCAACCAAACAGCAGTGTAAAAATTTTTAAGTTCCGTGTTTGAAGAATATAAAGAATCCAACTTAGTCCACGGATGTGCAAATGCATCTGTAATATTCTTCTCCAGAACCTCTTTGCAAGTACCCTAGTTGGAAACCAGATAAATAATAGCCTATATTATTATGTAAATAACCCAGCAAAAAAGGCATAATTCAAGTATGCTGCATGTCGTATTTCAAGAGGTTACGTTCTTTATTAGAATCATAATACCTACGTCTGTTACACTATTTGGAGGGGATGGGTATAAAATAGTAGTGTCACAGAAAAAATTTAAGGAGGTTACAAAGTAAACAGCAACAATTTATTATCAAAAAAACTAATTCAAATCCTATCTTCTAGGGACTGTCTGTCATCCAGAGACAGAATATTTTAAATTTAGAATCATTTATGTGTCAGTTTAAGAACGGTTAACATATAGGGTTACATTAACTTTAACAACTTCTGACTCTTACTTCGTATGCCGTAATGTAGGTATATCGAATCCTTAATCCAACGACGACTTTCGAAGTTCCATAATACCTAAATATAAGTTACGATAACATGTGAATTTAATAACGATCAGCGATGGAGACCCTGACAATGTTGCCGCATTTCGTATTCCGGACGGGTTGTAAAATCCGGTAGGTGCCATTTTCACACTTGCCTATAGCTTAAAATTCTGGCCAAATGCCGGTATTTAATTTAAAGTGATAAATATTTTTAGTAACTATATTATTTGATAGCTCTGATTATAAATATATATTTTTTCTTGGAGCATTATAAAAATACTGAATCAGAAAGAAACGAGAGATGTATGTAAGGATCGTGAAACAATCTGTTCTCTCTAGCTACCCCGTCAGTGAATGTGCTACCCCGTCAGTGATAAATGAAAATAATGACTCCAAGGACAGTTTTTATATAAGAATATGTATTATGATTTTATCATACATTAGATAAGATTATGCAGAGTTAACATAGGTCATGATACACATACATCATACACGCGAGATCATTATTATAAAAATATTTACTTGTCACTGAAAGGGTAGGGTAGAGGTCGAAAGAGCTCAACAACTACTAATATAAGAGAATTTATAGCATTACTTTAATATTCAATCAATAAAAAATACAGAGAATGATCTACCAACCTGCACACTTGCATACCCGCATACATGCACTAGGCGACAAAGGCTCACCTGTAAGGGAGGGTTTGCCAGATCGCAGTACCACCAGCTACCTCGCAACTTAGACACTTCTGACCGTCACCACTGTGTGCGTCCTGACCACCGGGCCAGTACGGCTCCTAATATATACATTTTTATTTGTTATTAAATTTATTTTAGTCACGATAGCCGAGTGGTTGGGTGGTCGGAATTTCGAGTCAAGAGGCCCGAGTTCGATCCCAATGTGGCAGGCTCGTACCAATGGGTTTTTCAACTTATGTACGATTTATATCGTTGGCTTGGACAAAAGACGGCGACGGGCTCACCACCTGTCACGTTGTCCCGAAAATATCTTCGGTGGAAGGTGGGTCGAAGGGGCTTAACTGTCTAGACTAGACCTCTGTCTACCCTTATATTGGGAATTGCGTGACGATATTTTAATTTTTTTAAGCAAAACTGTTTAAATTTCAAATACATTTGTTCACTTAATCCTTTTTTTGTTAGAAAAGGAATAAAATGACAATATCAGAAGAAAAACTCTTTAATGCGAACAATACACACGCGAGCACTGTTTTCTGAAACACTCACTGGCTTTTACGCAAATTTATTTAAAAAGCCATTTTATTTAAGCCCCATTTGTGTAATATAAAAAACCGCAAAAAATTTTGGGCCCTGTTATAATAATTTTTTACATTTAAAATTTCCCTCAGTGAACCTGTTATTCATCATTTATAGCGAAAAGAGGAAAACGTTTAATATTTCATGGAATTTCAATGTTTTTTTGAAAAACATTTTATTTTCTGTCCAGTATTATAGTGTTTTTTGTGTTTTTCGGTATTACAGTATGGTAGCGGTACTACCACTGAGACTTTCCTCCTTCTTTTTTTCCTTCTTAAATGAAAAGCTTTGAAAATTATCGAAAAATGTCGTAATAACTACCATACACATCTAGGTGCATGGCATCAACGTTCCGCTTGCCAAGTAAGACGATCCAGGGGCCTGTGTTTCGCACTGAACTTCTACAGGACGAAATGTACGTTTAATTAAATAAAAAAAATAACCATTGTAATAAATAAGAAATGTAATAACAATATAGAATAGTGTATATCACGTAACTGAAACCATTGTTAACAAAAGGATAAAACGTGTACTAGAAAAATATAGTGGTATCTACGAGTATATAAGTTCAGATGTTGAGAAATTATGGCTTGAACATACTTGTGATAACAGAAATTGTTATAAGAATAACAGGGAACTTATACAATACATTGATAAAAATATGACGTTTGTCACTCCAGTTTTTTGTCCACTACATTGCGTTTGCCTAAACGAGGTTGCCACTAGAGTACACACTACCTTTTCTCCCCAACGGTTATGATCCGCCCATATTATGTAAAACATTCAAAATACATCCACGTTTTTCGGGCCCTATAGAAAGTATATGCTTTTTGCTTCCTCAATCCGCTTCTATCAGCGATCGCTTCGGTCCGCTTCCGCCATTATCGTGTTTGCGGCCTTAAATTGTATAATATAAGAGTTTGCGTAGAATTTAAATGAGGTAAAGTTAGTAGAAAACATATGACCAGCGTAGTAAGTATTCCCACTCATTTAAAGAAAATGTAGCGATCTAACATTTAAACTCGTTAAGATATAATAAGGAGAAGTATAATTTTTTGTTTCAAAGACGCTTTACTCCGCAGCATTAGTGCCAGCTGAAGAAACTCGATTCAGTGTTTTGCTAGAAACAGGATTATTTCTGGAACGAGTGCCTGTTGAGACTTAATTTTATTTTGTTTTTAAAGACGTTTATAAGTATTTTTTACTAAAATTTAATCGAAATGTACAAGTTTTAGGTAAGACCACGTGAAACTTTTCGTGAGGCTTTTTTTTTTTTCGAGGGTAGGTGCGAAACCAACAACAGCTGTTTTGGAGCTCTCGTAATTTAATTAATGTTTTAAATAAATCTTAACAGTTTTTCAAAATAATTTATTTTGGCTATAATAAGTAATAGTATCTGGATATTTTGTTATAATATCACATGTATATAAGAAAGTTATAAGCACTTACATAGTACACCCTCCCTCCATAAACTTTCATAGCACTACATTTTGTATATAACATAAAATGGCAAATATTTCTGATGTGGAAAATATACAGAAAGAACTGGAAGGAAGTTTATTTCTAAAAATGGCGGAATTCGAAAGACGTTTGAATGCAGCATCCACTCCACCAAACACAACACTTGTACAGTTACGTGAAGAGTTCTGCGTTTTCAAGGATCTGGTAACTTCAATGCTTAGTCTTCTACGTCAGCAAATATTAGACTGTTCGAAAAATATTGATGAGATCAACATGAGGCATCGACGGAAAGCACTCCTTTTTCATGGAATCCCTGAATCTCCAGAGTTAAATACACAGAATGAGGTACTCCAACTGATTCGTGGTAAGATGGGTCTTCCACATATCGCCGACTCTTCTCTCAAACAGTGCCATAGACTTGGTGCGAGACAGAGCGATAAAGGTAGGCCTGTTCTTGCCTATTTTCATGACCATCACAATAAAGCAGAGGTTTGGAAGGCAAAATCCAAGTTGAAAGGATCCACTGTCTCAATCTGTGAATTTTGACGAAAACACGACAAGCAGTTCACAAAAATGCCCGTAAGTATTTTGGGGTTAAAATGTTTGGAGTCATGATGGGATTATTCATATTAAGCTTCCTGAAGGTCGAAAGAAGATCTCCTCTGAAGATGAGTTGGAAGCTCTGAAGGTCAAGTTTGCTTCTGCACCGTCGTCTAACAGGGCTGGCAATAGTCCTCGTCATGAAGACAGCGTTTCAGTGAGCAAGAAGGTCTCTCATTCGCAGCAAAGCCCATCTAATTCTACTTGTCAGCAAGAAATAGCGCGAAATAATAATCCTGCTAGAACAAATCAGAAGCAGAGTGATGACATCAAAAGAGCAAGGCGTTTCGCTTCCAAGCGATAGTCTCTTCACTCCTTTAATAATCAAGGTGAAGTAATTAGAACATAATATTGACATTCTTTGTGTTTTAACATATGCAATTTATTTTTTATTCAGTTTTGTTGTAGACTTTCACACTTTTGAATACTTGGTCTTATAACTTTATTGATTTGTTTTAGGCCATTACTGTATTTTTATTTGTAATATTTATCAAAATCTAATTATAACATCAATGTCAGTTAAAGTAAATGACAGTAACAATGTCAAAATCACAATGTCAATGCCAGGTTATACGTGTATTACTCTATGGTCACAGATAATAACAGTGGCAGATTTTCTTTACTTCATTGAGACGACTATATACACTGCGTAGTACTTAACCTCGTCGTATTAAATTCGCTTTCTATTATTTTGGATATTTTTCAACAGTGTTTCGTTATTATGTTTAGTTAATTGATGCTTCCTGTATAATTTGGACATATATTTGTAGTTCTGTTTCGATATTGTTTTCGTTTTGTTTTCTTTATTTTTATTATTTTCTACATGTTCATAATTGTGTAGTGTTTATTTTTTTTTTTTCAGTTTGGTTTATTTTAATGTAAACAGTCAACTTGAGGGTTGGTGTATTATGATTGTTTGCTATCCTTCTATATCATTTTGCATGTTTGTAGTTTACTCTTAGTTTTACATATATTCTTTTAAAGTATTTGTATTTTTATTTTACATTAATATTCATATTTTTATTTTTATTATTATTTTTATTTTTTATTTTACATAATTACATTAATATATATCTTATTCCATTATGACTGATGATGATTCCTTTTATTCCTATGACTCAGACTTGTCTTTTGTTTCTTGCGATGACCAGTTAAATGACAACGTTTCTTCTTTAAATGGTCTTTTAAATAATGTGTTCCCTTCAGCCAGTAAACTGTTGAATATTTGTCACATAAATGCACAGAGTATACCAAGTCATTATGCAGAACTCGAAACTTCATTTGCTTATACAAACTTACACGCTATTTTAATTTCTGAGAGTTGGTTGAAGCCGTGTTTACAGTCAACCATGTATCCAATACCTGGTTTCGTACTTATAAGAAATGATCGTACAAATAAAGGTGGCGGTGGAGTTGCTATTTATCTTCATAGCTCTTTACCATATAAAATATTATCAACGTCTCCATCTCCATACTCTGCCTCCGATGAACACTTATTTGTGGAACTTGATGTCAAGGGCACAAGGATAGCTCTCGGAGTAGTGTATTGTCCTCCTTCTACTGATTACTTCGCCAATTTGGAAATGGCTCTCGAAAACATAGGTTCTAAGTATACACACTGCATAATCATGGGGATTTCAACACTGATATTCTGAATAATTCTTCTCGTACACAAAAACTTCACTCGATCTTAGAGTCCGTCAATCTTGGAATTTTACCTTTAAGGGCTACCCATCATAATTTCGACACTGAAGACTCTCTTTTAGATCTCATTATTACTAGTTCTTCTGATCATGTGGTTGCACATGGTCAGCTTCCTGCCCCAGGATTCTCCCGACATGACCTTATTTATGCTTCGTATAAGCTTAGACCCCTAAACGTGGTACTTCATTTTTACACTTCCGTAACTTTACTAAGATAAACTTGGATAATTTGCACAGTGATGCGTCTCAAATTAATTTTGCCTCGCTGGCGGCTGCTTCTACGGTCGATGAAAAGGTACATGCCCTAAATAGCACGATAATTAGTCTGTATGATGCCCATGCCCCAGTCCATAAGGTCAGAGTTAAACGTTTGCCAGCTCCCTGGGTGACTGACGATGTGCGGAGGGCAATGGACAGGCGAAACCGAACTTTCTTGCGATTCAAGAGGTCTCGTTTTGAAGAAAACTGGTTGTCTTTTAAAATGGCTAGGAACAGGTGTAACCAGATGGTACGAACTGCTTAACGCCGATACTTCCTAAACAATATAACTAACTCTTCACCAGCTGACGTGTGGAAATTTCTCAATTCGATGGGTGTAGGTAAATCACCTATCATGGAGTATGGTCCTTCTCTTTCCCACGATGATTTGAATCTATACTTTACTGCTACTACTGCAATGGACCCTACCATCCGGGCACAAACCATAGCATACATTGCTTCAATGCAGTCTCCACACATCCCTGTCTTTAATTTCTCTCCCGTGAATCAGGATGAGGTACGTAAGGCAGTACTGGCAATTAAATCCAGGGCCGTGGGATGCGATGAGGTTAGTAGGGTTATGATAGCCAACATCCTTGAATTTATACTTCCTGCTATCACTCACATTATTAATTTCTCCCTAGACTCTGGACAATATCCCTCTCTTTGGAGAAAGGCTTTCGTGCGACCTCTCCCCAAAGTACCTAATCCTACACTTCCTCATCATTTCCGTCCTATTTCAATATTGCCATTTCTCTCTAAAATTTTGGAAGCCTGTGTACATAAGCAAATTTCCAAATTTGTATATGAACATAACCTACTGAGTAACTTTCAGTCTGGGTTTCGTCCTGGCCACAGCACCACAACTGCACTACTTAAAATCACTGATGATATTCGTGAGGGTATGGAGAAGAAGAAAGTTACAGTTATGGTGCTTGTGGACTTTTCGAATGCTTTTAACACAGTCGACCATGATATCCTTCTTGCAATTTTTCTAACTTTAAATTCGCTTCCACGGTATTGGAGTGGTTATCTTCTTATCTTCGCGGACGTCAGCAATCGGTCTATATGGGACAAAAGACCTCTCAATGGGCGGGACTAGGTTGTGGCGTTCCGCAAGGCGGTATACTTTCTCCCATTATCTTCTCAATTTTTATAAATTTTATCACTTCTAATATTAATTGTTCGTACCATCTGTATGCAGACGACCTGCAGATTTATGTACAGTCTGATATTGAAGAACTCCAAGATGCAATTAATAAATTAAATGACTGTCTGAAAGCAGTATCAGACTGGTCCTTACGCTTTGGAGTATCTGTGAATGCAACAAAATGCCAATCTTTGCTGGTTGGTAGTACTAAAATGCTAGCTAAAGTCGATGTTGGAAACCTACCCTTTATACGTTATAACGATGCAGTGATTCCATTTTCGGGTTCTGTTAAAAATCTTGGGCTACATATCGATAACACCTTGAACTGGGGAAAACACATAACTGAAGTTAGCCGTAAAGTAACGGCCACGCTACGAGTGCTCTATCGCCTCAAAAATCTTCTTCCATGGGAAACTAAGCTTATGCTTGTCCAGACGCTCATTTTACCAATCATTGATTATGCAGATGTGTGCTACTGTGATTTGAACAAAGATCTTCTAAACAAGCTAGAGCGCCTTGTTAATAATTGTATAAGATATATTTTCAACCTTCGTAAGTATGACCATATTTCACAATACCGTTCTCGTCTTAAATGGCTTACTATACAACAAAGGCGAAACTCTAGAATTCTGCTTGTTCTTTTCTCAATCATAAATGATACTACTTACCCTTCGTATCTTAAGGATAAATTTCAGTTTCAATGCTCAATTCATGATCGGTGCCTGCGGTCTTCATCTAATTACAAGATGAGTATCCCGCAACACTTTACCAATTTTGTTGGTCACTCCTTTACCATTCAGGCTACACTGCTCTGGAACTCTTTGCCCGAAGACATCAGAAAAGTTACCAATAAGTCGATATTTAAAAGACTTGTACGTGAACACCTTTTAACTGTCAGTTAGAATTAGTGATTGGTCATTACAGTCATAATAATGTTTTTTTTTTTTTTAAGTTTTATATATGTATGTATATGTATATGTATATGTATATATATATATGTGTGTATGTATGTATATGTATATATATATATATATATATATATATATGTATATGTGTGTGTATGTATGTATATGTATATATATTATATTTATTATTTGTATTAGTATTTTATATTGCATCTTTATTTTCGTTAGGTCCTATATTAATTTTCTTTTTCTGTAACCCAGTTTAAAGCACCTTAACAATATTTCTCCACGCCTCAGGTTGACTGGCAGAGAATGCCTAATGGCATTAAGTCCGCCCTTTGTATAACTTTCTTTGTGAGGTTTGCAATAAAGTGTAAATAAATAAATAAATAAATAAATAAACTAAATAGATAGCCAAGCTTAATAGATTTTGTTTTTGTTTTTATTTCCATACTTTTTGTTCTGGTCTCAGCTTCAATTATAAAAGTAAATTCTACTATCCCTTTAATTACCCGAAAATGACGAAGCAAAATTAATATGATACCGGTACGTTGGTGAGCAGGTAAGTGCGCATATTCGTCTGTTTCCTGGACTCTAAACTATTCATCATAATTTGACAAAGGAGGTAATGAGAGTTATAAGTTACTTGACTATACATAAAATTTATTGTGATGGCCTCTAGCGGTCATGAAGGTGATGAACTCTCTCTCTCTTTATCTTCATGCACAGTCCCTGAAAGGGTAGCCAGAGCAAACAGATCGCTAAGTATCATGATCCTTATATACCTCTTTCGCTTCTTTCAGATTAATCACGAACTAATTTTTAAATGACGCCATGTTGGGTATTTAATGACTAATTAATTAAGCTGATTATCGCGATTATGCTCGCATGCAATCGATAATTGGCGATAATTGGCGATAATATCTTAAATCACAGTTCAAACGTGAGCCCAACATTTTCATATATCTAAACCTATCAAAAACATACAATATAAACACACTTTAATACGGTACAATCAAATTCAATTGTTATAAAAAATTCAGTGGTACTGGCCCGGAGATCGAACCTGGGTCACTCGAGTATAAAGCCAGTGACCTGATCACTAGGCAACTACGGCTCGAAAAAATAATTTAAACTATTCATTTTCAATTGTTTATAATAAAAACAAGCATTTGGCTCAGCGCCAAAACACAATTTTATCACCTAAATGCAGTTCGCCAGTAAAGAAACTTTAATAAACTAACCCCTAAATTGACCCCATTTTCACTTAAGTGTAATGCAAATTCGGCTATAACTTTAAAGTGCTTAGTATCATTTTACTAGAAACAAAAGAGAGTATTTTCTTAAAAGAAATATACATTTAAATACTTCAACCGAACTGGTAAAAGAAAGAAAAACTTAGATAGAGTTGTCACCTACAGCATGCCATTGTTATTTAAAATTGAAGGAATTTAAAATTCTTTTCAATTTTATTTGGAAGCAACTAAGAGAAGAGTCTGGAATCATTCAATAACTTTTGATATCCATATATAAAGACATCAGTTTCGATGAATTGAACAAAATGGACCAGGTCACTGATGTGTTGCGATATATAAATCGCAATAGGTGTTGCCAGAAGTATAAATTATAGCAAATCCTATTCCTGGGAATGTCTTACGCCAGATGTGGCCTAATAAGGCATTATTGTAAAGTAATTTTAATGTACGAAATCATTTGATCTCCAACGTTTGGCACCGTAAAGAAATATATACATGCTGAGATTTTCTGTTTAACATTAAGTATTCGCCATTTATTAGCTGTTATATTTTGACAATAATACTGGTGACAGTAAGACGTCTAGACAGTTGAGTCCTTTAACTTACATTTCATCAAAGCTTATTTGGGAAAACTTTGTAGTCTCATAATTCAAATTAAAAGTACCCTTTTCTTCGGATATCGTGATTATTGTGATATGAAATAAAAATTCTATAGTATGTATATTTGTATAAATAAATTGCGGAATTTAGTCACATACTCCTAAATAACTGCATCGATTTTGATGTATTTTTGTGCGTTTACATATGGATTCTAGAATGGTTTAGATTCACATTTGGACACAGTAGTTGGCGCTACAAATAAATTCTACAGCAGTATAATGCGGCAAGTAGTTATAAATTTGTGTTCTTATTATTTTCGTTTAAAAATTATCTTCAGATGTATAAAATATTGGTTTAGAATTGAATTTACTCATAGCCTAGTAGTTTGATGAGGAAAATTGTGCTAGACTAATTTCGTTAGCTTTGACACTGCGACGGCGACAAGGTCACTTCGGCGTTTCATCCACACACACACCACATTTCATCACCGGGGAATACCGGGGACAGAATTAACTAATTTAAGTAATTCATGAAGATAATGACGGTAGTATTTAACAATATTTTGATTTCAAAAATTGTCACGATAGCCAAGTGGTTCAATGCTCAGAATTCGAGTCAATCACCCGAGTTCTATCCCCAGGTGAATGGCTCATACCAATGGTGTGTTTCATAACTTATCGACGATTCATATCATTGGCTTGGACATAAAGACATCGACAGGCTCACCACGTATCACGTTATCCCAAAAATGTCTCCGGTGAAAGGTGGGTCGAAAGGATTTAACTGTCTGTACTGTCTACCACAATATTGGGAATAGCGAGAAGATTTTAGATTTCTAACCTATTAAGTAGCACATTTTCTTTTAGTAGGTAATGATATTTGGCTTAGAAATACGGCGTCCTTTCTTCCCTTGGACGCAGTAGGAGGCATCTAAGGGAAAAGCCTTGAAAATGCAATTGGCTAGCGACATATGACGGAATAACTATCTCGAAAAATACTAGACTGAAATTTACTAGACCGGTTACGTACAGCAGTGTCTAAGTTGCGAGATCCCGCGATTGCCAACTCACTTACGTTGCGATTATGACAAACGTTCCCATACTCTCAAATATTAAACGTTTTTTACGGGCTGTTACGATAATATAATGAAAGGGATAAATAATAAATAAATACAGCAAGGATACCCAATCTGAATAAAAAATATCAAATAAATACATACATAGATAGGGACAACATCATCATCATCACATATATTGCTCTGATCCCTAGGTGAGCAACTAAAGCACTTGTGTTATGGATTCGGAAACAACGAAGTCACCATAAATACCCAGACCCGAGAAAATGTAGAAGAACCTTGAAAACCGGTGTGTACGCCACTTGTCCTCGGAAGTTTTTGAATAATATATTAATACAAGATTTCTTAATTTCTTTCCTTGCAACAAATACTAGAAATATCTAAGTAATTTTAACTCACAGCAACTTCATGAATAGAAGTGCTCTCAAAACTTTACTTGTTAAGTTGCCACAACTTCTTCTATACCAATGGGATTACGAACTGTTGAATAGTTTGCAGTAAGATCTATTGTTTTGAAACTAATTTACAAGTAAAATCAAAACAGTTTATTTATTAGTACTGCATACAGTAAAATGCACAGAATAAATGAAAAATACATGTATATGTCCTTCCGACCCACGTTTATCGAAGTCTAATTGAGACAACGTGGCAGGTGGTGAGCTTATCGTCGTCTTGAGATTGAAGCCAAAGGTTCATTATACATGTAAAGATATATATTTATACAAATAAATATTAGATTATTATTTAAACATATAGACATCCACTACTCAAGTACAAACATGCATAATCGTCACACAACGATCTGCCCCTAGCGGAATTCGAACACTTAGCTCCGAACGCAGAGCCACTAACAACTGGGCTTATGGGGTCGTCATGAATAATTGCCATTTTCTTTATATCTCTTGAAGCAAAGCATACCGACCCTATGTAGCCTTGAATGTAAATTTAAAATTTACAAGCGTTATAATAGTAATCGCCTTGTTCGTAGATTTAAAAATTTTAACTCCAAATAGAAAACAAATTTACACCTAGACCCGAAGCAATGTAGAAAAAGTGGTTTTCAACTTTGAGCCGTCCGGGAAGGCCTCTCCCATAGAGTGGATTTGCCATAATCGTCAAACTCGGCATGCGGATTGGCAATCGCAGTACCAGACTGATTAGTTTGGTCTGATATTTTTTAGAGAAGGTTATCCCGGCATCTATCGGTTGCCATAACGATATTCAAGGCTATTTCCCTTTGTCGCCTCTTACGAATCACGGGAATGAAGGAATTGGCAACAATCAACATCACCAACACACACATAACAGTCACCTCAACAATACAGTCACCAACGGTTCGTTAAGAATAATATCAAGTAAGTGTTACACCTTATACTTAAAATTGTATAATTGTACTACAGAGATACTACAGAAGACGCTCTTCAGCGAAGTCCCGCATAACAGAGATATCGGTATAAGAGTCGCTCATTCTCTTACACTTTCTATACAAAATTTTGTTTATGGTATATCTATTTAATGTACGAATTCAGGTTAGGGTCATACATTATTTACAAACTCAATACAATTTTCAACAGATGCTCTGATTTGTATAGATACCTTATAGCTCCCACTGCTTAGTCGTAATAGTACCGTAAAATATTATCATTTATTTATCGATATAAGTAACATATATTACAGCTTACATTTAACAGTGGCAGAGCCACGCATCAACTTTTGTTGTTGCATGAATAGGCCGGCTCGACCGGGGAAGTACCACGACCTCACAGAATACCGGCGTAAAGTGGAAGTCTAACAAACTTCTGCGTTTCTTCTGGTGAGTGCAGGTAACCGGTGGCGCGCACACCCTCCTCCCCCAATTATGGGGGAGGGGGGCACTCTAAGGGAGGCAACGCATCTGCTAAGCCTCTGGTATTGCGGGTATTCATGGGCGGCGGTAATCACTTACCATCACGTGAGCCACCTGCTCGTTTGCCTCCCTTTTCCTATAAAAAAAAGCTATGGATTCTATTTTTTTCGTAAGCTTTGTCTCCATAAAACAAACTCGATAGTGGTGGACAATGGAGGAAATACATCCTATATCGCGCTATCGAAGTTCTTACGATTCCAGGCATATATACGATTACCGATAGCACACTGGTGGGGGAGACACACGTCCTCCATATGTCCCACGATACGACTTGTGACTTGATATGTAACATGTTTGTACTTTCATGTCGACAGTTTCTTCACCCGAAGAGCGATCTGAAGACAGATACGTAGACTCTCTTCATGTGACGCCTAAAGAAAATATAATCACTAAGGTTTAGTAATACGTATCATAATTGTATTAAAAGCCTGATAATGAGGATCTTATCTTAAATATCTGAATAATAATATATCTTCAATCCATAACCAATACTATTGTAGATAGAGGTCTAGACAATTAAGTCCTTTGGATTCCACCTTTCACCGAGACCATTTTTGCGACAACATCCGAGCCATATAAAACGTACATAATTTTTGAATAAAAAGCATTGGCACGAGCCACCTGAGGATCGAACTGAACGGGTCTCTTGCCTCGAATTTCGATTACCTAACCACTTGGCTAAAGTGACATCGTATATTTCTATTTAATTATTTATTTGCAAGAAATATGGTAATTACACATGTTACGAGTAAAACTATACATATATGTCAATCGTAGGCGTCATAGGATTTAAAATACTTAATTATTATAGAATTTGAACTATATCCGAAATGTATAGTATATATATTTTGTTTTACTACACCAAGTTATATAAATGGCATCCATAGCTTAGGGACGACTTTATAGCTTAGACCTGTCGGGGAATCCAACCCGGGACGGCTCCCGGGTCGGATTCCCCAACGGGTCTGCAGGGGTAGACAAGGGTAGTCAAGGGAATTTCGTGAAGATATTTATTTATATTGATTATTTATTTATTTATTTGATTTAACTAATACTTAAAAAGTTCTTATAATAACATGTACATTATAATATCATTTGTCAAATTTACCCATTACCAAATATTAAGATCCTCTCTACAACCCCATTATAAAACACTTTGTAAAGAAATTCGATTTAAAGAATTCTCAACTCGTCGAGCAATTCGTCGAAATGGCAGACGAACGCTCACTTGGGACGACCTTTTTCTAATCTTTCTCCATTCCATTTTGTATTAATATTATTTAGTTCCTTTCACGTTTTCAAAATTATCCTTTAATTATAACGTATACCAGGAATTAAATGAAAATCTGATGAAAAGACAACCCGCCGCACTAACTGGTTGTGATCTTTCCTTTGAAATTATGGATTTTGGTACAAATCCCACTTGTAAAACAGCAAGCAAACATATATTTGTGCGCGCGAAATCAACCTCTTTATTCTCCAGTCACAGGTCTGGTGGAAATAATTTCTTAAGAAATCAGCAATACTTATATAAAAACTTTTCCTGTTGTTATATTTCTCCTTTCAATTCTATTTGTGGTTACATAAATTATTAAATAAATAAATAAACCCTGTTGAAAGAGGTCATTCAAATTTAAAAAAGACAAAAATATTACACATTTCTTTTTAAATTTACATGAATGAAACACAATAAAAAGTAACTACCCAGTATATTTTTTTAATTAATCTGAACTGGCTGAAAAAAATATAATCTATAATGAATAAAATAACGTACATTAGTTTTTATTTTTAATAGTTTATATTTAAAACTATGCACACGCACTGTTAAACTAAATATTTACGATTTACCCATATCACATTTTTCTGTAGAATAAATATAATGCACAAATCGAATGTGCAATGAAAATCGCATCAGTGTAGATTTCCATTTAAATGGATTACAGAAGCGTTACAACTCCTGCCGTATTCGTTACATAAATAATGCAACAGTTTGCATAAAATTGCAGAAATTTGCTTATAATGCCTGTTAGGTTAAAAATTTATAACCATACCCTCGAGAGATTATTCGTATATGTCTATATAGTTGTATTATTCTCGAATAAAATAAAAAAAATCCTAATACTGGTGTAAACAGAGGACTACACAATAAAATCCTTTCAACTCAACTTTCACCAAAATCATTTTTGGGACACCGTGACAGGTGGTCAGCCTGTCGCCATCTGTGTGCCAACGACATAATTCTTACGTAAGTTTTGAAAAAACCTATCCTACCACTAGGGGATCGAACTCGGATCTCTTTACTCGAATTCCGATCACCCAACCACTCGACTAACGTAACTTAAATATAAAGTGATTCATAAAATACATAAGGCCAAATATGGTGCAGATGTGTAAACAGACTGTAAGAAAGAAACTGCCAGAATTTTATAATTTACTTCTCTATTTATTCGCATTGTTTTCGTAAGAGGCGACCGAGGGAAAATCATTTTTAGCCAATGGTATATTATAATAACGGTAATAGGGTATATAAAAATTATCTTAAAAAACACCTGACCAAAATTATAAAAGGCCACAATAACTTAATCCTAATTATTAGACTTAAGCGCTCAAACAACAAAGTGCATATTGAGATTACTTACTTTTAAATCGAAATATTTTAAAGAATATTAAACTTAGTAATACCAATTTAAAACGATAGAAATATAATAACCATATCTTGAAAAGCGCCATCTATGTAATATCAAGAGAACTTTTTAACAAAGAGTGCATTCACATTAGGTCGCATAAATAAATGGCTTCGTGGTGTCACGAAAACTCCATAGATGGCAATGTTTACAAACTGAAAGTTTTGTTGTGTTATTTGCTATTTGAATTAATTATAATTTACTAGCTGTGCTCGCAAACGTTGTTTTGCCATAAATAAAAAAATTATAGTTAAAAAAAAAAACTAAAAAACACGCTTTTTATAGAAAACCGAACTAAAAAATGGAAAGTAAATTTTAATTAATTTAAATTAAGAATAGCGTTAAAAATTTCAATAAACATACATTAATAATAGTGTGAATAAAAAATATTTTATTTTAAAAAAGCGTGCATGGGTGTCAATAGTTATAAATATTTTATTGACAGATATGAGTAGAGTGATTATCATTTTGATAATATCTTAAAAAACACCCCACGCTTTTTTTTTTAAAATAAAATATTTTTTTTTTATTCACACTATTATTAATTTATATTTATTGAAATTTTTAAGGCTATTCTTAATATATATTTATTAAAATAATTTTTTTATTATATTGTTCGGTTTTCTATACAAAGCGTGTTTTTTTAACTATTATTTATTTTTTACCTTTTAGTTTTTTTTGTAAAATTAATGTATTGTCATCGGTCCTCGATAAATCTACAAAGTTTGAACGAAATGTGGCCATTTAAAGTGGGTCAAAATCGCCCAAAGTAGTCGGTTACAAACATACAAACATAGAAACATACAAGCATACAAAAATACAAACATACAGGTGAAGCTAGTAAAAGCGTGTTAAAAATAGTGGTTTGATCGTAGATGAGTGAAAATTTAGGGTGATATGTAACTAAGTTATTTACGCTGTATCATAAAAAAAAAAACTAAAAAATTTGTGTAAAAAAGAAAAAAGTAAATAGGGGTGGACTACTCTTAACATTTAGAGATAGAAAATAGATGTTCTCCGATTCGCAGACCTAACTACAATGCACAGAAAATTTCACGAAAAGCAGTTGAGCCATTTCGGAGGAGCTTAATTACAAACACCGCGACACGAGAATTTTATATATTATATTTAAGAAAATGAATATGTATTGGGATTAGCATTATTTATATAATCCAATACTAATTTTCGACTGTTTTTGGAGTTTGTTGTAGGTGCTGTGACCCATATTGTTTTTAAAAGATTATTTTTTTTATACACTATATACTTGCTTTACGTTATCAGCATATGAACTTTCCAATCTCTCCAATGATGTGTGTGTCATAAGGCGATTAATTGAAAATATTTGAGAATTTATAATTTTTTTTATATGGCAAAAATTTTAGGGAAGACTAATATTCAGCGGTGACTCTTGAAAAGCTGTAATAAAGATAGCCAATAAGTATTTGCCTTGAAGTCCTATAGAGCGCTCTTGCCGTCACTAATTTATTTTATGGACATTGTTTCATAAAGCATCTCACATTGACCCGAGTACAAAATAGTTTTCAAAATAGATACATAGTTCAAATTGATAGATAACACGAATTATAACGATCCGTATTATATAGCGAAGCGGCTCTCCATGGACCGCCTTTCGCCCCCGCGAGATTACCCTAAATCGAAGAGAATGTATGAAGGGAATAATGAAAATGGACGAAGCGAAACAAGTATGTGAGGATCGTAGCAAGTGGCAAGAAGTGGTCTCTGCCTACCCTTACGGGAAAGAGGCATGAATATATTATATAGTTCAAGTTGTTTAACATTACATATTACAACATCACAGTCGTATTCATATTACAACATTCTCGTCCGATCACCGAAGTTAAGCAACGTCGGGCGCGGTCAGTACTTGGATGGGTGACCGCCTGGGAACACCGCGTGATGTTGGCTTTTTGCCCTCTTGAATTGAAACGTATTTTCTTACTCTTTTTTTTTAATATTCATTAAAAAAATCTTATTTTTTTTTTGTTATTTACCGTAGATAGCACTCTTAACCGAAGCTTATTTGGGACAACGTGTTTCTTTGGTGTGGTGGGCTCATCGACTTCTTAGTGTTCAACTTTAATACAATACACATTCAATAATACAATACACTTTCAAACACATATAAGTAATAAATATCTTTATGCCATTCCCAATACAGGGGTAGACAGAGGTCTAGACAATTAAGTCCTTTCGGCTCACCTTCCACCGAACCTATTTACATATAATAATTACATGTTATTGACCAATACAAAAATTTATTATTAATTAAAAATGCAAACAAATCATTAAAATCAAAATTAAAAAGTCACGATAGATAAGTGGTTGAGTGTTCGGGAATTCGAGGCGAGAGACCCGAGTTCGATCCCCAGGAGGCAGGCTCGTACCAATGGGTTTTTCAAAAACTTATGTACAAATTACATCGTTGGCTGGACTGGGTCGATGGGACTTAATTGTCTAGACTCCTGTATAGGGAATTGCGTGAAGATATATAAATTATTATTTATTTATTTAAATTAATAATTTTATTTATCTTCACGCACAATCATTGACGGGGTAGCCAGAGAGCAGATCGCAAGTGTCACGATCCTTACACACCTCTTGCACTTCTTTCAAATTCATCATTTTCTTCATACATGCACACTAGGTATCCAAGTACTCTTAACTCGAAGAGGGGAGGGCCCTCTTCGAGTTAGTTAATGCTGATTAATTATAAACATTTGCAGACTACAACTACACTAAAATGTGACTACACTGAATATGTAAATAAAATATGTGTTATAATTATTGGGTTCGAAATCAAAGGCTTTGCTTATTTTATTATACATTACTGTTTTGTATTTAATTTTACACGTTTTGTCAGAGTTCTATGCAGGACAGACTGTACGGAAGGGTTAGCTAAAATCGGCACGCTGGGCAAACGGATTGGCGATCCATGTATCACACCACGTACCTAAGAAGCCGTTGCCCATTTCCGGTCTGCCGAATTTTGGTCCGATATTTTTCAATGGTTATCCCACCATTTGTTGATAACTAATGGAATTTTTGAGACGTTTCGCTTAATAGCCTCTAACGACGCCCTACCAAGGGTACCACACTTTTTCTTCCCGTGGTTGTTCACACTCTATTCTTACGCTGTAAGCACATGGCAATCTGTATCTTCAGATGAAAACTTTTGATGTCTACGATTCACACGACAGAAGTGAAACTTCAGTAAATCGAAAAAAGCATTAGATGAATATATTTTTTTAAATATATAACAAGGGTAGGATAATTACAAACTTTATTTATAAAATATGTATATTTCTGTCTCATTCTTTGCCGGCTTTATTCCAAACATTTTTGTATTTGTGTCTCTTATATGTCGTTTTTTCCGTTGCATCCGTTTTGAAATCACAACGATTCTAAAGAAATTTTAATAAATAAATAAATATCTTCACGCAATTCCCAATACAGGGGTAGACAGAGGTCTAGTCTAGACAATTAAGTCCCTTCGACCCAGCTTCCACCGAAGATATTTTTGGGACTAAAGAAGTTTCACTTCAATAAATGTGACGAATGTGTTCCAATTTCGAAGGTCTCTCCGACGCCATATTTAAATCAGATTAGATTCGAAACCAATCAAAATTAAAGTACTGTATATTGATAAGCAGATAACTGGGGACTTCTTTGAAGAATATTATCTCTTTACTAATCTCCTTCGTAAATAATGTTGCGGAGGGGATTCAAAATCCGATAACAGCTTCAATAGAATCCGCTTAAAGATTTCTATCGCGGCAATGTACGATTGTATCAAATAATTAATTGAGTATCAATTTCCAAAGTATGATTTTGCTACCCTTGTAATATTTTTAATTACGATTGTCCTATCGTATGACTCATGAATTTGTGGTATATATGTTTTAACATTCTAAATAAACCTGTCCATAAAATATACAGTGCATATATATATATATATATATATATATATATATATATATATATATATATATATATATATATATATATATATATATATATATATATATATATATATATATATATATATATATATATATATATTGGCTTGGAATTATTTCGACGGCGTAATTAATTCAAATTTAGAGATTCGCGTTCGTTCGATCCCCAAGATGAAGAGAGGCTTGGAACAATGCAGTCGTCGGCTTGGACATTAAAACCGCGACAGGCTCTTCACTTCTCACATTGTCCTTCATTAATTTTCATAAATTTATTTGCATTCATATCTATTATATATATATATATATATATATATATATATATATATATATATATATATATATATATATATATATATATATATATATATATATATATATATATATATATATATATATATATATATATATATATATATTCCTCCCGATATACCATACCATTTCATTGACTGACGACGGGTAATAGCATCTAAAGTGCATGGTGTCTGGCACTGCAATCGCCATTCCGGTAGCCAAGCTTGACTATTATGACAAACTCTCCGTACGGGAGAAAATTAAGCCCTACATAAATTTACATATTATTTATTGGACGACAAGATTATATCTAAAAAATAGATGACAAGATATTGGTTAAATACTTTGATGTGTAGCAAATAATACCCGCATAAGAAACTTTCCTACCTATATAACCGTATATTATAAGTTTAGTTCCTACACAAGAAATGTATCTGAAATTATTTTTTTTTATAAATTTTCCTTTTGTTGCTTACACATTTGTTGAACCAAATCTCTAGATCTATGAGTTAATTTTATTTACATGTTAACTTTATCAAATGATAAGAATGATACGACGTAATTTTATTCTGAATATACTCTTATCATTCAATTCTAATAAAAAAATAACTAAATATACTGAAAAGAAGCCTTACAGTCATTAACTTAAAAACAAAAATCCATTGTGTTTATAAACATCACCAGTACAAAAAAATGATTCAAGTAAACCACCTGATAATCTCATACTATAAATAAAGAAGCTCTAGGCAAAATACTTTGGATCGTTAAACGTGTAAGTAAGAATGCGGTGGAATTTTTTATTATCTCTGTTAGCAGTTGTGGTAGTTGCTAAGGAAGATCTACCACTTGCGAAAGAATGTGACCAAGAAGCGTGCAAATTGCCAAGTTGCAGATGTTCATCGACTGATATACCCGGAGGATTTGCACCGAGAGATACACCACAGGTTTGAAAGTTATTTTTTTTTTTTCACTATCCACGACCAATACATGTTATGATGTAATTTCATTAATTTTCAAAACATGTAAATCATGCTGGGCTCTTTATTATCAAATGAAGAAAATTAAATATGAACTGTGTGTTAAATTAATACGGCCGGTATCAGTTAATATTTAAAATCTTCCAACACAACATAATTTAGAACAATATGTCAATGCGTTGTCTTCTATAGAAACATAGCAGCTCGATGATCTAAGTTTCACTTGTACGCTTTAATGCGATTCTAGTAAGAAATGATCTTTACAATGCCGCTTTACCAATTTATGTTCAACTAAGAAATTTATTTCTGTTATTATCAATCTTATTACGAATGACTTTGAAGACTTTTGTCTTCATAATAATAGTGATAAACTTAAATCGAGAATCTTAGGCGTTCTAAAGTAAACATAACCTTGTACTGCTACATCTTATTGGGTTTTTGCTACAGTACTATTTTAAGGAATTTTTTTTTCAACGACAGCTTTCACGAATTCTTTCTGTGATATGAGCAGTTCTTAACGGGTTCATAAAGGGGAAAATTGGTTAGCGCAGTATCTATACATCGTGGACCTCTGCATTAATAAACTGCAATATGTCTGCAGATTATTAATCCAGGGTTTGCAGTGAAGATCACAAATTTTAGATGTAATAGTCGTTAATAGTGCTTATCTATTTATTGACAATTTTTTCGAGACTCTCTGAAATTTCAAATGTGATTATTGTAGGGATGGGTTGGTCTAATAAGCTTCTTTGATAGATCCATACTTTGCTATGAGTATCAACACTAGATCAATTCATGAAATTTCAAATATTTTCTTATTGTTGTTTCATATAAGAAATTTCTCCGTGTTCGAGTGGCTTTCACACCGGTTTTCAGGATCTCGCCATCTCTGAGGTCCCGGGAGTGATTCACCGAACGGGTCCATATAGAAAACCATTTTTTCTGTATTGTTCTATATTGGCTGATTTCATAAAATAACGTGCTTTAGCTACTGAAAGTGGGACCAGAGCAATGTATATGTAGCCATCATTCAAAATCCTTATTTTTACACGGTTATGTAACGACTTAATTAACCGATCCAGTAACACATTATTTTGTAATTTTATTTCAGTTTGTCACTGTGACTTTCGATGATGCCATTAACGTACTAAACATCGAGACGTATCGAGAAGTCCTTTATAATCGCCAAAACATAAACGGATGCCGTGCTGGCGCAACATTCTACGTTAACCATGAATACAGTAATTACGCCTTAATCAACGAATTATACAATAATGGATTCGAAATCGCATTACATTCAATGACACATCAAACGCCACAGACTTACTGGGCGGAGGCAACATATGATGATATGATGAAGGAGTTTGCAGATCAAAGGATTCAGATGTCACACTTTGCGCATGTTCCTGTCGAGGAACTGAAAGGTTTGTAGGATTTCATATGAACATTATTCATTAATTCTAATACAATTCATTAATTGAGATATATTTTCGAATAAAATTAAATTCTGAAGAAAAAGCAAGCGTTACTATGACATCTTGACGTCAAACTACCCCAAATTCCCAAATTCAGCCCGGGCACCATAAAACACCCGTTATCCCAAAGCCTTTAAAAATGCGAATTAATAATTAACTTATATCGGTTCTTTTAACATAGATGTGAAAGTTCGCATCTTTGAATGCTTAAATCACAGTTTAGCAGGTATTAACTGAACTTATTTAAATGAAATTTAGCACAAAAATAGTTGTTCACCCGAACCAACAAATAGAAATAAGGTACTGTTTATTAAAAAAAAAAAAAAACAAATGATTCCTCGGGAATTCCTACATAATCACTGACTAAATCGCTGATAGTAAAATTATCTGCATAATTATTCGGGGTTTCATGCTTCAGCATGAATAGGTAATCATAGAATATTCCATGTATCGAGTTTCGCTATATTTATTTATATCGTCACAATATATATTATAGTCGCGACAGTAGAGTGATTGGGTGATCAAAATTCGAGTTAAGAGATCCAGTTCGATCCCTAGGCTCATGGGATTTTTAAAAACTTGGCTTGGACAAAAAGACGGCGACGGGCGCACCACCTATCACGTACCAGAAATGACAAATCGAAAGGACTAAATTGTCTAGATCTCTGTCTACCCCTGTATGGGAATGGCGTGAATATATTTTTTTTATATTTAAATACATAATAAAATGTTGTGTCATAGTTGTGTCATTTATTTCACCATTTATTATTTCAGGTGTCCGCACTCCTTTCCTGCAGATGACCGGCAATGCAACCTTTCAAGTAATGGCTGATGTTGGCTTAGTATATGACAGTTCTTGGCCTACAATAAGTTTAGTTGACCCTGGACTCTGGCCCTACACTCTTGATTACGCATCAACACAGGACTGCATTGTACCACCTTGTCCCACAGCCTCTATACCTGGTGTATGGGTGCTGCCTATGATCAGTTGGTCGGACTTAAATGGCACTCCATGTTCTATGGTGGACGGCTGCTATTACATGTAAGATAATACAATTTGAATATTTCACTTATCTTCACGCTTATTAAGCCGGCTCGCTGTAATGTCTCTCATCTCGCTCTTTCTAGAATATCATTTAATACTATGTTTAAAAGTGTGACTTGACTCCTATCCAACCGTTTTGCTCAAGAATTTAAAAAAAAAATAAAAAAGTACTCACATTTGTCACCAAACATTGGGAATCACAAAACTCTCACTCTTCTTACGTCACGGCAAGGTACGAATCCGTACGGGGATTGTTTGAATTTACCTACTCAGTACAGGACATATTAATGTGTTTTGATTTAGTTTAAAAGTAAATTAAATTGAAATGGCTAAACCTCTAATCGGTGTGGGTCTATAAATTTCGGTCATTCGAAGGTATTTAGCAACGTAATTACAATGAGTTCGTGGTTGCGACTTACACCGATTGGACGTGAGTTTAGTCATTTTTGATTATTTAGTTAATAATGTCTTATGTTTATGCTAGGAATATGTTGCTAGTACATCCGTTACATCATTATATTTGTATTATTTTCTTCTAGTCCACCACACGACGACGAGGAGGCGTGGTATAATTTAATTTTATCTAACTTCGAGAGACATTACCTCGGGAATCGCGCTCCATTTGGTTTCTACATTCACGAAGGGTATCTATCTACGCACCCGGCTGTGAAGCAAGCTTTAGTTCGATTTTTGGACCATATTAACAGTTTGAATGATGTATTCATGGTTAGTATATATGTATTCATGGTTATAAGTAAATATGAAAAAACAACATAGTTCTCAGTACTCTGACATACTCTTCAAAGTATTTCCTCTTTTCTGTTTGTGAAATCCAACATCTACAATGTGAAGTGCACGCTTTGTGCCGACATTAGTCCGGTGACTGTAACAATTCGATGTTGTTGGAGAAGCTCGCTACATTTTTCGTCAATAGTCACCGTTAGTGGTCGTGATCGGTGAGATCACGTCTCTCACCCACCACAATGGTGACCTACCTGTTCGGCGGATGACGTGCTGCAGGACAATTGTAGCTACCCGCCGCTTCAGGTATTCAAGACCCGGATAACGTCGCCATCACTAGTGTGTTATAGATACAAGAAGCATATATATGAGTAATCGGATGACCTTCGATGGATCGGATGAACATGTAAATCATGTTGATGCTGTTTTGTTTCTAAAATTGTCCGCTACCTGCGAACTTCTCTTGTAGAGACATAGATGTCGCTACCTATGGGTGCGCTACATACCTTGTTTGAAATTTTTCGTTCCATTAGGATTTTGAAAATGATATAAATTCTTTTGATAAAAATTCTTTAAAAAAAATATTTATAATTTTAAAGAAAATTCATTGACTAGATTTTTTAATTTTTTAATTTGCACTTAAGTTTACGAAAGCTAAATTTTTATGTATCAAAATTTATATGCCACATGTTATAGTAATAAAAATTTCTAGGTGAACTCTAATGAGGTGATAGAGTGGGTTCAAAATCCTACGAACATAACGGAATATCAGAGAAGAGCTTGCAGACGATTTTCTACAACGATTTGTCGTCCAACATCCTGCGGACCGCTAACCGCCGAACATAATGGGGTAATGTAATTTTTCTTTATATTTAGATAATAAAAGGAGACGTTAAACTTGAAAAAAATACTAGTGAATTTTTTTTTCAGTTATTTTTGGAGGCTTTAAATTTTAAATATTCCAACTGAATCGAAGTTAAAATATTAGAAATTTAAAGCTTGCGTAAAGGCACCTGCTTGTGGCCATGATTGCTTTAAAATGGCGGCCTTATCTCCTATAACTTTTTTTAAATAAACTATGGTGAAATGTGGATTAATAGAACTAGAAGTTCTAGACTGCCCATCTTAGCATTAGGTCATGAGACTATTTTTTAAGTTTGATAAAATCAAAAATATCTTCACGCCATTAATCAAAATACAGAGGTAGGCAGAGGTCTAGACAATGAAGTCCTTTCGACCCACCTTCCACCGACGATATTTTTGGGATAACGTGACAGGTGGTGAGGCCGTCAACGTCTTTATGTTCAATCAAACGATATAAATCGTACATAAGTTTTTTTTTCAAACAAACCCATTGTTACGCCTTGGGGGTCGAGCTCGGATCTCTTGACTCGAATTCTGAACACCGAATAATTTAACAAAATTCATAATTTAGTTTAATGAATCTTTAAATCTTTCACAGATGGACTACTGGATGACAGTATGTAACATTTGTCCTGAAGTCTACCCTTGGCTTGGAAACCCACTTGGAAAAAAATAATTACACAACAAGGAAGAACATTTTATCTATTGATTTTTTTTTAATTTATTTTTTGTACAACTCTTAAGAAACCAGTATTCCTTTTATTTCAATTATTAAAAGCATTTACATTAATAGCCTTTAAATTAGACATCTTCTTATAATTAGACATATTGATTTTAACAGTGGTAGAGCCACGCATCAGCTTTTGTTGTTGCATGAATGGGCCGGCTCGACCGGGGGAAGGAGAAGTCTAACAAACTTCTGCGTTTCGTCTGGTGAGTGCAGGTACCGGAGGCCCACGCACCCGCCTCCCCCAATTCTGGGGGGGGGGGGGGAGCACGCTAAGGCCGGCAGCGCATCTGCTATGCCTCTGGTATTGCGGGTGTACACGGGCGGCGGTAATCACTTACCATCACGTGAGCCACCTGCTGGTTTGCCTCCCTTTTCCATAAAAAAATACTACTTATAGTATATAGTTGTAGACATACTATTTACAAAAAGAGTTTTAATGCCATTACTGTTATAATATAAATCGATTATTAACGTTAAATAGAAAGTATAGTCGTATCTATTGATATTTTTTAATTAAAATTTTGTCTGTAGCATCTATTAACATTTTAAACTGTTTTCATTGTTCGCGTAGATATTAGGATCCTTGTATAGAAGGTGATTAACGCTTTTGCTATGCTTATGTATGTAATAAAAAATAATATCTTCATGCAATTCCCAATACAGGGGTAGACAGAGGTCTAGTCTAGACTATTAAGTCCCTTCGACCCACCTTCCACCGAAGATATTTTCGGGACAACGTGGTAAGTGGTGAGCCCGTCGCCGCCTTGATGTCCAAGCCAACGATAAATTCGTACATAAGTTTTCGTACCAATGGGTGGTACGAGACTGCCATCTGGGGATCGAACTCGGGTCTCGTGACTCGGAATTCCGACCGCCCAACCACTCGACTATCGTGACTATGTATATTATAATATAGTAAAGTAGTCATATACGATAAGTCATCTATCTCTTAAAATGAACTAAGATTTCATTAAACATACAATAATCACAGATATAGGTATTAATATATTTAAAATGTATCCTAATCTTGCCGACGGAAAAATTGATCACAGTAGTGACCCAGTCTTAGTTACAGGTTCTAGCATGTCTTTTGTATTTAAATGGCCTTGCTTTTATTTGCTGATAGTTACAGATATGAATCCGCTGGATAAATATAAATGAGTGCGATTCGAGTCATGGATGTTTATACGTTCTAGCGTGGTACACTTAATTTTATGAAAATTACAAATAATAGTTTTGATGGTTTATATTTATGATTTATAATCTGTGTAATACATTCAAATTGCATTACACACATTATTTTGCATTACACAGAGTATTTGCAAACTTTCTCTAGTTGCGTCAATTGTGGGTCGTGACTATAAAAAGAGATTCAAAATTATTATTTTTTTTTTGTTACTGACACCACAAATCAAACTTCTTGGTCTGGACTCCATCCGGCTACTTAAACAAAACTATTTGCTACGTGTCAACAACGACTTGGGGTTCACCCGGATCAGTACACCTGATTTTCCTTATACCTTTTCCCTATCTTCCTTCGTTACTTTGGAACCTCGGGAACACTCTAAGATCGCCACCTTTTTTTAAATTAAGAGTGTGGTTGCAATCGTCGCACGGCTCAAAACGTGGCCTGGGTTAACAGATCTTCGGCACCTCGGCATCTCCAGGAATCCTCAAGTCTACTAAGTTGGACCGCCAGAACACAATGAACCCTGGGACTGTACTCGAAAACATTAGTGTTCGAATAGTAATAATGTCAAATAGTAAGAATGTAGGCTAACGACCCTAACTATGTAAAGTAGACAGATAGATAATTCTTTATTGTACATAGTCTTATAGAATTAATTATTACAATTTCGGAAACCTTAAAACTATAAAACGGTGGTCATATCGCTTTAAGCAATTTCTGCCTGACAAAGCGGGTATTAAAGGAATATTAGCTCTATGAAATAGGATAGGTGCAATTTTAATACAACAAATATATAACAATTTAAAATATTTCATTAATTGACTATGTAATATATAGATAAATTTACAATATATAAAATATATATATATATATATATATATATATATATATATATATATATATATATATATATATATATATATATATATATATGTATATATATATATATATATATATATATATATATATATATATATATATATATATATATATATATATATATATATATATATATATATATATATATACACACATACATATATACACACATACATATATATACCCATATACATACATACACATACATACATACATACATATAAATATTTTAACATATGTGTAAATACGAACACAGTGAAGGAAAGAAAAGAAGGAAATTTGGAAAAATATATAGGAAAACAATAATTTATTAACTTGAGAGTGCCAAAAAATAATCGTTAAGTAGACTTTTAAAAATTTGAAGAGATTGTGCCTTTTGAATATTGAGTGGTAAATCATTCCAAAGTTGTATTGCTTGGACAGCAAAAGGCTTGCCGTAAAATGAGGAAAGATTAGGAGGCATTTTTAAAGCCAAGCAATAAGGTGAACGCAATTCTCGCTCATGGTACACATGTCTATAATGAAGTTGATCTTTCAGGTAAGTGGGAGTTTTTGGGTCAAACAGTACACGGTAAAGAAGAAAGAGAATATGAGCATTCCGGCGAAAACGGATTGGGAACCACTTGAGTTGCTTTCGAAAATCAGAGACATGGTCATATTAGCGTAAACCAAATATGAAGCGAATGGAAAGGTTCTGGAGACGCTCAAGCTTATTTAATTGCTCTGTAGTTATATCGCTGTAACAAATGTCAGCGTAGTCTAGAATCGGCATCAGGACAGATTTTGCTAACGCAATTTTGGTAGATAAAGGTGGAAAATTTTGAAGCCTTTTAAGACTCCTACAGGCTGCAAACATCTTTCTGCTCACATCTTCTATTTGTGGTACCCATGACAGTTTGCTGTCTATGAGAACCCCGAGGTTTTTTACAACTTTACTATAAGGAATAATGGTATTATCAAAACAAACTGAGGGTAAAGTTAGCCAATCAATTTTTTGTAGTTGTTTACTACTCCCTATCACCACTACCTGTGACTTTTTAGGATTCATTTTTATACCATACGATTTACTAAACTCAGCTATAGTCACCAGGTCGCGGTTAGTAGCGAGTATAGCTGAATCGATGGATTCAACTCTGGTTTGTGAATAAATTTGGAGATCGTCTGCATACAAGTGGTAGAGAGAAGTTATTTGAGAGGTAATGGATCGAATGAAAATTGTGAAAAGGAGAGGAGACAACACGCCACCTTGTGGTACCGGCCTCGATAGAACACCAAGAAGAGTATCTCTCTTCTATACGAGTGCGCTGTCATCGACCAAATAAGTAACTACGAAACCAGTCAGTCGCTGTTGGAGATACGTTAATAGAACGTAGAACAGCCAGAAGTATGTTTAAGTCGACGGTATTGAACGCATTACTGAAATCAAGGAGCGTGAGAATTGTAACTTCCCGATTTTCCATACCAGCTCGAATATCATCTGTGATTTTCAACAATGCTATAACCGTACTGTGGCCGGGACGAAAGCCAGATTGATATGAATTAAATAGGTTATTAGCGTTCATAAATTTACTTATTTGCTGCTGGACAAGACGCTCTAAAACTTTTGAAAGGAAAGGCAATATGGATATGGGGCGATAATCGGCACAAGTTTTAGGATTGGATGTTTTGGGTAACGGGGTAACTTGAGCGTCTTTCCATATTGTTGGAAAGGTACCAGTATTTATAGTTATTAAAAATTTTTGTAATAATAGGAGTTAATAGATCTAAAAGAGGGAGAATCATGTTTTTGCTAATATTATCAGTACCAATAGCATCAGAAGTTATAGCTGTAATGTTCTTTTCAACGTCACAATCAGCGAACGGACGAAAAACAAACATAGGAAAATTAGGAGTTGGCAACGAAGAAATATGATTTAACGTATTAAATTTATTAGTGTTAACACTGTAAGAACTAAGAGAGAAATATTGATTAAGTATATCAACACTTAGGTCACTAGGAAATGAGTTTTCACGTTGTTTACCAACTCCAATACTTTTTAAAAATTTCCAAACCCGTTTTGGATCTGGGTCCTCGACTGACTTATGAATGTGGCGGCGTCGTGTATCTGTACACACACACCGTGTTGCAGCGATTCCTAAGTATTCTATATTTCTCTCGGTTTGCGTCACTTGGATATTTTTTAAATTTGGATTTAGCTCGGTTCCTTCTTTTCATTAATTTCTTAATTTCATTTGAAATCCAAGGGGCCGGAGGACGCCGAACTTTGATGGGTCGAATTGGTGCATGCTCATCGTAAAGTTGCATTAAAAATTGGTTAAAAAGTTGTACTTGTTCATTAACACAAGACACCTCGTCAAGTTTTGACCAGTCAATGTTGGCAGCACAACGTTTAAGGAGATCGACATCCATTCTACCAAAACTACATAGCATAAGAGTACGGGACTTTACTTTTGGAGGTTGTAGCTTATATGATAAATACAGCAGATTATGGTATGAAAATGATTCAGCACCGTACTGGCCGTGCTTTACCACATGTTCTGATTTGGAAACGATTTTCAAATCGAGTAGTGAAGGAAAACAATTAGGATAGTAATGTGTGGCATTTGAAGGGAGGATGTGTAGATTACACGATTCAACTATAGAATTTAACTTTTTAGATCGGTGATCGTTTTTTAAAAGACAGGTATTGAAGTCACCCATAATAATCACATGTTCGTAAGATGGAAGCAGTTCCTCCAAAATATTCTCAAAAGTTGAAAAATAATTAACAGATATTAATGGACTTCAGAGGGTGACTTCAATGAAAAGATATTTTGCTGTATTTTCAATATTTGAATTAAATGATATGCTGACCGTGGAAAAAGGTATATGCTCCCGGAGATAGATAGCAATGCCGCCGCCAGTCCTCACTGGTCGGTCATTGCGCAAGATATGAAAACCTGGAATTGCAAATGAAGTGGAAGGCAAAAAAGGTTTAAGCCATGTTTCAGAAATCAAGATAGCATGAATATTTTTATTATTTAATCTTGGTTATTTAATGCTCTGAGCGGTTATGTTGAATGCCGTTAAAATTATTTGCACAATCAGAGAAACACGAATCTAAAGACGAATTGAGAGAGAAAGTACTGTGAAATATATATATATATATATATATATATATATATATATATATATATATATATATATATATATATATATATATATATATATATATATATATATATATATATATATATATATATATGTATATATATATATATATATATATATATATATATATATATATATATATATATATATATATATATATATATATATATATATATATATATATATATATATATAAGTTAAAATTATTTTATTTAATATAAGTAATAATTTAGTTAATATAAGTTAAAATTATTTGCACAATCAGAGAAACACGAATCTAAAGACGAATTGAGAGAAAGTACTGTGAAATATATATATATATATATATATATATATATATATATATATATATATATATATATATATATATATATATATATATATATATATATATATATATATATATATATATATATATATATATATATATATATATATATATATATATATATATATATATATATATATAAACATATATATATACAAAAACAATAAAATATTACTTACACAGTTTATCAGCAAAACAATAGTGAATTGCAAGAATCTTAATACTACGAGGATCAAAAGAAAATAATGTTTAGTATTCCAATATTAAGTAGTAGTTGTTAGAATGTAACCTCAAATTAGATAAGATACTTTATCACCGCGTCGCGATGCGGGCTCGAGATTTTGTTGTCTTTGTTTTATCGGCAGACTTTGCTTCTTCCTGACTTGTAGAGGATTGTTCGGGGATGGACTGAAGATCCGCCATGGTGAATATACGGTGCCTAATGCTGTCACTTGTCAGTACGTATATACAGCCATCTCTGGTCCAACATTTTGAAACGCCGAAACGTTTGCAAGCTGCTAGAAAAACTTCATGCCTTACTTTGGTTAAAAACTCGGACAAAGTTGTCCCAATTCCTTTGAAAGAAGTTTTCGATGCCCAGATGTCGTCACGAAGGCTGAGCTCTTTAAATTCAACTAACAAGGGTCTGGGTTTATCTTTTATTTTACCCATCCTGTAACACCGACTCAAACTTTCTTGGGCAATGGAGACCTTTGCGTGTTGTAAAGATTTTATTACAGTTTCTGGAACATTCTCCTTTTTTTCCTCAGGGACACCATGGATAAGCAAAATTCTGCGACGGTTATATGTCTCCAGCCGATCACAATCCTTGGAGACAAGTTGTACCTGTCTCTGCAAGTTCTGAAGTGCACTCAGGACAAAAGTTTTGAAATTTTCGAAAACCGTGGCCAGTGGAGAGGAGGGAGCTACAGGTGCACTAGCTTTATGGAGCTCTTGTTGGAATGCTGCAAGACTAGACTGAAACATTGCTGTCATTTCCTCCATTGACTGTTCGATGGACTTCATATTTTAAAAAAATAAATAAATATGCTCTTCTGTTTACGTTTTGTGTTGGGTGAAATATTATATACTGCTGGGGAAGGTAACTTAATCAAAATATGATATTTTCATAAAGTTTTACTGTTTTAGGAAATAAATATAAATAAAATAAAATACGAGCACAAGAATTTTGTTGTATTACTTTCTACGCCTACCCGCGAAAAAGTCAAAGTGTAAAGTACATACTTTTCAACTTTTTATTATTAAACAAAAAAAAAATTAAATATCTTCACGCAATTCCCAATACACGGGTAGACAGAGGTCAAGTCTAGACATTTAAGTCCCTCCGATCCACCTTCCACCGAAGATATTTTCGGGACAACGTGACAGGTGGTGAGCCCGTCGCCGTCTTTATGTCCAAGCCAGCGATATGAATCGTACATAGGTTTTGAAAACATCCATAAGTACGAGCCTGTCACCTGGGGATCGAACTCGGTTCTCTTGACTCGAAATTCGGACCACCCAACCACTCGGCTATCGTGACTTATTATGCATAAATATAAATAAATAAATAAATATCTTCACGCAATTCCCAATACAGGGGTAGACAGAGGTCAAGTCTAGACAATTAAGTCCCTTTGACCCACCTTCCACCGAAGATATTTTCGGGACAACGTGAAAAGCGGTGAGCCCGTCGCCGTCTTTATGTCCAAGCCAGCGATATGAATCATACATAGGTTTTGAAAACATCCATAAGTACGAGCCTGTCACCTGGGGATCGAACTCGGGTCTCTCGACTCGAAATTCCGACCACCCAACCACTCGGTTATCGTGACTTTTTATGCATAAATATGCTTAATAATCAATAAAATTGCGTAGTAGAAATTAGTTGGCGTTATCTTATTGATAATTCCTAACTGAATAGTCAGGAATGTCAAATTATCACTTGCAAAAGGGATAATAGATGGCGCCGTTGCCAAAACATGGCATAAGTAAAGAGAATGCAGATTTAATATTTCAACTAATGCGTGTAAGACACGGTGGCTCGTTGGTAAGAGCGTTGCCACGGATCGACAGAGGTCGCGGGTTTGAATTCCGCCCGTGTCAATAGAAATAAAAAAAAATCTATTTAATTTAATCACATAAAAGTTCAGCATAAATATGCTTTAAAAATCAAAAAAATTACGTAGTTAATGGGAATGTTACATGTGTATACAAACTAAACAAATTAGAAGTACGGAAATTACACGAAAAAATAGAAATATCATCAATAAACAATAAAACCGACGATATAGACTATGTTACAAAAAGAAAGTTCATAACAGCAACTATGGTTACTAACGACTCCTGAAATTCATCTTTCATTTCAATAACATCCGTGCATAGTCTGAAACAATTATCCAATTTATGTAACATAGATATTGAAGAATTAAAAGAAGAAATTACAAACTTAAAATTAGAATTAAATAGTGCCAGCTTCAAATTGAAAGTCTAATGATGTTAGAACATAATGAACTAGAAAAATTGACAGCGGACCAACAGAAAAAAATATATATTTTATAATGAAATTTATAACGGATCTCGAAAACTAAAAAAATTATCACAAAAGAAAAAATACAAAATATACAACAAAATTACTTAAATCTTAACTTAACGAATTATGAAAATAATAAGAACTAAACATAAATCATGTTCATAATTGCTCACAACAATTATTGCCGACGCTAGATGCAAACAAAATGGATGATTTTATAGTCCAATGAAAAAGAGAGCAAAATAAATCACCACTGACAACACAGTAAAGGCTCTTTATTCGCGGGGTATATATTCCATAAACCGCGGATGCAGAAACCGCGAATACGGATTGGTAATTTATATGGGATCATAGGAGGTACGTTCCTAGGAGATAAAATTGAAATTTTAGAACATTTTGGTTAATTAAGCAAGCCATAAGATGGCTTACGCAATGGTTTGAAGAAATTTTAAATGCATGACTTCAACCTTACTCCAACTTAATGACACACTCTCCAGATGCATTAGAACATAGCAGCATTGTAACTCTATCAGTTGCTGCCTAAATTCCAGGAGCGACTTTTCGCTTTAGAAATGAATGTTTTGTTTGGCATTCTCTTCCATAACAGTTCAGTTTCCACTGCATTCAATACTTACTCAAGTTTACATTTTTCATCAGCTGCTAGGTTTGTAAATGGTTGTTGATATCCTCGTGCTGCAGTAGTGTCAGCTATCTCTGCTTCATCTATGATTTTAATGTTATGTAATGATTGTCTCGCCTAAAATTTATTAAAGTAACCTTATCTTCACGCCATTCCCAATACAGGGGTAGATAGAGATCTTGACAATTAAGTCCTTTCGACCCACCTTCCACTGACTTACTTGGGGATCGAACGCGGATCTCTTGACTCGAACTCCGATTACCCAACCATTCGGCTATCGTGACTGACATCCTTACGATACGTGAAATCCTCGATCTGTACATTTACAACTACAACTACCATCAGGTTTTTTAAAATGAGCGTTGAAGTTATTCAACTATATAAAAATTAATTTTTGAACAATAACCCACTTATATTTTAATTATAAAATAAATAAGAATTTATTTATTTATTTTATTTATTTACAAAATAAATAAATATTTTCACGAAATTCCCAATACAGGGGTAGACAGAGGTCTAGTCTAGACAATTAAGTCCCTTTGACCCACCTTCCACCGAAGATATTTTCGGGACGACGTGACAGGTGGTGAGCCCGTATAATTATTAACTTAATTTATTACATATTTTAATTAACTTACCACTTTTACGCTATGCACCTTATTTGGGTTTTTAATTACAATTTATTTGTTATTATATTTTATCAAATGAATATTTAATAATCTTGAAGTGAAATATGGCGCTATTATTCTATATTTTTCAAGTAATTCTTTTTTTATAAGTGTAACCCGGAGAGATGGTGATACAATAGCTAGTCGTAACAATAAATCTTGGAAAAACGCTTATCATATAAGTTATAGGACGGAGATAGTATGAAAACGATAAAAAATCGATCTGCTTGATTAAATTTGGATACCTACTTTTCTTAAGCAGGAAGTAAAGCTATAATCATATAATTTGATAACCCGTTTATCAACTTTTATACAATAATGTTATCGCCTCAAGATTTCTAGTAAAGATTTCTGGGAAAAACGAAGGATTTTCTTTAATTAACTTACAGTAAAGTATGTAAAGTATGTCAGCTCAAATATTTATACGTAGTTTTATCCAGAAAAGTCATTATTAATATTACTTATAACAATAAGATATGTTTAATATGATTAACTACGACGGATACAAAAATACCTGATTAGAATTAGCTGATAAGCCATAATTAATATATATAATGGGTAATAGAACAAATCATAACAAAACTTGATACAAGATTAAATATGAAGGTTATTTTACTTGTTTTTTGTACATTATTTACCAACATTACGTTCGCGCGGAACGAATTGCCCTTAGCTGAACGATGCAATCCTGATATTTGCAAGTTACCGAACTGTCGATGTTCGACTACTGATATACCAGGAGGCCTTCAAGCAAGGGATACTCCACAAGTAAGTCTGATATCAAAATATAGTAATGTTTACAAAAAAAGTCATCAGTAATTAGCACTAACGAACAATCAAAAGTGAACTCTGCTTAAAAGTTTACGATAAAAAGCTCAGAGGCAATTGTTTGATCCAGAAACAAATTGCTTAAAAGCTTAAAGTTAAATGCACCTTTAACCAAAAAATATTCCTAAACTTTCAATAGTTCGATTTTGTTTTATTTTAAAAAGTTGTATTATTCTAAATATTAGTTTAAATTTTTTGATAAATATTATTACTAATACTGCTGTACAGAGAGAAAATAAAAGTAGTTACATTTTCAATATCAGAGATGGTGCATCATTCATAATATTTTTATTGCATTTCGTACCATTTCAAGACCATTCGTATATATCGGCTTTCTCTTAACATCTTCATTTCCTCGAGCATAAGGTAAATCAAAATTACAATCATCAATGTTAGTTTTTTAAGCTGAAGTAAGTTTTAGAAACATCATATGGCTTTTAATTATATTTATTCTTCGTCTTTTATATAAAAATAATAAACAATACTTGTAAACAAAATACTTTAGATGCAAATAATGTTTTCAGTTTGTGGTACTCACTTTTGATGATGGCGTTAATGTTCTAAACATTGAAACGTACCGTGAGATCCTCTACAATCGCCGTAACAAAAACAACTGCCCCGTTGGGATCACGTTCTTTGTCAACCATGAATACACTAACTACCAACTTGTCAATGAATTGTATAACCAAGGCTTTGAGATTGCACTACATTCGATAACTCACCAGACACCACAATCTTATTGGGCGCAGGCATCCTACGATGTCTTGATGAAAGAGTTGGGAGATCAAATATCACAAATGGCACATTTTGCAAACATTCCTCGCAATGAAATCAAAGGTACTTACTAATTTTTACTATACTATAGTTTGTTAAAACCACTTATTAATGCAAGTAGCCACTTCTACACTACCTAATACTTTTTTTCGTTTTTGTACAATTATGGGACAGTGATGTGATGTAACAGTGAAAGAAACCTTTTTACTAAGGTACGAAAAACGTGTGGTTGGGTGATAGTAATTTTAATAAGAAGACACGAGTTCGATCCTCAGAAATCTCAAACCAATGAGTTTTTTTTGAAACTTGTATACGATGCATTACATTGGCTTGGACACTAAGACGACGACAATATCACCACCTATCTCTTCTATCTCCTCGGCCGTATGTAGTCGAATCCCGCCCGTGTCAGTTGAAATTTTTAAAACTTTTTTTCTCTTAAATTTAATAACATAATGTTCAGAATAACTTATATGCATAAAAATCAATAAAAAAATGCGTAGAAATTTTTATTACGATTTATGAGCTAAAATCGTGATTTAAGCTAAATAGATTGTAGTAATCTGTCAAAATACGAACACATGCCCGAATATTACATGGTAAAATTTTGAAATTAGTTAATAATTAAAGACAAACATTGTCAATGTATCTATTGATGTATTAAAATCGTTAAAGTCGTTGAACACTAAAAGCTAGTCTAGACTTTGTTTTCATGTCGATATATTACTGTGGTCATAAAAAATGTTATTACTGATCCGAAGCGAGCAATCGTGGGTACTTATTTCATATTTTACTGTTACTAACCCCGGCGTCTGATTTAAGTTGACCATTTGTAAAATTGTCATGTGATATTGGCGTAAGAATATATCATCCCCCTCCCCCTTTTTTCCCGCGGGTGTCGATTAAAGAGAAAGTATTTAGTAGCACAAAATATGTCATTGACTACCGATAGATGAGTACTAGACTCAGAAAACACTAGACCAAAATGACGTCCAACTGACCAATGACAAACAACAGCATCTAAGGTATAAGGCGTTTGATAATGCGATTTCCAATCTCCTTGCCAAGTCTCTTTCAAGTAAAATACTTGAAAACTGCAACGGCGAACTGCATATTTTTTTAATACCTAATTGGAAAGTACCACATGAAAATTAAGCATAATCGATACTAAAAACTCCATCTATTTTTTTTCATGTAGTATATATATGCATGCATTGTGTTTTCTTCAGTGGAAGGTGGGTCAAAGGGACTTATTTGTCTAGACTAGACCTCTGTCTATCCCTGTATTGGGAATTGCATGAAGATATTTATTGTTTATTATTTAGTATATGTAAATTATGTATATGTCGCAGTACACTGCGGTCGTAGATTTACTCTCCAAGTATTCATTCTTATGGGAAAAGTATAAGTGATGCAGTGAGTTAATTATAAAACTATATAGAAGGTTTAACATTTATTAAAATTTGTTAAATGTTATAGGAGTCCGTTTACCGTTTCTGCAAATGACTGGAAATTCTAGTTTTCAAGTAATGGCCGAAGTTGGTTTGCGTTATGATGCCTCTTGGCCTACTATTCGTAATATAAACCCAGGGTTGTGGCCTTATACATTGGATTATGCATCAACCCAAGATTGTATTGTTCATCCATGTCCAACGGCTTCAATTCCTGGTTCCTGGGTATTACCAATGATCAGTTGGTTGGACCTTAATGGCACGCCTTGTTCCATGGTTGATGGATGTTTTAATATGTAAGTACTTGTAAATAAGTTATTTTAACAACAAGAACATCGAAAAAGAATTTCATCAATTCGATACGAATTTAATATTATATAATTATATCGGTACGTTGCCGACCAAAATGTAATACGCAGCGTGTACTATGCATTCTGCATTTCTACTATATCCTACTCCATTTCCTGTTGAGGTGGTGCATCCAAAACTATTTTGAAACAATTAAAAATTGCACATAGGGCCATATTAAAAATTATTACTTTTAAATCAATTTTATATTCAACAATTGAACTCTATAAAAATAATAATGTACTTAATGTAAGACAATTGTTCATTTTACATACAGAAATGTTACAACATGAATTAAATTAACGTAGGAAGGATAAAATCAGCTGTATTCCGATCGTTAACTCCAGCTTTGCTAAAAGATTTTTGAAGTACCTCGGCCCATTTCTTTAAAATAAATCAACAACGACACTTAAATTTATGACATATGTTATTTCAAATGCAGAAAAGCCATACACACTTTCTATCTCAGCAAAACACACGAAGAAACAGAACAGTACTTATTAACAATCACATAAGAGAAGATCTCCAAAAATCTAAAACCGACACACATCCAAAGCTGACATCTACACACACTATTATATACACGCATACATCTAAACGCAGGCAGTCGCACACGCCTACAAACTGTTAACATACAAACACCTTCACGACTCATGTGGCACATAAATAGACCTTATTTTAAATACTAATTTCATAAATACTAATTTTATTGATTTGCTCGCTGCATGTTTTTTATTCGATTGTAAACTGTAGTACAAATGCATAATTAACAATTTTAATAGACGTATAATATGGGGGTAAGGGACTATAACTCCTTAATACAGACTATCACATAGTCTAGCTAGGAGCACAAAACGTCACCCTCACTATTTTTGGAACCTTACTTTTGTTCTATGTGTACTACAAGCTTTTTACCAATAAAGTTATTAAAGATAAAAATATAATATATACATATAAATTTTAACCGACTTCCAAAAAGAGAAGGTTGTCAATAAGATTGGTATATTTTTTTTATTTGTGTATACCGATTACGCTGAGACTTATGATCCGATTTACGTGATTCTTTCTTAGTCTGATGCGGAATAGTTGCCATTTGGTCCCATAAAAATTTAAGATTAGTAGTAACGTAGTTCGTTTTACGAACAATATTTTTATTTAGGGACACGTGGTTTACGTGGACGATGTAATTTTAGTTTATGTACGGATGTTAAGGAGTTTTTATTTAAGTAGGTTATTAGGAATTTTCGTTATATACCCCATAATATACGTATATTATATATCATTATTAACTCGTGTCCCGATAAGTGGGTCTAGACTACCTGTCATTGGAGTGGAGCGGGCATGTGGAGAAGAGAAACTGAAAAATGTTATAACCAATACGATTGCTTAAAATCTCGCCATGAAGATTCGTTGGTTAATCTATCAGAAAAAGACCAAGTCTATGAGCCCTCTGCAGACCGCATGGCTAGACGGTCATAAATAAGGCCTAACGTATGCACTTGCTGTTCAGACGTCTCTTCAGCAAAATTTCTTGAATCTTTGAAAATTGAAGTTCAAGTGTCTCTTGGCGTAAAGGCAATTTTATGTTTCATAACGTTCTTTGCGACCTGTCACTGCCTCATAAGAACTTCAAAAATCAAAAAAACGTGAAATAGAGTTTCGAAAAGCATTTATTTCGAGTTTTGTTATTCGTTTTTTTACGTTCCCGTTTCTTGGGATCAATATTGTATAAGGCCGCACCTTTCGTACCTACCTACCTACCCGTAGCCACTTAAATATACTATTTTATATACGTCAATAAAAAGCCACGAAGTTTTATAGTTTACCCGATGTAATATAGAAAATCCCACTGCAGTTTACATAACATAACAACCTACGAGTATTACATACACTAATGAGTAAAAAATAAACGATGTATCTGTGTAAAAAAAAACTTGATAAAGATTTAATTTTATACACCTCTTATGCAAATCTATTAATACAATAATATTATATGTATGTGCTGCCTATTGATAGGTTTGAGGTCAGTGTCAAACCCTAAACAAATAAAACTTAATATCATAAACAGCTTATTTACTGTAATGAAATTCCTATACTAAATATTAATCTACGTAAGTAAGCCTAAAGAACAACTTAAATTGATGTGAAATAGATGAAAAGAGGAGCATGCACCACACTGTTTTGAAGACAAACTAATAATAGAATTAAATAATAATAAATGCCTACAATTATGAAATCAACTTATATGTAACTTCGTGCAACATACTAATGCGAATGTGGATCGGTAGTGTCGGTTTTTTTAAATGTAACCTTTTTTATAACTTTAATATATTCATTATATTAATTTTTTGGCCTTTAAAAGTAACCTACAAAATTTTGTAGGTATGTGTTCGCCTTTCCGCATATTTAACTAAACCATTATTAGCTTATATTTACTTCGGCCTAACGACCATAGCAAGTATTATTTAAACCGTCTGGAAATTGTAAAGATTGGACTCGAACATAAAATGACGTTAGACTAAATTTGTATATATTTTATTATGTCAACTTATTTATGGTTTTGTTATAGATATTAGGTGCGTTTGATAATGATTATTATTTTAAAAAACAAGTTTCTGTACGGATCACGAGCACGGTGTGATCGTAAACATAATTTCAGCCTGTCTAGACTCCACTGCTGTACAAAGCGTCTGCAAAGATCCAGACAGAGCCACAGAGCCACAGATCACAGTGCACATCACTCCATCTTATGGAGTATCGTCCAACAATACATTTTTCAGTACGTGATTGTCTCTCGAGAACTTTTATCTTCTCCTACTGTTATTAGTTCTATTGAGCAATTTCGCTGGCCTATTATCACATCTGCGTCTGATCCCAATGCTATTCCCATTATCCCAGTTCTCTTTGGGATATTATCATGGTAGATTCTGTCGTACAGAAAAAAAACATCGATTGTTCGATTACTAGTAGTATCTGTACTTATGCACTCATTAGGTTTATTAAACTCTTACTATCAAGCATTTTTTGTGATCATGGTATAACATAGGTTACACACTAACACTGCTATTATTTGCAATGTTTTAAATATTAGTCGCCGAGCGCCATAACAATTCCACAAATACGTTAAAAAAATTTAAACTTTGTCTTTATATACCAAAGCCTTGTTTAAAATATGAAATGCTTTCAAGTAGATATATTCTCGGTAGGATAGCGTAGTTAGATGACTAATTGTTTTTAGAAACTAAGAAATGCCTATTTTACAGTCCGCCACGGGATGACGAAGAGTAATGGTTCCGATTTATTTTATCTAACTTTGAGAGACACTACCTCGGAAATCGAGCACCATTTGGTTTTTACATTCACGAATGGTATTTATCTACCTACCCGGCAGTGAAACGAGCAACAGCAAGATTCATGGACTTGCTTAACAATTTAGAAGACGTTTTCATGGTTAGTTTTTTACTTATTTTTTCCCCTTTATTCTACTATAGCGTGTTAATTAGCCCATAGTGCACTAAGATTTTTAATATTATGAATTATAATATTTAATATAAAAAATCCTTGTAGCAGCGACGTCGACGAGTTAGGCCTCCACGGACTTTCATGCCAAAAAAGTGCCGGCAGACTATCTCGTCACGGCTCCTTGAATGAAGTCATCCGAAGGGCTCTTGTTTCCATAAATATTCCATCGGTTTTAGAGCCTTGTGGAATATTTAGGGAGGATGGTTAGAGACCCGACGGCTTGACTTTAGTCTCTTGGGAGAGAGGCAAAGCTCTTGTGTGGGACGCAACTTGCGTCGATACATTAGCGGCCTCTCATATCAAGGGTACTTCGATAAGGGCCGGGGCGGCATCAGAGGCAGCTGAGTCGGGTAAATGGCGTAAATATGAGTCTTTGAAAGGAGACTATATATTTGTTCCATTTGCCGTAGAGACAATCGGTCCGTGGGGTCCCCGCGCGATGCAGTTTCTAAAGGAATTGTATCCGCGACTTATCGTTGCCGCTGGTGATAAGAGGGCTGGTTCTTTTCTCGCTCAACGGTTAAGTCTAGCCATTTAACGTGGAAATGTAGCCAGCGTTCTTGGTACCATGCCATACGGAGTAGGGCTCTACGATTATAATAGGTTTTAGTTAATAAGTATTGTAAATATTAACATATTTTTTTCTGAAAATATAAAAAGTAATATTAAATAATTAATAAGACGTGACTGGATTGTCCAAAGATCCACACTTCAATAATTTGTCATCGTTCAGGATCATTGAATTTGTCACGACGAAGACAGATATGTATTCCTACGCATTACATTATGTACGTATCGTGTGGTGTGTTATATGCATACCGTCGATAGCCGAGTATTTGGGTGATCGGAATTCCAGTCATGAGACCCGAATTCGATCCCCAAGGCTTGTACCAATGGGCTTTTTCAATAACTTATATATGATTTATACAGTTGGTTTGGACATAGGCACGACGGGCACACCACCTGTCAGGTTGTCCCAAAAAATGTCTTCCGTGAAAGGTGGTTCAATACGGCTTAATTGTCTAGACGTCTGTAATGTATGTCTCTGTCTGTGTATTAGGAATGGTGTGAAGATTTTTTTATATAGGAGAATATGATAATGTCATATGCACGATATAATATAAATATTTAAAATAGATTACATTGCTTAAAATATTACATTGTATATTTGATCGTAACTATAAATATAACCGATCTAGACTTTAAAAGCTTTGCGTAGTTTAAATTTCTAATTAAAGAATTTAATTATTGTCAAAGATATCGCCGTGGTCTAAATCGAGCTATTTAATTATCTGTTCAGCTATGGAAATATTTTGTGTGCAATTTTTTTTACTAAAACCTTTAAAATATAAACTTCAGGTAAACGGAGGAGACGTTATCGACTGGGTCCAAAATCCATCGCCAATCAATGAATATGTGAAGAAATCCTGTAGAACTTCCTTACCAACTACTTGCCGTCGCGCCAGCTGTGGACCATTACGAGCGACACATAATGGAGTAAGATTTTTTAATATATTACATAATATAAATAATAAAGAAAGACATATCCCTTTCCTGTTAGGGGGGCTTTGCCATAATCGCCACGCTTGGTAGACGGACACCTCACAGTTCTGACGCTGCTGCCCGTCATCAGTCTATTAAATTTTTATCTGATGTTTCTCGAGGTAGTTATCCCGCCATCTGTCGGTATACAAAGATTTATTGAAGGCGTACGTATTAACATAGTCGCCTATTACAATACCCACGAGAAGAAAATGGGTGGACTATTCTTACGGCAATACCTCACGGCCTTAAATTTTTGATAAATATTTCCGCAAAATTTTAAACTGTAAAAAAATATCGTCATGTAATTATACACACGACGGTATTTTTTTTACATTTTTCATTCTCAATACAGGGTTAGACATAGGTCTAGACTAGAAACTTAAGTTATTTCGACCCGCCTTCCACCGAATATATTTTCTTCGACAACGCGACAAGTGGTGAGCCCGTCATCATATTTATGTCCAAGCCAACGATATAAATCTTACATAAGTTTTTTTTTTTTTCAAATTTATTGGTACGTGCCTACTACCTGTGAATCGTTGTGTGTTGTGAATGAATTCTAGTCAAGAGACCCGAGTTGGGTCTCTTGACTAGAATTCTGATCACCCAACCACTCGGTTCTCGTGACTTCTTTATATTTCTCTATACCAACTTCAACCCCCTGTTCTATACCATCTAGACAATTAGACATCTAACAATTTTGGGTAAATTTTGTATTTATATCTTTATGTCTTTATATCCTTCTCCATTCATTCCTTACCCAACCATTTAAATTTGAAATTTTATAAAGCATATTGAATAAAGAATTAGGCGGTATATTTTTATTGCCATTATATTTTTTTTTTTCATAATTTTATGTTACAGAATATTTTACCATGGAAAATGAAATATTTGTGATGATTCGATGTATGAATTTAATTTCTAACTTTTACGTTTCAGCTTGACTACTGGATGCAGATCTGCAACTCATGTCCTAGAGTTTACCCATGGCTTGGAAATCCTTTGGGACGATAATAACATCACCAAAAATCAAAGAATAAAGACATTATTAAATTAAAATGACCTCATATATAATTGCATTTATTTTTTACTTTTGCAACACACCTCTATTAATATATTGTCATAAAATCATCCAGTTTCTGAATCCACTTCTTTAATATTTTGTGTCTTAACTCATACTAAACGTATATTAGTTAACTTAAGATATTTTAAAATTATGATAATATTATTATATAAAAATATTTTATGTAATAAAATCTAGTTTAAATTTTTTTATGAAATTTATTCATATATTTACATAACAATAAAAAATCGACATATATGTTTATAAAATATTTTTTAACAAACCAGTACAATGTAACTCCTCTCCCAGGCTGACCATATGTAAAAAAAATTCCTGAAGATAGTGAGAATCAAGATATTTAATAACTATTGCGATAGCCTTGTGGTAATCTTGATTAACGAACTGCATTATCTTATCTTCAGGGTCTATAGCGTCTGTCGGGGACCCTTGCGATACTAAACAGCTCAAAAAAGGAACGGACACAAATCGTGTCCATTTCTTCTAAACGGCCTAATATTTCCAATCAATACGTAGTCTACGTGCTAACATCTAATTTCTATTTTATCTTATCTAACTATTGAATTTGAAACCAATTGACGTCTGAAAGAAAACCTACGGATTTATGTTGAGACGGTTTACTTCATACTAACTCAACTTATACTGACTTTTTACAAATTATATGTCAGCTTCGATGTTTAAAAATAATTCTCGTCAATAATGTTGTTAAACACATGTTTCAAAACCACACTGATTTACCGCCTTGATGAATATTTCCAATGATAGTTTTTTTTCTCTTTTCAAGTTTCTAGCTTTGTGTAAATGTTACATACTACCAGTATTATCTGGGAACTACCCGTTAGTCGGTATTTATTATCATTTCGTAAAAAATAAATGCAGTACTAATTATAAAAGATAATGTTCAGATATGAAATATTTCGAAGAGATCCGATAAAGTTAAGCGTAAGAAATCTATATCAAAATCTCAGATTCTTTTAGATTTAATGATTACTATGCACATGTAGATAATTGAAACAAATATATAACAGTTTCAAAAGATAGAAAGCAGTTGTTTCCAATGTGATACATTGAAAAAATGAAGTGGATGACGGTTGTGGTTTCTATGCTGCTGGTTGCACTAGCGACAGCAAAAAATCTAGAATCAAGGGAACTACCTTCAGCGACGCCATGCGATGAAGAACTTTGCAAATTGCCTAACTGCCATTGTTCATCCACAAAAATTCCTGGAAACCTTGAAGCAAGGGATACTCCTCAGGTATGTACAATCAATCTTATATATTAAACGAGGTCAACAGTCAGCATTTTCATATACAGAACATAATATGATAACATGTTCTGTATATGAAAATGACGGCTGTTTGATATAAATTATGTAAATAATAGCAAAGAGCTATTTACTGATAAATGATGAAATCTCATGATTAATCAGTGTTGTTACATACTTGAAGTTTGGCAAGTCGATAATAATAATATATTTGTGTAATGTATTTATTTGTATGTAAATTTATCTTCACGCTATACCCAATACTGGGGTAGCCAGAGGCCCAGACAATAAAGTTTTTCAACCTAACTTTAACCGAAGACATATTTTGGGATAAACATGACAGATAGCTAGCCTGTCTTCAACTATGACGGCCATAGGCTCACTACTTGTCACGGGACACCGTGACAAGTGGTAAATTACCTATTAATTGTCTAAGCAGTCTATATCAGTGTCCACCTACACCAGTTTTGGGAAAATTTATAAAGATGACAAAATTTACTAAAAGAGTCACGATAGCCGAGTGGTTGGGAGGTCCGAATTTCTAATCCAGAGACCCGAGTTCGATCCACAGGTGGCAGGCTCGTACCTATGGATTTTTCAAAAAATTATGCACGAATTATATCGTTTGTTTGGACATAAAGACGGTGACCGGCTCACCACCTGTCACTGTCCCGAAGATATATATATATATATATATATATATATATATATATATATATATATATATATATATATATATATATATATATATATATATATATATATATATATATATATATATATATATATATATATATATGTTTATGTTATATTTAAGTCTATTGTAGTAAGTTATATATATATATATATATATATATATATATATATATATATATATATATATATATATATATATATATATATATATATATATATATATATATATATATATATATATATATATATATATATATATAATATACTAATAATGTAAAATAAAATTTACTAATGAATGAACTAATGAATGAATGAAAATAGTCCAAATAACAATTCCTTGTTTCCCCAACATTATTACCTTATACGAACAAAATCGCTTTCTATTATTTCTTATATAATATCTAAACCTCATGCACGGGTCTTATTATTTCCAGTTCGTCCTTCTGACATTCGACGATGGCGTCAACGTTCTTAACATAGAAACCTACCGCGAAATCCTCTACAGACGTACCAACAAGAACAACTGTCCAGCAAGTGTCACATACTTCGTAAATCATGAATACACGAACTACCAACTTGTTAACGAACTATACAATCAAGGTTTTGAAATTGCTCTCCATTCAATCACACACCAGACTCCGCAGACCTATTGGGCAGAAGCGAATTACGATGATATGTTGAAAGAGTTCGGAGATCAGAAACTTCAAATGTCTCACTTCGCTAATATACCCGCAGATGCTATACAAGGTAATAAATAATAAATAATAAATATCTTCACGCAATTCCTAATACAGGGGTAGACAGAGGTCTAGTCTAGACAAATAAGTCCCTTTGACCCACCTTCCACCGAAGATATTTTCGGGACAACGTGACAGGTGGTGAGCCCGTCGCCGTCTTTATGTCCGAGCCAACGATGTTATTCGTACATAAGTTTTTGAAAAGCCCATTGGTACGAGCTTGCCATCTGGGGATCGAACTCGGTTCTCTTGACTCGAAATTCCGACCACATAACCACTCGGCTATCGTGACTATACTAGGTAAAGATGTTCAATAGTTTTTTAAGGATAAACATAACAATAGCGAGGTAAACTGGCTTGTTTCAGTTAGTTTTTGCCGTGCATTATTTGCTTTTGCGATTTTAATCGCATTGGGTATGAAATATTTTAAGTACAAAAGCTTAGTCATCCTAGATAAAATTCTCGTTTATTCTCTCTTTCGTATTAAATTTCTCTTGTAGAAGTTTTTTTCAAGAAGTTCTTAGCCAACTTGTTATTGGCTAAAAATCGCCCATCCTATAAAAAGTAACTCATGCATAATTTCACTTGTGTCAACATTATCTGTTTTCATAAAAATATAAACAACCTTAAACAATGACATTGGCAGAATTCTTCTAATAAAGGCCATATAACAAAGATAGAAGAAGAACCTTAAACACCAATCCATTTGAGAGTTTGATAATTTATGAGAATTCAAAATAAAATAATTTCCACTTTTCAGGGATTCGAATTCCATTTTTGCAAATGACCGGAAATGCTAGCTTCCAGGCTATGGCGTCTAGTGGTCTTAAATACGATTCCACATGGCCAACAACGCGATATACAGATCCTGGTCTTTGGCCTTACACTTTGGATTACGCCTCGATACAAGATTGTATTGTCCCTCCGTGCCCAACTGCGTCTATCCCCGGTGTTTGGGTGCTGCCGATGGTCAGTTGGAACGATACGATGGGATTCCCTTGCTCTATGGTCGACGCTTGTGCGTTTTTGTGAGTATAAATCTAGATATAACATTATCCTGTATTAAATACGGGATCTAGAATCTTAATTTGAAAAGAATATCAAGAAATGTCTACAACTTTAAATTTTAAAGTAAAGAAAAGAAATCGATTAGATATATGTTTTCATTGACCTTTTAAAAGTTTTTTATTCGACTGGAAATAAGCTGACGATCTTTAAACGACTGAAAATATTCTCTCAAATCACAGCTAAGAACTATCGCGACCAAGTCTCCGTCCTTGGTATCCTTTTGCTGAAAAAATCGTTAGTTTAAAACGTCACTGAAATCGGGCCGTTTTTGTCGACACACCAAATGTTATTTTGAATTTATATTTTTTTATAATTACAAAGAAATGTGACTTACAACTTTTAGCATCGACTATACTCTTTTAAACTTTCTATGTGTTTATCAATTAAGCAGATCAGCCGTGGCAGAGGTGACCTTGATGTCGCAAGAGGGAACTAAGATAAAATCCTTGACAATGTGAATGGCTACCTATGACGGGATAACCATCTCGAAAAAAATACCTGAGCAAACAAAGGAGATCAGTGACGAACACTATGTCTATAATACATGCCTATGATGTATAATGTCCGGTCTTGCGATCGCCAATCAGCTTGCCCAGCGTGGCGATTATAGCAAACCGTCCCGTGGGAGAGGCCAATGTACAGTAGTGGAGTATTAAAGCCAATCAGATAAGTTATATACTTATTACATATTTAATTATTAGCCCTCCACAAACTGATGAAGATGCATGGTTCAAATTCATCCTAACCAACTTCGAAAGGCATTACCTTGGCAATCGAGCTCCATTTGGTTTTTACGTTCACGAATGGTACATCTCTGCATATCCTGCCGTGAAGAGGGCCCTTACTAGGTTCTTAGACCTGGTCAACAATCTTAATGATGCTTTCATGGTAAGATGATTTAAGTTATTACAAATAAATAAATACATAAATAGGGTACATCACATAACTTATAAAGTAGCTAAAGCACTTGTGTTATGAAATCAGAAACAACGAAAGTATGAAAGTACCACAAACAACTCGGGTCTGGGTGTATATGTAGAAAGAATGGTTTTCTATATTAACCTAACCTTGGATCGAAACCGGGACCTCAGAGCTGGCGAGCACTAAAACCGGTCCGTAGGCACAACGAAGTGCATTGTATTTACATATCACTTTTGTACTCTCGTCTTCGTTTGCGTGGTATTTCCAGTTTTAAATTTTCATGAAAATTACTTATTAATCAGTATCATCAAGGTGATCTTGGTATCTGAGTCTGGTACTATGATCGCCACGTTTACGGGAAAGGTCTACGTCTTATAATAGACTTACACAGACTGTTTTGTATGTATCCCGTTTTAAAACCTCAACGAATATCAAGAAGGATAATCAACGAAGGTTCAAAAGGGCCTGTACAAGTCCACTGCTAGACTCTCCGGCTAGGAGGATTTGCAATAACCACCACGCTTCACAAACCAATAGGTGAACGTATTACCAGATACCTCTCACACCTTTCCCAGATCAAAGTTTTGCTACTCGTCACCGGTCTGCAGAAATTTGGTCTAGTATTTTTCGAGATTGTTATCCCGCCAACTGTCGGCAGCTAATTGCATTTACAAGGAGTTTTCTTAAGTGACTCTTACAACACCAACGAGACGAAAGAGTGTTGTATATTCTTCTGAGTTCCACATGACTTATACGAAGGTACTTTAGCTTTTATAATACTAGTAAAGAAAATTACGTTTCAAATAATTTCCATAATTGATATGATAATGTCATATATACAAACAACGTAATCATACAACAAAACATGTCGACTTTCAAGTCTCTGAGGGCTTTCAAGATATCGCTATATCTGAAACGTCGGATTTGAGTCCCGGATAGATCAATGTAGAAAAAACAACTTTTTCTACATTTTCTCAGAAACAATAAAGACACCACAAACACCCAGAGTGTTTGTGGTGTCTTTGTTGTTTCCGATTCCATAACGCAAGGGCTTTAGACGCTTACTTCGGGATCAGAGCAATATATATGATGTTGTCCCTATCTATGTATGTATTTATTTGTTATACTATTACAATGAAGTTAAACTTTAGTTAAAAAATACGTTTTCAGGTAAGCGCCAGTGAAGTCATTGATTGGGTTCAAAATCCCGTTCCCGTGAACGAATATTTGAAGAAGGATTGCAAAAGATTCACACCAACCATTTGCCGCCCTACAAGCTGCGGACCTCTAACTTCAATACACAATGCGGTAATTGTATATGTTAGGAACAATTCTTAATGGAAACTTATCGATTGAGAATAAACTCATCCTTAAATTCTAACTTTTGCGAATACATTATAATTATTATCGAATGAATGGAAGGCAATAGAAAGATGCGCACACTTCAACCTAAATAACCATATTATTTTGATGTTAAAACTTGTAACTATATGGTGCCGAGGTACTTCTAAAACAGGAACTAGAAAAAAGCTAGTCTAGTAAAAATCAAATAAGTAATTGGCTTCTTAGAAACTGCACTATCAGTTTAATAATAATATTTATTTAAAAATGTTTTTGAACTTCATGTTTACTGGATGCAAAATTCGTCTACATAAAGTGAAATTAATCACTTAAAAAATAATAAAGCCCAAACAAACGCGCACACAAACAAAACGTACTGTAACATGTGTGTTTTAGTTAAAGTCAATTTTGTAGTTTTTTCACGTATTTCTCAACACTAGGATTTTCCAAGATCAAGAACCAAAACTTATTTGCAGGAACTAGCCTGTCCCCATTTTAGCTAACCATACAAATCGTACACAAGTTTCAAAAACTTAGGTCGCAGGAGCCTCCCCTGTTCGTCAGGGGAGGCGATATCGGATCTTCTAACACTAAATCACGATGATCAGGCTGATCAGACTGATCATCTTGAAGGTGAAACCAGTTCGTTAATTTAAAGTATAAAGTAATAAAGTAAATTTGTAAAAATTGCTACTATGAATTTTAGTAACATGCAGTTTCTAAGAAACGTAAGTATAAATTATACAAATAATTAAAGTACTTCTGGCTATGCTTGGTTGTTCTTGCATGATAAAATTTTCAAAGGAGATATCAACGGCAGAACTTAGGTATCCGGTATAGTCGATAGCGCTGTAACTGATAACCGTTGAAGAAATAAGGTTCTCGAGTGGCAACATCATTTAGGCAAACGCAGTTTAGAATTACCCACAGAAGTAGGAGTGACGACTTGCATTATTTTTTCGTTGGATGCTGGTGTCTAAGGACCGTTCTTTGTAGCAAATATTAGGAGAAGCCTGTGTTTAGCAGTGGACTCTTGATAAGCTGTAAAAAAGAGGAATTTAAGTACATTTTCAAATTAAAAATCCTGAAAAAGGACCTAAGTGAAGCTTCGCCTGGAAGAGAGAGAGAAATATATCGTAGTTTATTTTAATATTTCTCATGAAGTTATACCACATACAATACAAAATTATATACAATTCAAATAAAATAATCGTTATTTTTTCTACAGATGAGCTATTGGATGCAAATTTGCAATGCGTGCCCTAGAGTTTATCCTTGGCTCGGAAATCCACTTGGAAGATAAGTACCAGATTTCAAAGTCTAAATGTATTCTTGATAAAAAAAATATTAAATCGTTATGTCAAATGTCTTTTATGTATTATTAAATTTTACTTTTTATTACCTTTATATTGGCATTTATGTCTTATAGAAAATAAATCCTTATAGAGAAAAATGACATAAGCAAGTTTCGTAAAACCTTTAACCACAAAGCCTTCAAAATCTATAATGTTGAAAGAGAGATACAAAAACAAATACACCATAGAAAATAAATTCCAAATTAACCAAAGACATTCTGAGAATATCAAGAATACGTAGAACATATCCAACATACACAAGTTTTTGAAAAAACCTATTGGTACTATCCTGCCACTTCGGGATCGAACTGGAATCCTGATCTCCTTTATCTTTTACGTTGTCCCAAAAAAGCTTTTTCAAAATTTCCCCTCAATCGCCTCTTACGACAACTACGGCAAGACAAGGAGCATGTTCTTACGCAGATACCACCTTGTCCTTTTAACCTTAAATCCTTTATCCTTTTTTGCAAAAAGAAAACTATTTCCTTACTTTCTAACACATTTATTTTATTCAATTTACATCGAATAGTAACTATTTCATATTTAATGACGATTAACCTAAAAGTCTTTTCTTTGACTCTAACGTTATAGTACCGTCCTCTGTTGATAAGGGCGAATTCAAAAGTATTCAGTTTAATAATAAAACTGCGATCATATTTCAGAATAATTTCCACTTAATATTTCTTTCGATTTGTCATTTTGATTAGACAAGAATTTTTTTAAAACGTTCGAGTCAAAGTTTTACAGTTCCTTATACTTATTACATACAGCTGGATTTCAAAAAAAATATTTATTCTTAAAATTTTGACGAATCTTGATAAGACCTAAACATTAATCGAATGTCATATAATAACCATAAATGTATTTACAACTGGAGATACAGATCTTAGTACTAAAGATTTGGAAATTTTAATTCACCATCAACTACATGCTCATTGGATACAATATTGCTATAGGGTAAAAATCTATCACAATCTAATACAATAAGTTACTATAGTTAGCAATCGAAGTACATATTTACAAAAGAATTGTATATTAAAAACAAATTTTAACATAAAGAAGCACAATACGTCAACCATCTAAAGCACGAGAGACCAGCTTTATTGAAACTATATTGCTTCTGAGGTAGAACAATATAAAATAAATTCTATTAAGTACATACCAAAGTACAAATTTATTTACAACCGTGGAAAGCAAATAAAATGCTATCTTGTATTCTTGATCACGAAAAGTTGTAACAAAATGTGTTATACAGTAAGTAGTTTCACTTAAATCTAATATTAACAAAATTATTATTTACAACTTTGTACAATGTAAAACGTATAATAAGTTAATATAATACTGTAAATAAATTTTAAAGCTTATCCATCAGCAAATACACATAATAATCGATTCTTATAAATTAAAAATAATCAGTCCATTTGCTGCATTACGTGCTGATACAGATTTTATGAGAATTTCTTAATTTTTAAAATCGATAGATTTCAAAATATTCGTAGCGCATAACGGCCTTGTTTTTATTTTGACCAGTTTCAAAAAAATCAAATGCCCATTAATAGACAAAGCTGTTAATTAATAGACTTTTATACACACTTTAATGTTTTATTATTTTTAAAATGCTGCCTAATTTGAATTTCATTATTACAGAAATAATGCAACATATTTAGAGATTCTTTATTTGTAGCACATTTGTACTCTTCCACTTATTTTATTGTTATATGTAACAACATTTGACCGATTTCGCCTATAAAGGCATTATCAAAAGTCAGAATAAAACCGACCATAGGGCTCACTTGAGTCCAATGTAAGTTTAAATCCAATCATACCAATCTCTATACAATTATGACTAATTATCGTGCTCTTGAAAACAATTTCGACGACATTGATTTGAAATTGTAATTGCGTTAATATAGGCAAGCGATTTTGTCGTTAGACGTACAGTTTGTCGCTATGGACTCCGCAGTAAGGATGTTAGCAAAAACAGGGAATAACAAATGGGAAAAACTGTAAGAAATACTCACTCTAACTTTAAAAATATTACTTTTTTATATGTTTGACCATACAATTTTAATCACAATAACTAGTTGTCAAATTGGCGTCAAAAATAACGATTAACAGACAATTTCACTCCCAAGTAGTTATCCTGATGAACACCCAATATCAAAACAATTTTCGCTAGAATAGCATTCAAGAAACTAATCGTCCTAATTATATTTTCGGGAATTATTAGGAGAACTACTTGGGATTGAAATTATGCCTAAATATAATATGTAGAAGTGTACAAGTGTTTGTTTTACTAAAATTGCATTCCACCAAGCGACGAAAACTTTTTCAACTTTTTATTATTCTTTATTTATTTCCAAAGAAGGAGAATATCTAGTTTACTAGTAGCATTAAACAGTGCTTAATGCAACATTAAGCAACAAGATATTAATAGTATAGTAATTTAAAGCCACAATCGATAAGTAATAAATGTCCAATGATAATCAATGAAAAATAAAGCGTAGCCTCACATATTATATTGCAAATATCAAATCCAAGGTCTCGTCGCTATAATTCTTATTATATCAACAGAAATAATGTCTGACAGTTTAAAGAATCTCTTATGAATCTGTTTTATCAAAATTTGGTTAAGCTAAGAACTACGTGAATCCACAGTTCAGACATCATATTTCAATATTAAGACGTAAACATAATGGTATTTCCAAGTTTCATTTTCTTCTTGAAACTATGAGATTTATCAGAACATATACTCGTATAAGAAAGTTTAATGAAATGTTAAGAAAACCAAAATATAGAAAAACTTTCGTGATTTTCAGCTGTAATAATGTGACCAGGATTCATTAAAATTTGGTTTGAATTGATGAAATGATTCCATAAAATAATATTCTATCGAGACAATGTCTAAGAAAACCTTTATTTTGATTACAGGCGAATACTCTATTCCGTTGAAATAGTAAAATAACCCAATAGGTCACAAGAAATGTTAGTTTTTTTATGGATTTGAAGCGATTAAAAATCTTTCCAAACTACTGGTAATACAGCTCAATAGTTAAAAAGTTATACGTGCTAATTTCTAATTGCATACATGGTGGTCTCGTTTATACCGACAAACCTCGCAATGCACTCGACAGCACCAGACAAATCGGCAGCGACATTTCTCCTCGTGATCTCTAACGCGGGTTTGGTATCCACGGCCACAGCAAAGAAGACGACAACCGTCAAGACCAGCTGATGTTCGATTGCACGTTCGACCGCGGGTGCCAAGGATACCCAATCTGAAAAAAAATATCAGTAAATACGTACACAAATAGGGACAACACCACTTACATTGCTTTGTTCCCTAAGTAAGTCACACCTGTACTATGTAATTAGAAACAACAAACGTACCACAAACACCAAAGTTGAAATGTAGAAAAGATTGTATTCTATTTAACAGTGGTAGAGCCACGCATCAGCTTTTTTTGTTGCATGAATGGGCCGGCTCGACCGGTGAGCCACCTGCTCGTTTGTCTCCCTTTTCTATAAAAAAAAATCTACATTGGCTCGAACGGGAATCGAATGACCCAGTACCTGAGCCGAGCAAAATATAACGAACGTCTTTGTACAAAAGAATTCTATATGTGGCCTGACATCAGCCAGCCTCAGAACAAGAAAGAATAAAAAATATAATTACCATTTTGAAGTCTATTTCTTTAGTCTGCTCGTATGATTACCATAATAATAAGTGGTACATTCTTACAACGATAGAATAGAAGCTTAGATAAAGTAGAAGAGATATTTGCTGAAGTACGTAATACAGTTACGGTTTTCTTTATTTTTTTTTTATTCAAAGAATAGACCGTAGATACATTATTCTCCATTTTATAGCCGGCATAGAATAGGTTTGAACTTTAATTCCCTTAACTTACTCGTCATTTGGCTCGCAGTAATCTGGAGACTCTTCTAAGTATACCAAATCTGTTTTGTTCGGTTTCTTCATATCAGGATGTAATGGCCTCAACTTCCTTATGTTCTTGCCTCTTTTGCGCTCCACAACCTTGAATAAATAAATTTAAGTAGATAAATTAGCAATAATCTGAGTAATAAATCTAATTTTAAAAAATAAGCTTCGCCAGATAGATACAACGGTGATCCAATTCGACCCAATATATATGTATATAACTTTAATTGCTTATTATTGCTGACTATTCTTCGGTCGCAAGAACGCTATTCAAGAAGCTTTGAATAAAAAAAATTACGATCGATCGATCCCCAGGGGGCCGGCTCGTACCAATGGGTTTTTTAAAAACTTACGTACGAACTATATCGTTGGCTTGGACATAAGGACAGCGACGGGCTCACCACCTGTCACGTTGTCCTGAAAATATCATCGCTGGAAAGAGGGTCGAAGGGACTTAATTGTCTAGACTAGACCTCAGTATACCCCTGTATTGGGAATTGCGTGAAGATATTTATTTATTCATATTTATAAAATGTACCTTAACATGCGAAGCGCCCTCGTATCTGGTGGTAAGCGCTTCACCAACTTGACGTAGCTGCGGCAGCCGGCGCCAGCACACGCGCACCGAGCACGAACCGGACATTCCGTGACATTTGCACACGCGCTGCATACGCCCGCGCACAGCCTAAACAATTAAGACTTTATAATAATAGTCACGATTGCCGAGTGGTTGGGTATTCGGAATTGGGAATAGCGTGAAGACATTTTTTTATAATACTTGTGCTTTAGCTACTTACATTGAGATCAGAGCAATGTATGTGATGTTGTCCCTGTCTCTATGCATACAAATATGTAAGATATGTTCTATGTCTATGCATACACATATGTAACGTTGTTTCTGATTACTTGACAAGATTACTTTTGCTACACAATTTGGGATCAGAGCAGTGTATGTGATGTTGTCCCCATCTTTGTATTAATTTAATGTATTTATTAATTATTAAGAAAAAGACCAATGTCAGTTGAATAACAATTTTACTATTTCTGATGATTCTACTTATTCTCTAATTGTATACACTTAAAGAACATACATTGTTATGAACTTCAAGTTTATACAATTAGTAGTTCCACTGGACCCTAACTCACAAAAACGGTGGGATATCCCGTTAGTTCAGAATGTGCAGAAATGCTTACTGAACAATTTTCACTGTGACAGAAGGCCGCGCCCGCTTTCTAGGTGTTTCGACAGGAATCCAGTTACTGGCTACATGCTTTACCATCAAGTAACCTTGGTACATTACTAGATAACGAAAGTTTACATATAGCTGTAGGAATACGATTGGGAGCATCGATTTGTCAACCACATCGATGTCCTTGTGGCAGCGACGTCGACGAGTTAGGCCTCCACGGACTTTCATGCCAAAAAGTGCCGGCAGACTATCTCGTCACGGTTCCTTGAATGAAGTTATCCGAAGGGCTCTTGTTTCCATAAATATTCCTTCGGTTTTAGAGCCTTGTGGAATATTTAGGGAGGATGGTAAGAGACCCGACGGCTTGACTTTAGTCCCTTGGGAGAGAGGCAAAGCTCTTGTGTGGGACGCAACTTGCGTCGATACATTAACGGCCTCTCATATCAAGGGTACTTCGATAAGGGCCGGGGTGGCATCAGAGGCAGCTGAATCGGGTAAATGTTGTAAATATGAGTCTTTAAAAGGAGACTATATATTTGTTCCATTTGCCGTAGAGACCATCGGTCCGTGGGGTCCCCGCGCGATGCAGTTTCTAAAGGAATTGTATCCGCGACTTATCGTTGCCGCTGGTGACAAGAGGGCTGGTTCTTTTCTCGCTCAAACCGTTGATCTAGCCATTCAACGTGGAAATGCAGCCAGCGTTCTTGGTACCATGCCACGAGGAGTAGGGCTCTACGATTATAATAGTTTTTAGTTAATAAGTATTGTAAATATTAACATATTTTTTCTGTAAATAAATATTTATGTTTAACTTGAACAACATTATTATGTTTATTATTAAAAAACCAATCAGTTTCGCTGTACTACATCTTGAGGGATCAATGAGTATATGCAATGGTAACAACAATTTTCTTAAATATGAAGTTAAAATAAAATACAACAATGGCAAGTATAAATTAAACCACAAGCTTTAATACATCCAAAAAGAATATTTAACCAAGAATTGAATAAAATACTTTTACGAACTCAAGTAACCCTAATACGATTCCTAGAAGTTTTTTTAATTTTTTTCCTTTACTGATTAATAGTGCTGTATCAATAATAACATATAAATTAATTTAAAATTATGTATATAAATTAGGTTTCATGTTATTGTAATAATTACCCGCCGTCCAGCTTCATTATTGTGGAGATTCATTAACCCTTCGTCCGTATTTTTATCTTCTTTGGCATCAACAAAATCTCGACTAAACATTTCTCCGTATCTTATATCCTGAAAAGCAAATAAATTAAGAATTAAGATTATTTTTGATTACAATTAAATCAAATTTTATGATTGTATTATCATAATATTATTATAGTTCATACATCTTAATTTATCATCTACTTTCTTCCCGTACGTGTCGTCAACCTTGCAATGGTTCCATACAGTAGCGTAATAACCACTTTAAAAATAAACTGAGCAAAAATTATATAATCCGGTGCCGGTTACTATCATCTAAAGTGCGAAGAAATTTGTCGTGGAATCTCTATTCTGCTTAAAGATCTTTCGGTTTTAGATGGTTTTTATAGGCTGTTAAGTAAAAGTTAACTTCAGTAGTTTTCCCTCAAGCTTTCACCTTCAAGCACTGTAACCATAGACGACTACCACCAAAAGTCGACATAGAGGAGCTTTTTAATTCCTCAGGAAATCTGTCCTTGCCTATAAACCAATAACTAATGTGGCTATAAAAATGCAGCCAATCGACCCTTTATTAAAAGCAACAAATATTTTATTAACCTCAGAGCAACCACCCCATTGCCAATGCCTCGGCGTCCGCTTCCTGACTCTCGCATCACAAGAGCATTCGTTCAGCTCGCCACGGCTGCAAGCGCGGGCCACTGCATGTGTCAACGCCGCTGATGATAATGCGTGCACGAAAGCAGATTCTCGAGATTCTGAAATTAGTATTGCAATTTTATAAATAAAAAAAAAATATCTTCACGCAATTCCCAATATATGAGTAAACAGAAGTCTAGTCTAGACTATTACGTCCCTTTGACTCACCTTCCACCGAAAACATTTTCGGGTCATCGTGACAGGTGCTGAGCCCGTCGCCTTCTTTATGTTCAAGCCAACGATATAATTCGTACATAAGTTTTTGAAAAAAGCCATTGGTACGAGCCTGCTACCTGGGGTTCGAACTCTAGTCTCTTGACTCGAAATTCCGACCACCCATCCACTCGGCTATCGTGACAGTCTATTATTCTAATATTATTAATTCAAGAGAGCCATGTATACAACCCTATTCTCATCTCTTCCTCCTTCACCCATCTCTTGCGCTCAACAGAACCATTTAATTTTTCATATTTAGATAATAAATATGTCAAGATAGGCGAGTGATTGGGTGATCGGAATTAGAGTCAAGAGACCCGAGTTCGATCACCAGGTGGAAGACTCGTACCAATTAGTTTTTGTCAAAAACTTATGAACGATTTATATCATGACGGGCTCACCACCTGTCTCGTTGTCCCGAAAATATCTTCGGAGGAAGGTGCGTCGAAAGGACTTAATTGTCTAGACCTCTGTCTAACCCTGTATTGGGAAAGGTGTGAAGATAATAAAAATTTAATAAGCTAGCGAGTACACAAAACACAAACTTAAGGAGATCCGTTGCAACAGTAAAAGTTAGTTGTTTGGTGGATGATGATAATAATGAGTAAGTACGATATGCTAAAAATCATACAGCCGTTAGAAACCATTTAACTTCTATTCCATATATGATATATCTAATGCGAATATAGATACCAAATGCTTTTCCGAGATATCGGGCTATTATTGCCTCCTCCTAACTCATCACCGATAAGGAGTGCAATGGCTTCCATCATCAGCTCAGCAGCTTATCTTGATGATTCCTAATAACTAGCAGCGTCTCCGATGAAATTAGTACTCCGTTACCATTCCGTGTACAAGCGAATGTGTTTATAGCAAATCCCTCGTCTTTCGGCGACGTATGATGACTGTCTTAGTGTCAATCCTACGATACTATATACATACATTCATATATAATTACATACGTGTATATATAAAGATCCTTAATTCGATGATTCGAACCCGCAATCCTTAGCTACGAAGGCCGGGTCACTACCAACTCGAGTCTCGAGTCTATTTTATTAATGGCTACGTTAAACAAACTGAGCGACTCCGTCGACAAGTCTGCACGTGAGACACCAAAACATGGGGAGAGAATGTATTCTGATGTGCATTGAGGTTAGGGTTGTCTCTTTATGGAGACAAATACCTATTTTATCATTTATTTCGGTAGAACAAAAATCAAGTGTTAAAGTGGGAAAAACAATATGTTTACGCCATTCTTAATACTGGGGGTAGACCTGGTCCACACAATTAAGTCCTTTCAACCTACCTTTCACCAGAACATTTTTGGAGACAACGTAACAGGTGGTAAGGTAACCTGTCACCGTCTGTATGTCCAAGTTAACTATATGAACCGTTCATAAGTTTTCAAAAACCCATTGGTACGAGCCGACCACCATGGGAAGAAACTCGGGCCTCTTCTTCCTCGAAAATTCCGATTTTTAATTATTCTCGGCCTGAATTCCTATCACCAAACCACTACTTTTAAAAGTTCGTGACTCTTAAAAGTGAGGTAGTTATTATATAAGATAACCAATATTATTGCACGCCTCATAAACGAAGCGTTGAGGTGGATATTACTGTCAGTTTACGCACACCGATTGATTGTCCAACTTAAAATGTCACTTTTTTATTTTTTATTGCTTTTATAAGTGAATATAAATAGCCAAATGTTGAGAATAAACAATATTTTTAACACTCATGATATTTTTAAATCTCTTTTTATAATTTAAACTAATTAAAAAATTTTTAAAAAAAGTTCTGTCTTGGACGTCCGTGTGTCTGTATGTTGTGGTCACGATAACGAGGGAAATACTTCACTTATCGGGTTTTTTTATAGGCTTCAGTATTTTAAGGAATAGAAGCCTGTTATTTACTTTTCACGGTATACTTCGATGTAGTTTAATTATTATTTAATAAATTAAAAGAGCCTCTAAAATTTCGAAATTTTTGAAAGTAAGATGATGTTAAATGTAGTTGTAGCTTCCTTATATTACACTATAGTTGTTACTCAGATTTCCTCAACTCTATTTATTACGATTCAAATTTTCACTTTAAATCAGCACTCAAATCAACAGTAGTGACACCTTGAAAGGTTTAAGACAGTGTGAGAGGTATGGCACATGAAAACGTGTGTATCCACAAATTTATATCATATATACTTTTACAAATTTACAAATAATCTCAATTTTATTGTTATGAATGAGATTATAAGACGTGAACTTTTGGATTTTCCAACCATTTATTTCTAATATGATTTATAAACTCAATCAGTTTGCTTTATCGAGTGGTATCGCCGTAACAATATAACTCAACCTTTCATCGGGTGACGTTAGGGGCGACTAATAGAAAAGCCTACATATTTCATTCGCGATCTCGTGAAATTTCATTCACAGGCCTAAAAATTATTTTGTATACATACAAATAAGGCCCATAAAAATATATAATGGCCTATAAATAACACTGCAGTCTTATTGCAGATTGTCTTTCCCATAGGCTGGATTTGCCATAATCACCACGTGGATTGGTAATTGCTGTCTCAGGTAACTCGCATCATAGACGTAGCTGCTCATCGCCTTTCTATTTAATTTTGGTCTGATACTTTTCGAGATGGTTATATCGCTAATTATCTGTAGCCCTCAGTTGAATCTTATTACGCACACGAGAAAAGAGGGGGTGGTTTTGCAGCAATACCATACGGCTTCCGTACACCTTTCTCACATGAGCATCTAATTAAATATTATTACAAATTTTTATACCACTCATTAATTGTAACAAAATTTTTAAACTTACTAAATTTTAGTACTCCCCCAAAGATGTCAGAAGAATTAGCAACAGTACTGCAATTCCAACGGCTGTGTCGAAATTGATGTTGACATTCTTCGATTCCTTGGCTGGCTCCTGTCTGCAAAACCTGGAAACATCATTAAAAGAATGTTAAAAAGAATACTTTAACATATCTTCTGCAGTAATAACATACAAGGAAAAGTTATTCCATTTGTGTGGCGATAACCAAACGAAAAACAGACACGCTAAGCTTAGAAATGTCAGTGTACCTTCCTTCATTATTATATTATGTTTTTTATATGTTAAGCTGATAGTATTATAGAATTTAGTAAAAAATTGCGCTAACAGTTAATTTTAGTGGTCATTGAAGATTTCTATCCTTCTTCTACCTCTTTCAACTAGGCTGAGCAGTTGAAAGAGGCAGAAGAAGAATAAATATAGTAGAATCATGACAAAGGATCAGCATGAAATGTCTCATTTCCTGGAATGTTTAATATCCAATCGAAATTCGACAATTTTGAAACGGCTGTTTTTCCGTTACAATTTATTTATTTAACAATTTATGGACACACAATATAAGTATATATATGTATATATATATATATATATATATATGTATATATATATATATATATATATATATATATATATATATATATATATATATATATATATATATATATATATATATATATATATATATATATATATATATATATATATATATATATATATATATATATATATATATATATATATATATATATATATATATATATATATGTATATATATATATATTTATATTATATTTAAGTCTATTGTAGTAAGTTAACAATAAAGCATAAATAAATAAAAATATAAGAGAATATATAAGAAGAGAAAAATTTTCTACAAAGGTGCAGCTTATTTCTTAAGAAATTTCTTAGATTAATCATATAGATTTAAAAATAGAATATTTCAGAAATCAATTCAAATCCTCAAATAATAATAATAATAACAACAAGCAATGGTTACAAAAAAAAAAAATTTCCTGATCATTCGACCATAACTAAGCAATAACAAACAGAATTTAAAGCTGTAAAGCAGTAAATAGTTACACGCAAGACCACCAACAAAGTTAGAGATCCGCACTTATAACGTGTTAAAAAATGCCACGAGAAAAATATTTGTAAAACAGCAAATTTATTTCTGTGAAATTTGTTTGACTGAATTCAACCATCATTACTAACCAGAATTATCTTTGCTCAAACCTAGGTGATACAAAGTTTAAGTATGATAACCCTACAGTACGTTCTAATTTTACAATGAAGTCATTGTTGTATTTTCTCTTACTTTTTACGTCTAACGTTATTTTCAAAATATCACCTGATGAATAATTTACGCCCAAATCGATCCTTAACGCATATATAATAATATCTAGTTTGTGCTTCGATAGTTTGGGCTTGAGCGAATGTGCGAAGACCGAATGGTGAAGAAAATATATAGCGCAAAAGTCAGTTTTAAAAGTTGTCGAGGTTGGTCGAGACTAATTTTCGAAGTCCACGTGAGCAAACTGCTTGAAGAGGGGAGGGCCAAGAGTACTCGGATATCTTGACGTGCATGTATTAAGAAAATCATGAACCTGAAAGACGTCTCTTCTCTCTGGCTACCATCAGGGACTGTTCGTGAAGATAAATAATAAAAAAATATAAATAAATAATAAAATAAATATCTTCACGCAATTCCCAATACAGGGGTAGACAGAGGTCAAGTCTAGACAATTAAGTCCCTTTGACCCACCTTCCACCGAAGATATTTTCGGGACAACGTGACAGGTGGTGAGCCCGTCGCCGTGAAAATAAAATAAAAATACAAATTTTTATATCTCCACTTTCATTCCCCAATACTGGGGTTGAAATGAGCCTGTCACCATTAATGGCCAAGCCAACAATATAAATCGTACATAGTATAAAATTCGGTGGTACGAGTATTCCTCCTGGGGATCGAACTTGGATCTCCTGCTTCGAATTCCATCCGCCTAACAACTTGGCTATCGTGACTGTAAATAGTAATATTTTTAAAAATTGTTAAAAAAACATCTATAATAAACAATAAATAAATAACTTTACGCAATTCCCAATACAGGGGTAGACAGAGGTCTAGACAATTAAGTCCCTTTGACCCACTTTACACCTAAGATATTTTCGGGACAACGTAACAGGTGGTGAGCCCATCGCCGTATTTATGTCCAATGCAACGATACTATTCGTACATTAGTTTTTGAAAAACCCATTGGTACGAGCCAGCCACTTGGGGATCGAACTCGGGTCTCTTGACTCGAAATTCCGGCTACCCAACCACTCGGCTATCGTGACTTCTTAAAAAACATCTAAATATTTATATTCAACACATGAAACCTATTTGATAGCATTAAAGCTATAAACATCTGAAATTACATCTCGTACCCGTACTTTATTTTATTTTTCTTTATATAGGAGGATTTATAAAAAGACAAAGTACTTTTTTATATTTTTTGAGTCATAAAATAATAAATATATGTAAAGAAAATAAGGTGAAACCTATAATCTGAACTGCGAAAATTGTTTTTTTGCGGAAAAAGAAAAGGTAATTAGCTGGTTGCTAGGTGCAGGCAGTCCACAGCGTAAATAAAATAAAGCGATAAAAAATAGACTGAAATTTGATAACGTATAATAACAATAGTTATTTTAACATCGCTTAATGTTATCTTTAAACTTATGCTTTGAAATCATTTAAAGATTATTAATTTTGAAGTACTTAAGTTAATTAGGAAAGAAAGGCCTATTAAATACAAAACTCGGAATCTCCGAAGCCATGCCTGTATTAAACCGCCGGTCATTAAGACCTGTTTTATAACGTTATTAAATTGAATGCTCTCAATTTTATAATATGTAATTGATAGTAATTTGTACCGGTAACGAATAATTTTAATTGATTTATTTGCTTATTAACCAATGTTTGAAATTTGCGTCTCGTTTGTGTATTATATGTAGTGTAACAATATATAAACAATTCAATATGAGCCACAGGTACATTTCGTTCTGTGTGTAGTATTCTGTAATGAATTCGATCTTTGACCAATATTTTAAAATTTAAATAAATATTTTCACGCATAGATCGCTGATGGGGTACCCCGGGAGTGCATATCACCAAGTGTCACGATGCTTACTTTTTTCACATCTTTCAAATTCATCATTTTCTTCTGACACGCACGTCTTCATCCGAGCGCTCTTAAGCATCTCCTCTTCTAGCAATTTGCTCAAATAACCTTTGAAAGTTAGTCTCGCTATATATTTTCTTCCGCTCTCATCCGTTTTAGCGATTAGATCACCTTTCAAATGGCAGGTCAATATTTTGACTTCATAATAAGACTTTTCCTCTTATTTTATTCGATCTATTTATTCCGTATGGTATTGTGGTGGTAACTGTGTTAACGACGTTAAAATATACCGCTTCCTTTATTCCCAATCGAAAGAAGAAAGAGACGAGTAAGGGAAGGAAATGCTATAAGTATAGAGATAACGATTTAAAAACATACCAGACTAAATTAAGCAAACCGGTAGCGATTGACGGGTAGCAGTATTTGAGCTACAAGGTGTCTGGTACAGCAATCGCCAATCCGCTTAAACAGTGTGGCGATTAACACAAACCCTCCATTACGGGAAAGGCCTACATCCAACAGAGAACTTTTAGCAAATAAATTTGTAACATAAATAAAGTATTCTTTCTTTATAAAATAATATTACCTGCAATACTCTATCAGAAAGCAAACACAGCTGTTTCTGCCGCTCAACGAGATATTCTAGCCTGTGACAGCTCTCTTTCTGAAGCGTCGTGAAGGTCTCAAGTGACGTGTTAGCATTTTGGCTCGGTAATCTTGGAGACGCCAAGTTCCTGAAAAATAATTAAATATTAATATATTAATAATAATTCACTCTATTTCTTATGCTTCTTTTTATATTATATTCTATCATTGAATTATAAAAATATTTTTTTACAATATCCTCCTTTATTTATTATATTCTTTATTAACATAGCTGATTCGATATTACTATGTACGACGTCGTAATAATGTAATTTAAATGCATAAACATAGTGGTAACGGTGGTATTTAACTTACACTAAAATTAAAAAATCCATAACTCTATTCTAAAGAGAAAGGGGGTGTGTTTGCTAGTAGCGTTTTCATGGCTTAGCGAAATTTTGGTAAGCACACTGTCCCTAGTACCATTAAACAAATACCTATTTTGTATAAATAACATATTTTTACTCATACAATTGTCATCATAAGCGAAAACGTCACGCAAACAAAGTAATATTATGTTGAGCAAATACAAGTGGTCAGCCTATCGCTATCATATTGTCCAAGCATATATATATATATATATATATATATATATATATATATATATATATATATATATATATATATATATATATATATATATATATATATATATATATATATATATATATATATATATATATATATATATATATATATATATATATGTATATATATATATATATATATATATATATATGTATATATATATATATATATATATATATATATATATATATATATATATATATATATATATATATATATATATAAACATCCATGACTCGAGTACAAAGGTTCATATTCCTCCCACAAATATTTGCCCCAAGTAGGATTCGAACTCGCAACCCTTAGATTAGAAGACAGGTTCCTACCAACTAGGCTATCAGGTACTCGCTTAAAGCTAATTTATAAATAATAGTAAATAGTTATTATCGTTGTGTTTATATGTATGACCTATGTTTAATTTGTATAATAAAAGACATCTAACGTGCTAAACGGGCGTAATAGCAAACACGCGGTTCCTCGCAAACATTGTAGAGAAAAGATGATTGTTAGAGTGAAATAAACATTGCTAATTTGCTTGTTTTGCAATGCCTCTTCAACTGGAAACGGGGGAAGGAGCTCCGAGTAATAAATAACAATGTTAAACATCATCGTCTGACAAATGAAATGAAGAGCCAACTAAGCAAAAGCATACTCTTACAAAACAATACAAACCGCTAAAGTAATTAAAGCTGAAGACGTCCGCTACCCGCGACCTGCGGCACTCAAATCGAAAACGCCACTCGTCGGAAACAAAACGCGCTATTACCTACCCTCTTTTGTTATTTTTCAAAAACTGCTCTCTATTCAAACCGGCCAATGCGGAGCAAGCGGAACAGAGTACGTTGATTGGCCGACGACCTCTGTTGAGTGCAAGTGGAAATAAAAAGTGCTTGGGTAAATGAGGCATGTCGTCCTTTTCTGTCGCGTTACAATTGTATTGTTGCATTTCGCTCGGTTTTTCGTTTTAATTGCAAGCACGAGAGGATGTGTAAAGGGTTGTGAGACCTTGAGTGGTGCACGTGTAGGAAGGAGGCTGCGGGGAAGCGCATTCAACTTGTTTAAATGGGGGGAAGGGGCTCTTGTTTATGTCATCCATGTTGTCAGATGGGGGTTACAGCGTAATATTCTTATAGAGCACGTCTGACGATTGCTTTGGCAGGCATTATATTCATCATGTGGGTCAATTTTAATTGCAATTCAGTGTCTGTATATTTTAATTTTTATTTAACATTGTATTGCCGACTTTAAATTCAGGTATCAAAGAACATTAAATATAATTTTTTGTATTTAAGTAATTCATTTACGTTGTATTGCCAATCTAACTAATTAAATCGAGAAAAGCATCAGCAATAGTTAGAAAGTCTTAAGAAGCCTTTAACGTTTAAGAATTTATTATTTGTTTTGTCAGATAAAGAATTTACTATTTATCTGGCACATGGTTGAAGTGAAACCTTTAGAGAAGAAGGTATTGGTTTATTATCTGAGTCAAATTTTACGTACTCATTGATGCTTCTTTTCAAAAGTGCCTTTTTCTCATTATGACTCACTCATATTATCCCTTTTTATTTCTGCAATTCGATTCATCAATTCAAATCAAAAACGTGCTAAAGGAAGATATCACTTCAAAAATTATTTTCGTTAGCACTTAAATTAAAAATAAAACATTAACGTACATATTACAAACATTGCATCTTTACTCAGCTGCACAATTTTAACCTTTATTCCTTTTATTTTTTGTAGTAAAATATGTGCGATATTGTTTAATTTAACGAGTTAGTATTAACAAACACGGTATGAAAACGTAGAATGATTTCTTTATGAATGGAACGGAAACATAGGATTAATAAATAAAGGTCTATGTACTTGAAATTTGATCCTTAGTGGTCGAGTGGCGGACGCATTGGTTTTACAGTTATCGTCAGCTCTCAGGTCCCCAGTTCGATGGTTCAAGTTCGTGGTTAATGTAGAAACCCAGTATTTCCAAATTTTCTCCGGGCTCAATGTTTGTGGTATCTTCGTTGTATTTAATTCTATAACACAAGTGCTTTAGCTACTTACTTTGAGATTTCGCGCTAATTCGCAACGGCGTCGCTTCACATCGCTGTGTTCTGAAAATCTAGTAATGTTTTTCTAGTTTCTTTTTAAAAAAATATCTTTACGCATTTCCTAAAATTTGGATGGTCAAAGATTTTTTTTTATTTTTCACATTACATTGGAGCTTATTTGGGTTGTTTGTTTAATTCGTTATATATAAGACAAGCTGTAATTTCTAACCTTCAATTTTTACCTTTTAATTTGTCTTTCCACAATTTTATTACAATAAATGCCTTGGTGTCAAAGTGAGATAGCATAAAGCTCTCACCATTCAGAATTTGTTCAAATCTGTTACAGCGTAAAACGGTCGTACAGGTCGATACAGCGTAAAAAGGCCACAATGTACAGACACACTCAGTGAATGCATTTCCTATATACAATGATATACTACGGGAGATTAGACTTAATTATTTTTATTCTTTCTTTAGTTCCTTGCCGAATAAGAGGAGCTTAGGGGCATATGTATATATAATATATTACGTCGTGCCCCTGTCAGATAACTTTTTAATCTTTAATTTTAATCTTTAATCCTTTGTTTTATTTATTCTATTATTTAGTTTTCGGTCGGTCAAGGTAACGCCCCCACAATTTACGAAAAACCGCATTCCAATCGCATTTCCAATGCATTCAGTTTGTTTTTATGTTTCGTCTGGCATACCCTGGGTTAGCTGCCGTATAATACCAGCACTGCGTTATGTATCCCAAGGCTATTAAGAACATCAATCAGATTAAATACTAAATACTTTACTTTTTTACTAACTTTGTAATATTTCGATCGGTGACAAATGGAATTGCTAGATCGATACGATGTGGTAATTACATTCGGTAATTCATACAACTTCCAAGAATACAATAGCAGCCACTTTAATTTGTAAAACGTTAATTTATTAAAAATTCTAAACATATTCAAATATATGTGTTGGAAATATCTAATATACGCGGCAGATGGCGCAGCATCTAAAATGCAAGTTCTCTGGTTTATCAATTGGTAACAAATTACCAATACACATATCAAGCATGATGATTATGGAAAACCCTACTTGCGGAAGAGGCCTACTTCCTGCAGTGGCATTTAACAATCTGTTATGTTGTTACTCATATATATGTGTATGATTAATATACTCAACACCCATTAACCTCGACATTTAACATACCGCAAACAATAAAGTTAATCTGTTTCGTGTTTCAGAATATTTATTCTGGCAACACTGACTAATGTGAATATATTTCTGGTCACATTTTTCTTCTGTTTTATATTTTTACTGTTTTTAAGTAAGTTTTTAACTGAAATAAATCTTTTTTTTTATACAAATAAACGATTATCAAAATCAATAAACGAAAATATTATTAACACATAGATTAATTGTGGAATTTGTCTTTTTAAATTCATTAACAAATCAAAACTATGCAACTGTACGCCTATGCAAATATAAAATAGTTTTACTTTCTAAAAGTTATGCTTCCCTCACTCAAAACATTTGATTCCGGACAAATACTCTATCACATACCATAATATACATCCGTTTTTTACCATGAGGTGTTATAATAATTAGAAAACTAAAAAAATATAAGAGAACAGGAATAAAGATTTTTAAGTTATAATACAGTTTAAGTTTCAGTTACGCCATATAATGCTGCGTTATTCACACGCTAACGGACCTGTTAAAGTTAAGGCAATTACTAAAAAATCTCTCGTGTCAATATTGACGGAGACGTGTGAAGGGCCGGCTTTCTGCTGACATGATGAAAACTGGTTCTTTTTGGGCAGCCGATGATTCAATTGACCGAAATATTGGTAGAAAAGTAAAACACTTTAGCCAAACTTTAGCTTGAGTTACAAAACAATTTTAGTGTAATGTCAACCATAGGCAAATTCCGAAGATATCTCATGACAAGCAAAATTATGTGTATTTGTGCTCTTGAATACAAGATAAGTTTTATAAAATAAGATAAAGCTTGGTTTAGTATTACCAAGACCGTGTGGTAACGGTGTAAGAATTTTGCCACTACCTTTCTTTCCGTGGGTGTCGTAAGAAGCGACTAAGGGAAATAGCCTTGAATAATGTTATGGCAACCGATAGGTGACGGGATAGCCATCTCTAAAAATATCAGACCAAAATAATCAAGCCAAGATGGGCAACAGCGTCTGAAGTGCGAGTGGTCTGCTACTGCGATCGCCAATCCGCTTGCTAAGCGTGGCGATTATAGCAAATTCTCCCTATGGGAGAGGCCTATGTCCTGTATCCTATATATGTATGTATGTATGTATGTATGAATGTATGTAGTGTTATCGTCGCATTAAAAGATTTTTGTATAAAATATATATTTTTTTTACTTTCGACCGAAGTTATAATCATCAAAATTTTAAATATTACCAATCTAGTTTAATTATTTAAATTACATTTGTTATACATAGCTTATGCCTACTGACATATTGCCTTATGCCTACAAGGAGCAGACAGTACTTTAAGAAATATGGAGCGGAAATTTTTAGTTACAGACTTTTGAGAAGGATCATTAAAGGCGTTTGGCGTCGTGGTCGTGGTCGTCGCTGCAGATAATCAAATAATATAAATAAATAAGTAAACATCTTCACACAATTCCCAATACTGGGTTAGTTTCAGTTAGAGGTCTAGACAAGACAATTAAGTCCCTTCGACCCACCTTCCACCGAAGATATTTTCGGGACAACGTGACAGGTGGTGAGGCCGTCGCCGTCTATATGTCCAAGCCAACGATGAAATTCGCACATACGCTTTTGAAAAACCCATTGGTACGAGCCTGCCACCTGGGGATCGAACTCGGGTCTCTTGACTCGAAATTCCTACCACCCAACCACACGGCTATCGTGACTTTTTTTTGACGTCAAAGCTTCAAAAACTATATTTAACTTAGATTCTGTGAAGCTTTCGTAGGATTTAATAAAATTACAACAAACACTAATCCAAATTGAGTACGGAATAAATTAATAAACGAGATATGTGTGGGTGTTACTGTTTTTTACAATACATATTTTTTTTTGCTAGAAAACATCTGATATTTTTTTCACTTATATCCCAATACTCTTCCCTTGAAAAAACTCCTTGGTACGAGCCTGCCACCTGGGGATCGAATTTGGGTCTCTTGACTAGAATTCCGACCACCCAACCACACGATTATCGTGACTAAGGTATGTTGATATTTATTAACGTAGCGTTAAGTACGTTACGTTAGTTCATCGTATTATTTCATTAAATCAAAAAACCTTCATATTTCGTAAAATTAAGGTACTGCGTCCACATATAATTAAAAAAAATATATTTATGAAAACAAAGAACTTTTCAGCGGCTCACTTGTTATATGCTAACCTCTTTATTAATTAGCGCGTCAACAAGCCACTTCAGTCAGCGTAGAATGCAAATTAGCAACAGACGAATATACTTGGAGTGGTTGGAGTGTTCAGCTGTGTTGTGTGAATGATAATCTTCCCTACTTTTGTATGTGCTTATTTTATACAGGCAATACTACCAGGATCGTTGCACTGCTCGTTTCACTACGGCTTTTTCTACTGTTAAAGTCGTAACTGGAAACAGACTGTAATATAGTTGCCGTTTCAATAAAGGGATTAATATAATTTATGTTGTCAATATATTGCCATGCCATTTGGTATTGTTTCCTTATCGTATCGTATTAATACTAAATAATAAATAATAAATAAATATCTTCATGCAATTCCCAATACAGGGGTAGACAAAGGTCTAGTCTAGATAATTAAATCCCTTCGCCCGCCGCCGCCTCTGGTGAGCCCGCCTTTGTGTCCAAGCCAGCGATATAATTCGTACATAAGTTTTTGAAAAACCCATTGGTACGAGCCTGCCACCTGGGGTTCGAACTCGGGTCTCTCGACTCGAAATTCCGACCACCCAACCACTCGGCTATCGTGACTTTTATAGTAGAGGACAAATAAGGTGCAACTCAAGAATATGCCAACAAGTTATGACAGGGTGGAGGGAAAACAGGTTCAATTAAGCAGACTGATGTAGGGAAGTAGTCCAAGATCCGAGACAGATGGATAGAATAATCTTTCTTGAGCACCAATTAATTAATATATATGAGGCTATGCTAATACTGATATGTCTTGTACTGTGATCGTTAATCCGCCTGCCAAATGTGACGATCATCAGATTCAGATTTAAACAGTATTTAAAAAGGTAATAATCGTAAGGTTCTTTTCAAAGCGTCGGGCTCGCCTCCTGCCACATTGTCTCGAAAATGTATTCTTTGGAAGGTGGATCAAAGAGGCTTAATTGTCTAGACTAGACATCTGTCTACCCAGGGGTAGACAGAGGTCGTAGTAGTAGTAGTAGTATTGGGAATTGCGTGAAGACAAGATATAAAAATTTGTAAAAATATATTTTGACTGTTATTATAAGTTATAGTAAATTTTAAAATCTAAAACTGGTGAGCCAGATACAGATTATTAGCCTAAATTCCGTTATCAAAACAGGAAGGCATTTGTTGACTTGGACGCGATGACGAAACGAAAAGCGGTCGAAGAGCCGACAGACATAATCTTTGCCATGAAAGAATACTTTACTGTTATAGTTTATAAAAAATATTTAAAATGTTAAAATATCAAGCAGATATTGTTTTTGAATTAAAGAGCTAGTTAAAATATTTGAATATTAAAAATGTTTACCCTCTAAAGGTACGCGTCGTATTTTCAAAATAAATACAAGATTTACAACGTGGTTTGTAATTGGCAGCACGACTGCATCCGGAGATTCTTCTGACCCCGTGCTCCGACGTTATGATGGCATACATATATTTCCGTATGTAATCTCTCGTGAGAGGTGTTCGCCCTAGATGCCATCATCATATGACAAGAAGTACAGACATTGGACTTCTTTATGAAGATTTGAATTCTACGACACCCATAGCCAGTGAGGGTTGGCATTGTTCTACAATGAAGATAGCCCCACGAAATTATGAGTTTAATATATTTGTTCGGCGATTTTTCTGTGGCAGCTAGTAGATGTAATTTTTTAGTATATAAATAAATAAATATCGTCACGCCACTCCCAATACGGGGGTAGACAGGGACTAGACAGTTAAGTCCTTTCGACCCACCTTTCGCAGAAGACATTTTTTGGGATAATGTGACAGGTGGCGAGTCCGTCGTCCCATGATATAAATCCTACATAAGTTTCTGAAAAAATCCATTGATACGAGCCTGTTACCTGGGAATCGAAATCGGGTCTCTTCATTCGAATTTCTACCCAACTATCTATCGGCTATCGTGACAAATTTTAATTTTTTTGTGCTTTGTTTTATTAAATATAAAATTGTTGTTATTCCTGCCAAAGGCATAAATTACTGTTTTAATAGCACAAAAGTCAGCGTACGGTTAAATTGCTCGTCGATTCCCTATCCCCTACAATAAAGGTGTATTAGTATTCGTCATACGCTCGTGACTCACTATAACCGTGTTTACCCCAGACAAATAAGTGATTGGATTTTAAACGCCAATGAAAATATTTAATGAGAGATTTCTCTTTTAAAGATTCCAAACATGTACCTTAAATACATACAGGCTTTACAATTAAATAAAAAGAATATCTTCATGCAATTCCCGATACAGGGGTAGACAGGGGTCGACACAATTAAGTCCTTTCAAACGACCTTCCACTGAAGAAGTTATTGGGACAACGAGAGCCTCTCACCGTCTTTATGTCCAATCAAACGATATAATTCATAACTAAGTTTTTGATAAACCCCCAAGGCTCGTATATGGGGATCAAATTCGGGTCTCTTAACTCTAATTCCGATTACAACGTAACAAAGACAGTTTATTGTCTTTTAACGGCGTAAGAATATACCACGTACTGTATTCCTTCACGCAATAAAAAATATCTTCACGCAATTCCCAATACAGAGGTAGACAGACAATTAAGTCCCATTGACCCACCTTCCACCGAAGATATTTTCGGGACAACGTGACAGGTGGTGAGCCCGTCGCCGTCTTTATGTCCAAACGATATTATTCGTAAGTAAGTTTTTGAAAAACCCATTGGTACGAGCCTGCCATTTGGGGATCGAACTCGGTTGTCTTGACTCGAAATTCCGACCACCCAACCACTCGGCTATCGTGAATTGTTGTGACTTGTTTAAAGAAATAAGATAAGTACGTAAAATGAAAAGAGATTTGGTAATGTCTTTATTTAGAGAGGACACTACAAATATGTGGTAATTACAGATTATAAAATTTCCATTAAGCCGTTTTCACTGCCTCAGCTGTTCACTACGATTTATGTGAATAAAGCTAAAGCACGTCTTAGTTTCTTGCCGGATTTTCAACACACGTTGTGATTATTGATAATTATAATGGTAATAAAGCGATTTTAACAACCATAACTTAACTTTATTATAGCTGATCAACTTAAGCGTAGGCTTGAGAACCTCGCAACAATGTAAGGCCGGTTACACAATGTAGCGGTTATTTTGCGACTGACTTGACTTGGACAAAAGACTAACCGATACTGTAGTGTTTATACTGACATAAATCATAAGCGCAATCTGGTTATCTAAACAAGGTTTAACGTACATAACCATTATTATGCCGTACGGTATCGGTGTAAGAATTTACCGGTCCCTATCTTCCCGTGTGAAATTAATGAAATTGAAAACGGTAATGGTTGCCGACAGATGACGGGTATTGAATATCGAAAATACCTGATCAAAATTAACAGACTGATAATGGATTTTGAAATTTCAATTACAAACACAAAAATTTCAAATTTAAACCATTGTATTTGAAATGTTATGCAATGATTGGCATAGACTACAGTATTATTATAATTATTATGCTTATATCAAAGGCCGTAAATGCTTAGAAACTATGTTTTTGAAAAAAAATTTTCTTAAAATATATAAATATATATAAAAACCTCGATGATACTTATCCAGCACATTTTCAACAGATACATATAATTTATGACTCTCACTTTATGCTGTACTCCATTACTACATCTTTATTACACACTAAAACATAACGCGTAATACTGTGCTTGAATAAAACTGTGTCATCTCCGCGACGATAAACTGAAAAGCCAATAAACACTTTAATGTTAAAAGTAAAACCTTGCGAAAGCACTTTGATGGTTTCATAAAAAAGGACATCACTTGAGTGATATGAGTTCGTCGTTACTTCCGGACAATAGGTGGCGTTAGCGTCGTAGAACACGAGTAAGTTAAGAATATGTTTTCCAAATGCGATAAGGTTGTCAGAAATATGCATGCTCAAATAATTTCCTCAGCTGTATTATGTTAGTGTGTTACCAACCTTTTTAGCGAGCGTCAAATAAACACATTTTGATAAATAGTATTTTAATATTTATATTTAACGCATAAAAATTCTCTCGGAAGCGACACCCAACCAGTTTAATTTATCTTAATTGAAAACTTTTTCTAAAAATTTAGAGTATTTTCCGAGATACTATCGCAAATAAGCTTGTTTAAAGAAATAAGATAAGTACGTCAAATGAAAAGAGAGATTTGGTAATGTCTTTATTTAGAGAGGACACTACAAATATGTGGTAATTACAGATTATAAAATTTCCATTAAGCCGTTTTCACTGCCTCAGCTGTTCACTACGATTTATGTGAATAAAGCTAAAGCACGTTTTAGTTTCTTGCCGGATTTTCAACACACGTTGTGATTATTGATAATTATAATGGTAATAAAGCGATTTTAACAACCATAACTTAACTTTATTATAGCTGATCAACTTAAGCGTAGGCTTGAGAACCTCGCAACAATGTAAGGCCGGTTACACAATGTAGCGGTTATTTTGCGACTGACTTGACTTGGACAAAAGACTAACCGATACTGTAGTGTTTATACTGACATAAATCATAAGCGCAATCTGGTTATCTAAACAAGGTTTAACGTACATAACCATTATTATGCCGTACGGTATCGGTGTAAGAATTTACCGGTCCCTATCTTCCCGTGTGAAATTAATGAAATTGAAAACGGTAATGGTTGCCGACAGATGACGGGTATTGAATATCGAAAATACCTGATCAAAATTAACAGACTGATAATGGATTTTGAAATTTCAATTACAAACACAAAAATTTCAAATTTAAACCATTCTATTTGAAATGTTATGCAATGATTGGCATAGACTACAGTATTATTATAATTATTATTCTTATATCAAAGGCCGTAAATGCTTAGAAACTATGTTTTTGAAAAAAAATTTTCTTAAAATATATAAATATATATAAATAAATAAATAAATATCTTCACGCAATTCCCAATTCAAGTCCTTTGACCCACCTTCCACCGAAGATATTTTCGGGACAACGTGACAGGTGGTGAGCCCGTCGCCGTCTTTATGTCCAAACGATATTATTCGTAAGTAAGTTTTTGAAAAACCCATTGGTACGAGCCTGCCATTTGGGGATCGAACTCGGTTCTCTTGACTCGAAATTCCGACCACCCAACCACTCGGCTATCGTGAATTGTTGTGACTTGTTTAAGAGGCAACTAAGGAAATAACGCTTAATAGCGACCGACAGGTGGCGGTATAAACATATTAAAAAATACAAGGCATACCGGAGACGTGTGCGAGGTATCTGGCACTATAATCATGAATCCGCCAGCCAAGCGTGGTGATGATAGGAAATCTTCCTAACAGGAGTGACCTGTATTTTACTTTGGACTGTTATGGGTCTTTATGTATATAAGGATCATTTAGGCGGGTCGACTACGATTCGAGAATTAAAAGGTTTTGTATGTAATTATGTAATACTAATTATGTTAACCACAGATCAAGACTGACCACGTATCTTATCGCGCCTATGCTATTATGACATTTTCATTCTTCATTTTATACTTTAAGATGCAAGGAACCTTTACTGTGTAACATTTATTACAATATATAAAAACCTCGATGATACTTATCCAGCACATTTTCAACAGATACATATAATTTATGACTCTCACTTTATGCTGTACTCCATTACTACATCTTTATTACACACTAAAACATAACGCGTAATACTGTGCGTGAATAAAACTGTGTCATCTCCGCGACGATAAACTGAAAAGCCAATAAACACTTTAATGTTAAAAGTAAAACCTTGCGAAAGCACTTTGATGGTTTCATAAAAAAGGACATCACTTGAGTGATATGAGTTCGTCGTTACTTCCGGACAATAGGTGGCGTTAGCGTCGTAGAACACGAGTAAGTTAAGAATATGTTTTCCAAATGCGATAAGGTTGTCAGAAATATGCATGCTCAAATAATTTCCTCGGCTGTATTATGTTAGTGTGTTACCAACCTTTTTTAGCGAGCGTCAAATAAACACATTTTGATAAATAGTATTTTAATATTTATATTTTACGCATAAAAATTCTCTCGGAAGTGACACCCAACCAGTTTAATTTATCTTAATTGAAAACTTTTTCTAAAAATTTAGAGTATTTTCCGAGATACTATCGCAAATAAGCTTGTTTAAAGAAATAAGATAAGTACGTCAAATGAAAAGAGAGATTTGGTAATGTCTTTATTTAGAGAGGACACTACAAATATGTGGTAATTACAGATTATAAAATTTCCATTAAGCCGTTTTCACTGCCTCAGCTGTTCACTACGATTTATGTGAATAAAGCTAAAGCACGTTTTAGTTTCTTGCCGGATTTTCAACACACGTTGTGATTATTGATAATTATAATGGTAATAAAGCGATTTTAACAACCATAACTTAACTTTATTATAGCTGATCAACTTAAGCGTAGGCTTGAGAACCTCGCAACAATGTAAGGCCGGTTACACAATGTAGCGGTTATTTTGCGACTGACTTGACTTGGACAAAAGACTAACCGATACTGAAGTGTTTATACTGACATAAATCATAAGCGCAATCTGGTTATCTAAACAAGGTTTAACGTACATAACCATTATTATGCCGTACGGTATCGGTGTAAGAATTTACCGGTCCCTATCTTCCCGTGTGAAATTAATGAAATTGAAAACGGTAATGGTTGCCGACAGATGACGGGTATTGAATATCGAAAAATACCTGATCAAAATTAGCAGACTGATAATGGATTTTGAAATTTCAATTACAAACACAAAAATTTCAAATTTAAACCATTGTATTTGAAATGTTATGCAATGATTGGCATAGACTACAGTATTATTATAATTATTATGCTTATATCAAAGGCCGTAAATGCTTAGAAACTATGTTTTTTGAAAAGAAAATATTTTTCTTCATAAAATAAATAAATAAATATCTTCACGCAATTCCCAATTCAAGTCCCTTTGACCCACCTTCCATCGAACATATTTTCGGGACAACGTGACAGGTGGTGATCCTGTCGCCGTCTTTATATCCAAGCCAACGATGTAATTCTTACATAAGTTTTTGAAAACCCCATTGGTACGAGCCTGCCACCTGGGGATCGAACTGGGTTCTCTTGACTCAAAATACCGACCACCCAAATACTCGGCTATCGTGACTCTTTCTTATCTCTTATTTTTCTTCATAGAATGCGCATTACCTAAATTGGAAATATAACAATGGAAAGAAGTTCAATTCCCCAAAGTTTTGTAATAAATAGACAAAAATTAAGTTATATTTATTACAAAAAAGCAGAAGTATATGAATCATCATTTTCAAATGAAAATCACGACTGCTTTCATGTGTAATAACCGTTACAATAAAACATATGTTACACAATTTATCGACGCGAGTCGAACCCAACATTCAGGTCTGTTACTTCGACGCAAAAGATATTGTTCAAGACATTAAAATAATTTATTTTATTACACTCAACTCAAACGTCGTATATCTCATATTAAGATGATAGAACACAAGGTAACTTGAGTGTAAATTATATTATTGTTTATTAAATTCAAGTCACGATTACGGAACGTTATAGTCTATGTTCGAATTAGTCCCAGTATTCGAATGAAATCGATGAACGTCGTGACACTGTAAATAATGATGGAAATATCGATATTAAGTTATTTCAAACTAAATCTGTCAAAGGTGAAAAGTGTGGCGAAATTATTTTGAAATATTTTAACAGACAGGTAAACAGACAGGCCACATAGCTCGTAGAACTGACAACCGTTGGGGAAGAAAGGTTCTCGAGTGACAACCTCGTATAGGCAAACGCAGTGTGGGACGACCCCCCATGAGATGGAGCGACGACTTGCAAAATGTTGCGTGAAGTCGATGGATGTAGGTGGCTGAGGACCGTTCACTATGGAAAGTTTTAGGGGAGGCTTATGTGCAGCAGTGGACTCTTGATAAGCTCTAAAGAAGACGAAGAAGAATCAGACATCTATATTTATTATGATACACTAACGAACTCACCACCTATCAGGTTGTGCCAAAAATGACTTCGGTGGAAGTTGGGTCGAAAGGACCTACTCTGTCTACCCCTGTGTTGGGAATGGCGTGAAGATTTTGTTCAAATATAAAATATGAGGCACAATAATAAAACCAATTTTATTAATTGACCTTTTTACTGATGACTAAAAGCTGTAATTTAGCCTCTCACTCCCAAATTGATATTTATGTCTGAACGTATGTGAAAATTATCAGTTCCTTAACCATACTTATAGGCAGCCTTACCTGTGATGCCTATTAGTCATTTATATCATGCATTGTAACGTAGGCAACATAGGTAGTTTGCAAATTTAAAAATGATTTTTAGAATACAAAGTAGTAGACAGGATTATTAGTTTCTAAAAAAACAACAATTCTTCAATATATTTACGTCCTTAAAGTGTAGGGATAAGTAATGAATTTTATTGGCATGAAGTTCACTTTACATTACGCATATCTTATTTTGGCGATTTGTGTCGCCACCTCTGAGACCCCGGGTTCGATACCCGGTCGGGTTAACATAGAAAACAAGGTGTTTTCTATGTTAACCCGACCGGGAATCGTTCTACATTTTGTTCAGTTTGTATCAAGAAGTTCTCAAGAGAACGGCATGAATTTACTCAGAAATACAGCATTAATGATGTGTAATTTATTTTATAACCTGCCATAGGAACCGTTGTCATTATCTACAAATTTCCGTTTACTATCTTCAAAATATACTCTTTTAATAACCTTAATAACGACTCTGTTATAAGACCTCCGTGGACGAGGTCTCGAGTTCGATTCCCGGACGGGTCAAAGTAGAAAACCTCATTTTCTATATCGTCTTGGGTCTGGATATTTGTGGTATCTTCGTTATTTATGATTCCATATCACAAATCACAAGTATTTGGCTACTTACTTTGGGATCAGAGCAATGTATGTTGAGTTGTCCCTATGTATATATTAATCTATGTATTTATTTATTAGTAACAGACTGTGTATTAGACTGAGCTACAATCAAACGAGGCTGATTAAGCTTCAAGCCTATGAAACTACGTTATAGTTTTAGAGATCTCTTAATGTGTGCCATTTCGCTTATATTCTTATGAGTATATTACATATAAGAATAATAACATATGAGTACCGTAAAAATCAGCTCCTCGCCAAACAAAGACTAAGTAAACCCCTTGATATATTAAATTATAAGTTTATTAGAAGTACACAGGACAAACAAAAGGCAGTCAGAACTTTCCCATCTGTCAAAAATTTGATGGATCACCCTTTATGCCAGGATCGGATTTCATAACTTGTTTAACGTCTATTCAGATCAGTTCCGATTGTATGTCTTGATCAAATAGTTCACATTCTTAAGTAAATATCTGAGAATAAAATTTCTTGAAAATCGTTTGAGATTTTTAATTTTTTTTATATACATGTCATATCTATTTTTTAAATTTATGATTTTTTTACGACGGCAGTGAATTCTTTCGAAGGGAACAAAAAAGAGTGAAGCTGATAGTAGAGTCACTCTCCCCCGAGAAATAGCTGGGAGAAAGGATAGGAGGAGACGGTGCTACTCTCTTAATAGAGAAACTATAACCTAACATGTTTCTCTTTTGACGCGTGAATTTTCACGCACCGTTTTTTATTATTAAGCGTACCCCATACTGGCGTCAGCAGAGGTCTAGACAATAAAGACCCACTTTTTACCAAAGCGTATTTGGGATGTTACAGAGGATGTGCCTATCGCCGTCTATATATTCTATGTAATTGTATATTTTGATTTTTTTATACTTTAGGATTTTATAAAAAAATATTTTATATCAGATTTTAACGATATGACCTCCGGGCGAGTGGCGCACACATCTGCTTTCATGGTGTTGCCAGCTTTGAGGTCCCGGGTTCGATTCTCAGTCGAGTCATTGTAAAAAATACTTTTTATACACTATCTCAGGATGTTTGTAGTACCTTTTTGACTCCATGACACAAGCTCATATGCTATTTACTTTTAGATAAGAGAAATGTATGTGATGTCGTCCCAATCTATGTACTTATTTTCATTTATTCATTTTATATAATATGACCCGAACCGTTTCAACTAAATCCCATAATTAATATTGTGAATCTAAATGTAAAATACGTTTAACTGTAGTGGCGTTAAGTTTGCAGATCTGAAAAGTTACACATTAACGTTGGTCTGCGAGCCAAAAACAATGTTGATAATATTAATATTACAAATAGTAAATGTTTGTTACCTGTATTGACAATTTCGCACATAGCTATAAACAGACATGTGCTACTAATGTTATAGACTTTGCGTTATCAGACCACACAGCCCAAATTATTTCATATCCAATAAAAACAATTTCTACGTTGAAATACTGGCGTATTAAGTGCCGTGACTATTCGCAGGATAACTTAAATAAATTTTTAAAAAATTAAAAAAAAATATCTTTTAGTGATATTTATGATTCACATGATTCTAACAATGCATACAATAGTTTTATTGAGGACTTTAAATTATTATATGACCTTTGTTTTCCGTATAAAATTATAACCTTAAAAACTAACAATAAAGTACAATGGCTGTCACGTGGTATAAAATTGTGTAGTAAAATCAAAAGAAAATTACTATGGGAAATGAGATTAAAACCGTCAGAAAAAAAAAAAAAATTCCATAAATATTCTAAAACATTTAGAAAAATTATAAATTAAACTAAAAAGCTCAAAATAATCATAAAATACAAACGGCATCAAACAAGTCTAAAGCAACCTGGAGTATTATTAATAGTGTAAAACAAAAACTTCCAAAAGACCCCATTAAAAAAATAGTATTAAATAAAAATAACAAAATAACAGACCCGAACGAGATAGCGAACGCGTTTAATAATTTTTTTATTGACAAAATTGTACCAACCAAAAATTCAGAAAGCAATGTGACGACTTTCATAACGACTAAAAAAGAGTCATTTTTTCTCAAACCATGCATACCAAATGATGTTTTACAAATAATAAAATCTCTAAAAAATTCAAACAGCGTAGGATTTGACGGCGTATGTACTAAAATAATAAAATGTGCTGCTAATATTATCAGTGACCCATTATCTCACATTATTAACCTAAGTATTAGTACCGGTGTATTTCCAGATGCATTAAAAATATCTATTATTAAACCCGTACATAAAAAACTAGATAAAGAAAACATGGAGAATTATAGACCCATATCCTTAATACCTATAATGGCAAAGATATTTGAAAAGTACATTTATATAGCACTCTATAAATACTTTGAATCGAGCAACATGTTTAGCAAAGAACAAAAGGGATTTAGAGAAAATAAAACTATAAATATGGCTATATATGAGTTTCTGTACAGTGTATTAGTAAACGTAGACAACAGAACGTAGACACAAAAAACAGAACAAATGGGTTCTGTTTTTTGTGATATGATACAAGCTTTTGACTATGTTGACCATAAGATACTACTTCTAAAATTAGAACGTTATGGAATTCGAGGAATACCACTACAGCTTATCAAATCTTATTTAGATAATAGAAAACAATACACTGAAATAACAAGTATCAATTTAAAAACCAATCTTGAAGAAACATATTTCTCAAATGAACGTATAGTACAATATGGTGTTCCCCAGGGGAGTGTACTTGGTCCACTCCTTTTTATAATATATATAAATGACTTACCTCGTGTAACAAATCAACCTATGACATTGTTTGCTGATGACAGTACTGTAACAATTAAATGTGAAAATACTGACAATTATAAAAATGACATTTTAACAACTTTAAATTTAATTATTAATTGGTTAAAAAACAATAATTTAAAAATCAACTTAAGTAAAACTAAAATAATTCATTTTCGACAACGCAATACAGCTGCTTCCAATTATCCTGACGTTACCTATGACAATAATAAAATCGAAGACGTTGACATGACTAAATTCCTAGGACTTAACATAGATAGTAAATTAAATTGGAAATATCATATTGAACATTTGTCTAAAAAAATAAATAGTGCTGCTTATGCTTTGTATAAAATAGCTCCCCAGATAAGTATTGAGACACTACTTATAACATACCATGGACTCATAGTCTCTAATATTAGATATGGAATTATCTTTTGGGGGAATTCAACGGACGCAAATATAATATTTAAGTCACAAAAAAGGTGCATTCGAGCAATATTTAAGGTCAATGCACAAGAATCTTGTTGCCATATTTTAAAAATATAAATTGCTGACGTTCCCATCGCTGTATATATATGAAAGTGTAATGTTTGTAAAAAATAATCCTACATTATTTCCAAAAGTTTCTGATATAATTATTCGCAATAGACGAGATAAACATAAAGTCTACGTACAAAAGCCAAAAACAACACAAATGTCCAAAAGTGTATGTTGTATGGCTCCAAACATATATAATAAATTACCACAAAGTTGGAGACTGTTGTCTAGCGGGTTATTTCAAAATAAGCTGAAAAAACTCTTAACTGAGAAATGTTATTATTCTATTGACGATTTCCTTAGAGATAATATACCTTTCTAGTGTAAATGTATAAATTGTAATTGATATTTCTTGACATTTGTTATTTAATTATTAGTATTATTCACAATTATTATAATTTACTTTAATTATGTTCAACTAAATATTATGTTTATATAAATTCAAAATTTTTTCTATTAAATTTATTATATTTTTTTTTATATTGTAATTAAAATTTTGCATGCCTCAATAAGTCAGAATGTATAGGGCTATATTTTATAAAATATTAAGAACTAATGTTACCTACATTCTGGCAAATAAATTATTGATTGATTGATTGATTGATTGATTGATTTGTTACATGTTTAAAACATCAAACGGATGTTGACGCTTGAACGCACAGAGAGATTTTGATACATCTCTCTTCAAAATGTACAACAATAAAGTCTAATATAACCATACACAGCTATAGCGATAAAGTCACGATAACCGAGTGGTTGGGTGATCGGTATTTCGAGTCAAGAGACCGGAGTTCGATTGGGTATCGTATTGGGTGGCAGTTGTTTTTGAAGAAAAAAAATATGTACGATTTATAATTTAATATACTGGAATTGCAAATTTGAATTATAATATTAAAAGCAAGAAAAACTAATAAAATTATTTTGAACGAAAAATATTAATCACTAGTTTTTATGCAGAATGTTTGTTGCGGTTTCAAGGGCAAAAATTTACTCAAAAATACAGCATTAAATACGAGTATATGTAATTTATTTTATAGACTACCACGGGAACCGTTGCAATTGTCTACAAATTTCCGTTTATCGTCTATCTTCAAAACATACTTTTTAACCTTAAAAACGACTCGATTATAAAACCTAAGAATAGTTAGATAGATTAGTGGTCGGAATTACTAGTCAAGGGACCCGAGTACGATCCCAGGTAGCATGATCGTACCAATGGGTTTTCCAAAAAACTTGTGTACGATTGATATCGTTGGCTTGGACATAAAAGACGGCGATTGGCTCACCACCTGTCACGTTACCCCAAAATATCTTCGGTGGAAAGTGGGTCTGGTGGGGTGGTAGTTAATTGTCTGACCTCAGTCTAACTCTGTATTGGGAATGGCATAAGGATATTTATTTATTATATCTCTAAAAGTGTTCCGACAGATGGCGGCATAAGGATAAATATAGGATTTAAATAAATTAGAACGGTGACCGGTAGCATTTAATATATGAGGTAGCTGGTACTGCCATCGCCAATTCGCTTGCCAAACGTGGTGATTTTCCTTACAGTCGAGTCCTATGTAACAAGGAATTGAATGAGTAATATACTAATTTCTATTTTTATGTTTATACACGTGATTGAATAACTTAGTAAATTACCATGTCGTCCAATAAAACCACTAAACACGATCTCCGCATTCGCGATGCTGCGACCATAAGCCGATTAGCGCAACGCAAAAGCTTGGTAAATACGTTAAAAATGATAAAATAAATTTTACTTAAAAACATTTTATTGCACGCATTAATGTGCTGCCATTTTGAATTTCTCGTACTAAAAATAGGCACAAGGATTGTTGATGCCTTTGCTAAGTTTGTTTTGTTTGTACCGTGTGGTATCGTCTTACGAATTCACCATCCCCTTTTTTTCCACATAAGTAACATAATAAAAAACGACAATGGGTACAATTTGCAGAATTACCATCTCGAAAAATATTACACCATAATAAATGTCGGTTTTCTGGCATAAATATTTTGACACTTTTAATATTATATAGAATCTTTTAATAAATCTTTTAGATTTTTCTGATCGTTAAGTAAATAAGATACAAAGTTTAACATGAAGTAGTATAATAAATCTAAACAAAATTCGTTACATTGACATCAAAAACACTGAAATTTAATAATGAAAAATATCTATTTGGACATTTTCGATTCTTTTAAGTGTTATTTTCGTATTTCGAACATTACGAACGTTAAACTTCCTCAACCTTTATGAAATAAGTACATTCCAGGCCGTCCGATATTGATTTTAATTATTGCATTTTAAAGGATAGAGCTTATTTATTACTTTAGAGACGAGGTACCGCTATAGGAAGAAGAAGGAGGCTATAATTAGAGCAAAGGCTGGCAACACAGTATATTTCGACAAAAGGGCCTGTAGTCTTGAATCGTAAAATGTAACTCCACTATCATGGGGGCGTTGGTTTCCAATTTATTTTTTCCCCATCGTTGCAGGGCGCTGCAGTAAACTTGAAATCGTAAAGTTACGATGTCTGGCCCCTGTGACACCCCTACTACGTGTTCCATTTACAAATAATAATATTAACTTATATTTTATTTTTACGCGTTTATATTTCAAAACTGAGTATACCAGAAAAGGCGTAAAAGCAAATCGAACCCTGTAAAAATACGATCTCTTCGTAAAATGGACGGCATTTCGAAGAAATGACTCGTAATGATGCTATTTTGGAAGAAGATAACTGTCGCTGAAATTAATACGGACTTGAAAGAAGAATTAAAGTGAATAAATAGTAGTTTAAAAATCTGAAAAACGCTTTTGTAGCCGAACATGTAAGTAGAGAATAATTTTCTTCAAGTTTAAATAGCTCAAGACTCACTTTTGAACATCATATTAGCAAAGTGGAGATGAAAATTCGAGAGTTTTTGATAACCCGATATATAAGAGAAAGGTATATGATAGCACCATTAGGAATCAGCCGTCATCCGTTAGGATCGATGTGTGATGAACTCACAACACGAATGTTTGTCATTGTTATAATATACTAACCTCACGTATTGATACATTCCGCCAAAGTCAAGTGTTTTATATTAGGAATGAATTACATAACATATTATATTCACGAAGCTTATTTTTAATATGTTTTCACAGTTGTTGGATGTTGATATAAAAGTGTAACTTTAACTTAAAAACTTTAACTTTTATTTAAAACCTAAACTAGAAAATAGATTTCCATTCGTTCCATAGAAATATTTTTATACGTGTTCTATTCGGCGGTTGAGAACAACATTCCGATCAGTTTTCTATGATTTGGTATTATGCGCAAATAGAAAATTTTATGTTTGAATGTTTTTGGCACTATATGTTACATTTTAGTTTAGTATAATCATAAGAAATAAATAATCAATATTGTGGATAAATTAAATACCTTAGAAATATTAAAGCGAATGTTCGTGGTAAGCGCCATCCCACAATAATTTAGTAAGGATAATAAAGGTTCATTTTTCACTAGTTCAAATTGGACACGGTGGCTGGGTAGGTGTTTTTTTGTGCTGCATTTCTAAGTCTTTCAATGAGGGGCGCGCTCACACAAATTACACCTTGGGAACACAAAGATATCAAGCCCTCGCTTGATGAAATGTTATAAAATCGAGATGAAAACATCGACACGCATAAATTCCTTTTAACGTAAATAAAAAAAAATTACGTATCTCGATGTAATTTTTTTATTGGAATATCGCTAAATATGTGTGTTTCACACGATAAAATAGAATATAACTACATGAAATTAATTGTAATAAATAAAATGATAATCTAATATTTAGATGATTAAATTTTTCTTATTTCCCGTAGATATTTTAAGAGACGCCTAAAAGAAAAACACAAAATAAATAATAATAATAATAAATAAATATCTTCACGCAATTCCCAAAACAGGGGTAGACAGAGGTCTAGACAATTAAGTCCCTTTGACCCACTTTCCACCGAAGATATTTTCGGGACAACATGACAGTCCGTCGTCGTGTTTTTGACCAAGCCAACGATATAAATCGTATATAAATTTCTGACAAAACCCCTGCTTTGCTCCAAGCCACCTGGGGATCGAACTAGACTTGACTTGAATTCCGATCACTCAACTACACGGTATTCATGACATCTTCTATATTAATAACATAAATGCACATAAACATTAAATGTTAGATGTTTCTGTTTTTGGATGTATGAGCGTTTGTTTGTTTGAAAGTGTACTTCACTTGTATTGACATATTTTGTCATTAAATTTCGAAGTAATAAAAAAGTGACGCATACAAAGTCAGAGGCGACTGCTAGTTTCGATATAACGATCACGACCGCAAACTCTGACCATTGCACCCCCGTATCACATTTGAACTGTAAAACAGAATTGATCGTAAACCAACCCCAAGACATAACTTTACCCCAAACTGAACTCATGTCTGAGGAATATTCTTTGCCCATCAATGCTTTATTAGCTGGGGAGGCTGGTAAAGGAAAAGCGATAAATAACCTAAGGTTGTCAAGTAATATGAAATCTATACCAATTTACCAGGGTCTTAAATAGATAGAAAATTTAGTACGGTACTCATGCTAGACGTATCTTTCGCATATAAAAATTCCCAATTATGGGGTAAACATAGGTCTGGATAATTAAGTCCTTTCGATTTACCTCCCACCGAAGACATGTATGTCCAAGCCAACGATACGAATCGCACTTATGTTTTGAAAAGACCCATTGGTACAAGTCACCTGAGGATCGAACTCGAATCTCTTGACTCGAATTCCCATCACCCAAACTCACGGCTATCGTGACTTTTATTGGTATATAAGAACTAAATTACACAAATAGCTGAAGCATGCGTGAACGAATTCTTGCGTTTAAAAACCGTTTCATTCTTCACTAATTGCAGTGAATTAAGCCGTTTCACAAAAGGCAGCTTCCTGTGAACGTACTATAAACATTTCAAAACTCTATCTGCGAATTTCTTCTCAGAATCTTATTTATAATTAACATTGTTTGAATTGAGTTTCGCATCGGCCAGCGATTACGGTAAACTGGCAGCTGTAGGTTTTTTTTGTACTACTTTTTAAGTATAATTAGGTTTAATGGAATACATTTCTGGGTAGTGTTGTATCATTATACGTACCGTGTAATAATTACACTGACTTATCCGATACAAAAATCATTTAAGATGTAAAGAGTGATAGTAATTTTCGTATAAAGCGCAGTCTTTATTTCGATTTTATTACGGCAATTAAATGGATTACGGGTTTAATTTAATGAACAGATTGATTTTTTTTTAAATATAAAGCACTTTTAAGAGATAATTTTTAAAATATATTGAAGTCATCAACCCTTGAAAATGCAATTGTCTACCGACAGATGAGACAACCATCTCGAAAAATACCTTGCCAAAATTCAGTCGACCGGAAAATATATATAATATGAATACGATATTTTTGTATAAACAAAATATTAAGCACTCTAATTGTAAAGTTAATAGTTACATAAATAAATAAATCTCCTCCAATAAATCTCCGATCCCAAAGTCAACAGCTAAATCACTTGTGATATGGAATCGGAAAAAACCAAAGCACCTCAGACACCCAGACCTGAGAAAATATAGAAAAGGTTGTTTTTCTACATTGACCCGTCCGGGAATCAAACTAGTGATCTCAGAGATGGCGATACCTTGACAACTGGTGTGTACGCCACTCGTGCACGGATGTTGTCAACATAAACATTGATATTTCATAATGGACAGAGTTTAACATTACATTATAAACTTAAAGGAAGACAATATTAAGCCTACAGCCAACAGGTCAAAAGGCGATCGGATGGACAGACAGACCTTTTAACGGAATCCTCTTAATGGGTAGCCTACCCATTAAGAGGACTACGGATTTACTTGAGGCTTTCATGAGTTTCTTTTAGTGAATTTTATATTTGAATTTTCCCTTTGATTTATTTTATTACAAATGTTTTGTTTTTTTGTTGTTCCTATTACTGCTTACCTTTCCGTAGTGTTTTGATGCTTTTTTATACTACTTTTGTGTCTGGAGTGTTTCTTGTATATTTTCGCATTCCTTACATTGTGTTGTTGGTAGTCCAATACTTTGTACGGTAACGACTCTGGATTCAAAAGACTGTTTTTCTTTGTATGGAAATTCGTAATTGTTAAAAAAATGTTAAAAGCATGTTATAATATAATATTATGAGATAATATAATATAATATGAGGTAATCACTTACAAGGTATTTCATAAAAAACTCATTATAGAAAAAAATATACGTATCCTATATCTACGGAGATCCTTTCGTCTGTTTCTTCTCTGTTCGAAGAACTGTTAATTAGGAAACGGTGGTCGACATCCACAAACATTCTATCGATAAACGAATGTATAATGCTTATTTCGAAGAGTAAATGATTTAAATTTGATTTTATCATAAACATTTAATATTTATACGCGTATTTCGTAATATGTATATAAGTATTAATTGTAAGAAAATTTGATAAAATTTCTTTTTCGTTTATTATCTTCATTCGTAAATGGCCGTTTATTCATAATTCTTTTCAATTAAATTTTACTGCTGGCACGTTTTCTTCCTTAATACCCATGACAATATTTATTTTTAAATCTTTAGTCTAACAAAATCTATCACGGGCTACTGGCTAACTGAATATCTTTTATTCCAAACATTCAGTGTGACCTAATTAAAATCTTACAGGTATATCTTTATATAGAAAACTTTATGTAGTTACTATGCGAACATTTAATGCATAATTTTGTAATTTACATAAAGATTTTGACGAATGAAACCCGACAATCCAATTAGTTGATGAATGATTGATGAATGATTTACTAATGGAATCAAACTAGCATTAATTTTATTTATCTTATTACCTTAAATAAGGTAGTTTATACATATATTAATGTTTTTATTGCTATTTTGGAACTTTCCTACTACTACTAGCTTTCCTACTACGGCTTTGCTCACGTCTCTATTATAAATGACCAAAGGCAATAGCCAACTCCATATGTGTAACATCAAAAATGACGATAGTTGACAAATATTTATTTTGCACTGGATTTTCTTAAGATCCGTAGTGACCGTCTCCAATAAGGAACGTTTACCATAATCGTCACGCTTGACAAGCAGATTGGCGATCACAGTACCAGACAGACTTTCGCGCTTTAGACGCTACTGTCCGTACCGGTGTGCTTAGTTTTGATCGGGTAATTTTTTCTATTTGTTGGTAGCCATTAAGATATTTTAAGTCTTTCGTGTCTTTCGTGTAGGCGGGTCCAACGACATCACGATCAGTGTTATATTATTCTAACATGAACACCATAATATAAAGAAAGATTTAAAATCAACTAAATATTACATTATCATTTAATTTTTTACCATTAAATTTCTTATCGCATTTGGTTTTAGGACTATAATGTATTAGTAGAGAATAAAAATTGTTTGAACCTAGATTAAATTCCACAATTTTTTTTTACTACAAATTTATTTCATCATTCTTTTTTAATTTTTGCTACTGAATAGCCATTATCAGTGAATTCAAAAATGTTTTGTTATTCGTATTGAGATGGCAAACGTAAAGCTTATTAGAGCAGCATATAGCATATGAATATATCTCAAGCATCATTGTCGATTGCAACGAACCTCTAGTATAGTGTAAGTGCGTGCAGAGCATTTTTTTATTTTATTTACCTTTTTCATTATGTATATTTTCACTAATTTAACAGGGAGCCATCTGTCTGTAACTAATCACATATTGAGGGATTTTCCCTTAGTGAGCTTAGGGAAAGCTAGGGGATGAAACGGCATAGTATATTCTCATGATATAACGCGGCCTATTTTTTTAAAACTGGCTATTAGTGTATTACTTTAAAAAAATATAAATATCTTCACGGCATTATAAGTTTGGACAAATGTCTCCATAATAAAGTCCTATTGACTCACCTTCCACCGAAGACATTTTTGAAACTACGTGATAGGTGGTGAGCCCGTCACCACCTTTATATCCAAGCCAAGCATGTAAATCTAATATTAGTTTTTGAAAATACCCATTGGGATTGAACCACTACTAGTCTACAATGGGGATCGAACCCCGGTCTAGTCATAAAGTCACGATAGTCGACTGGGTGGGTGTTAGGAATTCGAATTCTAGCCTTGCTAGCACGTAGCCTTGGAGATCGAACTCGGATCTCTTGATTCTAATTCCGATCACCCAACTACTCGCCAATCGTGACTTTTTTTAAAAGTATTATAATAGAATCACAGTATTACTTTAAAGTACGTAAAAATTATTTCCTCCGTTTTGCTTTAAAGTTTTTAAAAGTTCAATATCGATACTTATTCGATTACTCATCGTAAACAAACAAATTGACTCATAACTAATGCACACCATAAACTTATGGCAATTGTCAACAAAACACTTCTGGGAACTTTATTGTGGCATAAATAAGATATACGACATGTTAATTGGTGCACATGCTGTGGCTGCTGTGTGACCAGACCTTTACTAAGGTCCATTTACACCTTTTTCTGTCCCGTAAATTTTCTTGCCGTTAAATTCTCGAAAACATATTACCATTATTTAACATCTCCCAACAGAGGATCCAGTTTGTTACAAATAACTGAGTTGATTTCGGTTACTTTCAAACATTTGAAAATAGATCGTTATTACGTAAGACCTTATAATGAAATGTGGTTAGTTTCAACGAGAGATTACTGGTTGGCAGATTATCATCATAATAATGTTTAGGTCAACCATAAGTTTCAAGTAACTTATAAGTGAGCGCTTTTCATAATTAATATGCCATTCAAATTTGATGTCCAATCTCCTAAGCTCAAGTTTCATCACGCAAGTATTACATACATGCAGACATAACTGCTTGTTAAATTCAACTGCAGGACATAGGCCTCTCCTAAGGGGAGGATTTACCGTAATCGCCACTGTGGCTGGCGGATTGGTGATCGAAGTACCAGACCACTCGAACCTCAGACGCTGCTGCCCATCATCGGTCTGATTATTTTGGTCTGACATTTTCAGAGATGTTTATCCGCCATCTATCGGTTGCCATTAGGATATTCTAGGCTCATTCCCTTAGTCACCTTCTCTCGACATCCAAGGGAAGAAAGGGAGTGGCAACATTCTTACACCGTTACCACACGGCCATATTACTGGTCAGTCAATTCATGTTTTCCTGAACAGTCAGCTACCCTTCCCTAAGGTGTAAAGAATTAGAATGAAAATAGTATGAAGTGTAATTTGCAACTTTTTGTAACTCTAATTGCATAAATTTAATCAAAATCAAAAAAATATATTTAATTATTTTGAGACAATTTGTATGTGAGTCATTATACGACATCAAAGTTCATCTCGATTAAGGAGTATCATGAAATAATTTAAACTTTTTAATGTTATTAATTTTAATTTTAAATTTATCGTTTTGAATTCTAATATTTAAATTAATAGAGTGACGTTGGTGATTAAATTTAGATTAAAATTATTAGACCGCTGACATTATTTTAAAAATTATAAAAATAAATATCTTCTCGTAATTCCCAATACAGGGGAGAAAGAGGCCTAAACAATTAAGTCCTTTCGACTCACCTTCTACAGAAGATATTTTTGGGACAACGTGATAGGTGGTGAGGCCGACGCCTTTTTTAATTACACGGTTTTGATGACATTATTTTGCATGCTATAAAATTGCTACGTAGGCAGAGTCATAATTAGAGAGACATAATTATACCACTGAAACATCTTCACACAATGTACCCTACTTTTGACAAAAAAATAATGTGAATTGAAAGTAATATTTAAATTTAAAGCAAAAGCTTTAAAATGTATTTAGATTCACTCTTTGATAATACGTTATCGTATTATCCGTACCTACCACATAATTAATTAAATTAATTATAGAAGACCATACGAAATTATGAAATTCCTTCTAAGTTTATCTGACGAGGCTTACGGTAAATCTTGATTAAATTGCACTTTGTAACCTTTCTCGGCAGGACAGTTATTAACATTGACTACGTTAGTACATAGTAATTCAAGGGTTATTAACAACTTTCGAAGTTTGAAGCTTACCTTAATATAATAAAATAATATGCAGTAAATCGAAAACGTGTAACAAAGACGAAGATTAAAAATGAAAATAAAAAATATGACTAGTAAAAAAAATAATTATAATACTATTACAATTATAAAGTCAAATAGTTACCATAGTCGACGGGTCGGGTGATCGTAATTTCGGGTCAAGAGACCTGATCTCGATCCCTAGGTGGCAGACTCGTACCAATGGGCTTTTCCATGGGTATATCGTATCAATGTCAATGGAGGATCAAACTCGGGTCTCTCAACTCGAAATTCCGACCACCCAACCACTCGGCTATCGTGACTTTACAATTAATTTATTTTGTAAGTTAATTTGTGTTTAATAAAAACAATACAGGAATAATAAAAATTACAGTAATTAACAGATCATAAAAACTTTTAAATTTTCTTTATTTAATTCTCCATGCTTATTCAAATGCTTTTACAACTACCCGCAGCCGCTTTTATGATTTCCATTTGTCAGTTAAAAAAAATAATCAACACAATAATAAAGTCTTTGATGAAACCTTTGTATAACATCCGTAAACAACGTTACAACTTAGCGTTGGTTATGACAAGTATATTTTAACGCCTGGTCATCCCTATTGTGTACCGTTTAGCGAGAAACTCTCAGACAGTGGATACATTAAATAAGCGATAACGAATTAAATATTACAAGACGATGATTATTAATGTTAGTAATAATTAATTTGTGCTATCCAGTCCTAAAGTTGTACCCTCTATATTTTGGCAATTAGACAGGGATAAAGTAGAAATGTGAAAATATAGAGAGATCTAGGCAATTTCTTTTATATCAATCGTACATAATCCATCATGAAAACCCATTGGTGCGGGCGTTGCAGATCGAAATCGGGTGTCTTGACTCGAATTTCGATCACCCAACTTAACTAAGCTAGATATCTAACATTGATTTTATATATACTTAAACTTTCATGCTACAGGTACAAATTCTCCTGTTCATCACGCAGAGTCTACAAACTTTCTTTTAGACTTATAATATTCTTAGTTTAACCAGGTATATTCTTTTACGCAAATATACTTTAATAAAGCAACCTTTAACATGGACTCAGTATGATTTTTTTCCTCTTTATGGGTCTGTCACAATGACACATGTAAGGTAAATTTTCAAAATTTCCCACGTGGTGTCGGCGTAATAATATACCATATCTTCCCGTCCTTCTCATAAAAGGAGACAAAAAAACTCTTGAAAATTAAAACTAAAATACAGCATATTAGCGACAGACAGTAGTGTCTTAATCCTGTGACGATAAATATTAAATGTTCAATTTATGGCCAATTCCAGGACTTTAGTAAGCCGTTAAGTGAATTTGGAAAAAACAAATTCTGCCGCTGCTTTTACCTCCAAAACAATTAGATAAGCGCATTTAAAATAAATAAAGATAACAAATATTTTCAAGTAATAATTACAACAAACAAACAAATTATTAAAGAAATATAAAATTTAAAAAAATAACGAAACTTCCTAATAATTTTGAAAAACAATTCTCTGCTAAAGAATATACACACTCTATGGTGCATTTAATGACGGATGAAGTCTACGAATTGCTACGCTTCCGCCACGTCAGTGTGGTCGAAGCATAACAGCGGCGTATGTAATATTGACCTCAAGTACATTTCGAAATCGTATTGCGAGCTTTTACTTAACGCTGCCACGATAACTTAACTCGTTAATTAATTTGTTTGCCGAACTAGGTTCCTCGGCCAGTTCGATAAACGTCCGTTATATGAGATCCGTTGTGGTCTAATGATCACTTGCTTTTTTTAATTTCAGTACCGGAGTGACCTGAATTCGATTCCCATAATTACTAAACATTCCACCACAATAGGCGCAGATGGTCTGTAGTCCTTCACAGTCCTTTGAGTACGTGCGTGCAGATTAAGCTTTAAAATACATCTTAAATAAAACGATTTTCGGATTTCATCGCTTTTTTTTACAAACTATTTTAATGCTATTACATAAATACATCGACGGCCTCTGGGTAGGGAGCCCAGGTTAGGGCTTAGGCCTTCGAAGCTAAGGACTGTGGATTCGAATTCCGTTAATGCCAATATGCATTAAATGATGGAATTGAAATTTTATATTCGATTTATAGACATCTGTATGTCAATTCGTTGTGTATAAAATTACAGTTTGATGTGAGGTAATAAATAGAACTGTTCCTTGGAAGTTGAACGGAAATGTCTTCTTTCTTAAAGGAGACAGCTAATGAGCAACTGATTCTCCTAATATTATGTGATTACCGAGCCCCAACTATAACTACATGTAAACTCCCAACCACAGAGTGCCTGCAACTACATTTTGTTCATTAACGACAGAGATTAGAAAGAGAGAAAGAAGGAAAGACAGAAGTTGTGGAACTCCAGTTTTTCACTCACTGAACGAATAGCAAAAACCCAAGTTGCATCTACTTCGCTACCAGTATTCTGTTTTGGTTGATTTTTACGCCATTGATAGCGATTCATCATGTGTCATCATAAATCATTAATTAATATCATTTATTTTTGCTGTATAGCCCTAGCTACCTATTTTAGCCGTGTATGTAACAAATATATTATAGCCGTGGCTAAGTTGAGATTATCATCAGGCTTATAACATGATAGATTTTTTTAAGGAAAACTACTCGAAAATTTATCCCCATAATTGTGTTATAATCCTTTTCTCATTTTTCTATTACAAAACTGTCATAAAACAACTAATTGCTTAAGAAAAAACTGAACATCGTAAAAAGTTTTATAAATTTTGATGGAGAATATTTTGAAAAATTGCAGCCACAGACAAAAAATAATTTTAAAACGTTATAGTATGATTGCGAAATCCGCCACATAGATTGATCTAATATATTTGATATTTGTATTTTTTTACCATCACTTTTGCTTGTTACAGTGAAAAATTAGGAACTATTTCAGTTCATCTTTTTTCACTATTTCTTATGCTTCTAAGAGACTGATATTATAGCGAGGTTTGACCAAATTGTCTCGAGCGCCCGTCCTGTGCACTTTTCTACAAATATAAATATTTAATATCTGATAAACAATTTATTTAATACATAAAGCTGAAAGACTTCTGTATTGGTTAACTTATTTATGTAAAAGTACCACTAGTCTTAAACATTTAGAGCAAGTTTAACCTAGATTATCTAGATGAGAAAATGTTGGCACTATAATACATTTAATAAATATATCTTCACGGAAATCCCAATACTAGAGTAGACAGAGGTCTAGACAATTAAGTCCTTTCAACCCACTTTCCACCGATGACATTTTTTGGGACAACGGCGACAGCAAGGGGAAAATGATGATCCCGTCGCCATCATCATGTCAAAGCCAACGATGTAAATCATACATAAGTTTTTGAAAAACTCATTGGTACGAGCCTACTTAGAGATTTGTCTCTCGAGTCTAATTCCGATCACCCAATCACACGGACATCGTGATTTTTAAAAGTTATATATACATTTTTTTTAAATTATTTATCATATTTACAATTTACACTCGAATTCGCTCGTCAATCTAGATAAACATTTAATATAAATACAAAATATTAGCCAAATCTTCAGAGAATGATTTTTGTGATACGAACGTATAAATTTATATATTTACGAGATTTCCTTGTTTAAGTTTTCGCAAGTTTCAAAACTTACCAATCCGTGTACACGCCCAAGTGGTCATTGCGTCGGACCGTCAATGTGAGCAAAAAGCGGGACAAAACGCACCGACAAAGTGCCTGCCGTACTGCTTTCCAGTCGGCCTCTCACACCATTGTTGAGCAGGAACGCGATTAACAACAAATAATGCGGTTCTGTTAAACTTAGAGAAATTTATGGCCCCGAAATCATTTCGCTTTTTTGTAAGATTTGCCGCTGAGAACGCCCGTCGTGAATTGTAAATTAAATTTCTTAATCGATAAGTGCACAAATTAATAATTTGGAAATATTCGATTGCATATAATTTTAACGAACTGCATGGACGAGTGGCGTACACACTAAAATCCCCGGTTCGATTCCCGGACGGGTCACTGTAGAAAACCACTTTTAGTACATTTTCCCGGACCTGTATCTTTTTAGTACATTCGTTGTTTCTGTTTTTACAGTACAAGTACTTTAGAAACTTTTGGATTAGAGTAGATGAATGTATGTCTAGTTTTTTTTAAATCGTTTCATTTAAACGGTTTTGAAACTTAAAGTTCGGTAATTAATTCCGAGGAAAATTGTCAGTAAGATGGATGAAGAGGGTGAAAGATAAATGGAAGATGGCGATGGTCATTAATTGATGATGATCATTAATTGATCACCACGCCAGAAAGAAATGGTACACTTTTTTGAAGTCGTGTTAAAAAGAAAACATTGAAATATTAGCATTTTACTGCAACCCTGAGCATGTAGCCACTGTTAACAACTAAGGGATGTTTGAGTGACAACATCCGTTTGTGTAGAATTGCGAAATTTCTATACTGAAATTATATGCTACTTGGCGGCAGAAAGACCCGGATGACTCAAAGGCAAAGAAGGAGTCGCCAGCATTAAATCTCATATTTATCATCTTTCATATGGATAATCTCAGGCAAGCCCAATGAAGCTCGTCCTTCTATTCTAGACAATTAAATATAATTTAATTCAATAGACAATTAAGTCCTTCGGACCCACCTTTCAGCAAAGATATTTTTTGGACAACGTGACAGGTGGTGAGCCTGCCGCCGTCTTTTTGTCCAAACCAACGATATAAATTTTAGAAAAGTTTTTGAAAAAAACCCATTGGTGTGATCCAAACTCGGATCTTTTGACTCGAATTCCGATCACTTGGGTGACCGACACTCGGCTATCGCGACTAATAAATATATATATACCGTCGTCCATATACATTGCCTCATCATGCCAGTTATCTACCGGACCGTGGGACAACTTCGGTAAAGCCCATTTTTGCAACGGCAAGATCCACTAGAACCACTACCAACATTCAAATACCGTGTGGTACCGATGAAAAAAAACAACCAATCCCTCTTATCGTGAGTGTCTTAGAAGACGACTTAGGTGAGTTAGGTGAGTAAATATCACTGGCTACCAACAGATGACGTCATAACCATCTCGAAAAATACAGCAGACCGGTGACACACAACAGCGTCTAATGAGCAAGGTGTCTGATACTGCGATCGCATATCCTTGGCAAACGGATATGCGAGCATGGCGATTTTGGTAGTCCCTTCCGTACGGTAAAGACCTATATTCTGCAGTGGATTTTACATTAGGCCGTTACGAAGACGATCCAACTCGTATAAAAAAGTGCAAAATAAATAAGACGAAAATACTGTATGTATGTTGTAGAGCTTTTCTTATAATTAAAGAACACTGCCTCCCCGTTTAGCGTCCCTGTTACCCGAGACGTCTGATATGCTACCTGTCTCTGATTCGTCAAAGCACCGAAACGCTTACAGATTCCAATAAATAGATGTCGCTAGTGGTATTTTATTACGTGCTATTATTTGACTGTAAAAACAAAGTATAGAGAAATCGTTGATTTTTATGTACACTATTGAAATAATACGTTACTTACAAAATTTTTGAATAACCGATGCATCGCAATGATGTTGATCGGTTTCTGAATTCTGAACCATAAATGAAATTCTCTAAACACTATTAACATAACTGTCACGATAGCCGAGTGGTTGGGCGGTCGGAATTTCGAGTCAAAAGACCCGAGTTCTATTTTTTCTACTCTATTTGTTCTATTGGTACGAGCCTAGTGGCAGGCTAGTACCAATGGGTTTTTCAAAACTTATGTACGAATAATATCGTTGACTTGGACATAAAGACGGCTACGGGCTCACCACCAATCACGTTGTCCCGAAAATATCTTCGGTGGAAGGTGGGTCGAAGGGAATTAACTGTCTAGACTAGACCTCTGTCTACCCCTGTATTGGGAATTGCGTGAAGATATTTATTTATTTATTTTATAATATAAGAAACATAGACAAGTTCTTCTGCTCGAAATATAGGCCTGACTTGGAAGGGAAAGGGAAGGTTCAGCGCGTTCTTATGCTATTTGTAAATGAAGACAGGCGGTAATGGTGAAGCGGTGATAAGGTGCATCTTGCACCTTAGACGTTGCTGCCCGACACCAGTCTCCTGAATTTTGGTGTGATATTCTAACGAGATGATTATCCGGCCACCGATCGGCTAGTGGCAGTTTTTGTGTTTTTCCTTCTTATTCGCCTCTAACGATACCTAAGGGAAGAAACCGCAAACTAATAGGCAATAAAAGTTACAGGTATATTATCACTAGTGGCGTAGTAATAATATATCTGTAATAATTTTATAATTACAGTCACGATAGCCGTGTGGTTGGGTGATCGGAATTTAGAGTCACTTCAGTCAGTTCGATCCCCAAGGCTCGTACCAATGGGTTTTTTCAAAACTTACGTATGATTTATATCGTTGCCTTGGACATAAAGTTGGCTATGGGCTCACCACCTATCACGTTGTCCCAAAAACCTTTCGGTGGGAGGAGGGTCGAAAGGACTTAATTATCTAGACATCTGTTAAGTAATTACAATTTTCATAAACATTTTTTTCTGGACGGGCTACATAAAATCTCGTACAGATAAGATGTAGGACGAAGTTGTGTACACTTTAACGATTCCTTCAATAATGTATGTAAAAAAAGATTTATTTATGTAATTAATATTATCGAACCACTAACTTTCGTAAAATTTATTTCAAAATTATTAATTGTTTTTATAATAATTAATACTAAATCATATATAATTTTTCATGTCCTCGACTTTCAAATCACATTAGAGTGGTATTCGCATCGAAAAAATTGCGTTTAAAAGATCGTTGAGTTATGAAGAAATATAAAGTTAAATTTTTTATTTTTTATTTAATTGTACCATACCTATAAAACAAGGAGTGAATGTCCTTTGTTTCATGACTTCTATGTATAATTTTTTTATATTTTTTTGTTTTCTATGTCTACTCAAATGTTAATGTGTTTTATGTAATCCGCTTGTTTATGTTGCTTGTGCCAAATAAAATATTTCTTTCTTTCTTTCTTTCTTTCTAAATAAGACAAATTAACGAACAAACAATGTACCAATCAAATTGTTACAATAAACCAATAAAGTACAGTCAGCAGACCGTCTCTTTCTTACTGAGAAATTCTAGCGTCAGTATTCCATTAAAAACATTTATTGAAGAAGTAAATGATGGGAACATAAAACTATCGATTTAACTTTACAATTTATTATTATATATTATATTTATATATAATAATAAATTGTATTTGTAAATTGTTATTATAACCATATTTTGGTTTCTAAATATATAAATGTTATAATTTATAAATAAATAATATTTGTAAGTTAATATTATTTAATCAGTATGTTCACTAAATAAACCAATATTATCTGTATTTATTAGTTAAAAGTATATCCTATATTTGACTATAAATTATTATAATTATTTGTTATTGTGAAGAGAAATTCTAAACCATAATCGTGTAACTTAAAGAGATTCATATCAATTCATACTTATGGCATTCTATCCAGACTTCATTAAACTTTCACAGACTCTCATAGCAAGCATCCCTGATATCCACCTGGATAGAGCATGGGGTCAGAGTCCCCTTAATATCAGCAGCGAGGTCGTAGAACGATGATGGTAATGCACAATTTCACGGCCCACCCTTGCGGTGTGGTTCAATTTATAGGCGCATTCCTATGACTATGCTTAATTCTTTTTCTCTTAATGCTAGGTTATTTTCTTTGGTAAAAGAAGCATTAAATCTAATAATTCAACGTGGAAATGCAACCAGCGTTCTTGGTACCATGCCACGAGGAGTAGGGCTCTACGATTATCATAGTTTTTAGTTAATAAGTATTGTAAATATTAACATAACTTTTTCTGTAAATAAATACTTATGAATAAAATCTAATAATTATTTTATTCATGATGAAAATATAATTCCATTGATTAGATATTTAACAATGTTTTTTTTTTCTTTGTCACTATATATTTTGAAAAGCCGTGTCTTTATTAAAAAAATAACGTTATACTTATGCAAAGCATCAGTCTCTAAACAAAGCAAATGTGGTATAATAGTCTTCTTTGTCCCAATTCGCACGCAATTTTGTTTCTCCTTTCTAAAATTATGCCACAACTAACTTTTAATTGTATCTTCTTCTTATGAAAATTCCAAACAATTTCTACAAAGAACGATCCCGAACGATCTGCAGCCATCGCCTCACTCAGTCACCATTATTGTGCAGGTAGGACGGAGCGAGCGCTGGCAAGTTGTATAAATCATAATTATCAAAAATCAGTCCTGAACAATCATAAACAACATTAGTAATCTGAAACTTTTAAAGAGAATGATAGTATATGAAAATATCGTGTATTATAACTAAATGAGTTACTATATTACTAAATTTACTATTTATATTATTTAATGTGTGTTCATAGGTTCAGTTACGTTTGTTCTATGCGGAATATTACTAAATTTTTTAAAGATTTTTACAACCAATATTTTGTTTAGTGATAATAATGATATCTTTTTCTTTGATAGATTTTTATATGACATAGTAAATATAACATATTATGAAATTGATTATTTGACCCACACATTCTAATGTAAATACAACGCCCAAAAAACATTTTTCGGTTTATACGGAGAAAATTTTTTCCTCAGTATTTTGCAGGTGGTCACTCATCTTGTGGAGTCGTCCTACACTGCGTTTGCAGGAACCTGGCTATCTCTCGAGAAACTATCTTCCCTAACATTATTTCTTTATTATTAACACAAATTTTGTAGACAATATATGGCACGAAAGTTAACATTAAAAGAGGTCGCTATAGGCCGACACAAACTTTCAACAGTCAAGAGTACTCGGATAGCTAGACGTAGAGTAAGTAAGACCTACAATATGCCGCTTTTGTTTTGGACCAAACTCCAAAGTATGCATAGTCACGACCCGCCCGCTACCTCTAGGTATAGTGTGTGTTTTAAATAGCCCTAACGAAACTATGTAGACTCGGGTGCCCTGGCGACTCGGACACGCGCCCACGTCTCTTGTAAATTGCGATTCACACTCAGCCTTAATTGCTGCACACCATTACACCTTGTCACTGATGGCAATGAAATTATTTTCTTTATTCGCAGGATACTAAGTTCTCTTTATTCACCTAGAATTCTATCGTTTTGAAATGGAATCCTTCTCGAAAACACATGAGCCTTATCCAATTTCAATAAAGAAGACGATTGCTTATTTGGTCTGCTTTCGAAGCTAAGGGTTGTGGAATCGAATCCCGCTAAAAGTAAGCTTCCCCAAAGCAGATTCCCCAGTTAATATAATAATGAATATAATACATACTGAATCCATGTTTATTTTAACGTAACTAAGGGTGGCTTAAGGAAAAAGAAAAAAAAAGCCAAGGGCTACCGACAGATGGCAGAATAACCATATCATGGAGATTACTAGCCATAATTATGCAGACCAGTGACAGGCAGTAACTTTAATCGCCAAGTTCGAGGTGTATTTCATTGCGATTCTTATTCTTTAGTTTTGATAGAAAGAGAATACACTAATGAGATATTTTATCCCTTTCATTTATACACGTCGTATAAATAAGAACTAGTTTTGTCAAAAGCACTTAAGGCGTTGCTTTATTGTGCCTGACAAATGTAAGCTCATTGAAGCGGCGAAAGCTCGCAGTTACTGCACCATGCAGTGTGCCGTTCGAGTTTATGTTTGTCCGTTTGTCCGTCGAGTGACGTTTGAATGCATTCGTCGATTGTTTTGTCTGCGCGCGAGTCTTGCGACATATTTATGGGCAGTGTTGCTAGCTGTGAAAGATTTTAGTGATGTGCTTTACTTTGTTATATTTAATGTGTCGATTGTGTCTCCCTTATGACTAGGTATGTCGACTTATTTATTTTCATTATTATATTCTGAAATGTGTATGTTTTTGAAGCTATTTTTCTTTTAGTAAATGTAAATACGTAGACTTGAAATAAAAGTTTTACATTGTTCATTTATGTATTTCATTATATTCCATAAAATATTTTTACACTAATACATTTTCTAGTACTGGGGTAGACAGAGATCTCAACAATTTTGTTCTTACGGCCCAAATTAACAAAAAATAAGCGTCGGTATAATACCGCAGCTTATTTGGGGTCATTATGAAAGGTGCTAAAGCTTGGAAAATGGTGACGGTTATCGAGCAGACCAGTAACGGGCAGTGCCTAAGATGCGAGGTGCCGTGCGTACTTCTGGGCAAGATCACTCTATTATTGTGGAAAATGTTGTCGTATTTGGTACTTTATTATACAATAATACCCAAATAACTAACTCGTAAATAATATTAGAACGAAAAAAAATGTGAGCCGTCATGGGACGCCTGGCAGATGTGAAACATCGTGTGTACAAGTAATATGCATAAAAGATAATATTATTACAGGAATGAAAAAATGAAGTACTAACAAAATACTAATGAAAAAATGAAGTATTACGAATTTCTTACAGAAAATGGTAACTTTATTTAATAAGCATTTATTTACATTTGATATAAAAATTCGATATTAATATCAAGTGCCACAATTTAAATATTTTCTCTCTCTCTCTGTGACTTCAGTTATAGTTATATTCGATGTTTCCTCTGCCGGTATTACTGTGACGATTGGTCGATGATAACTAAACTACGTTACAAAAGTCCCGTAGTAGTAAAGTCCCGTTGTCCCGAAAATATCTTCGGTGGAAGGTGGGTCATAGGGACTTAATTGTCTAGACTTGACCTCTGTCTACCCCTGTATTGGGAATTGCGTGAAGATATTTATATATTTATTTATTACGTTACAAAAGTATTGGATGAAACATTATCAAGATAACTCACAATTACAGCATCTATAGTTGTTCCATATTTGGTAGTAGATTCTTTTGGATTGTTGTTGATTTGCAATTGCAATTCTTTTTGAAGAAATGTCATTAATGGCATTGATTCAGCTCTTGCAAATTTACATTAAAATCTTCAGCTAATGTTAATGGTACTTTATATTTATTCGTTTTAAAAATTATTGAACCTTTTTGACTATAAGGAAATGACCTTTCATGTAAAAATGAAATCTTAATATAATTTACATAGTCACTAATATGAATAATATGAATATAATTAATTAAATATAAAAAAGGGATTTCAGTGTTTAATTATAAACCTTAATTCTCAGGTAATAGGGTGTAAATTAGTATACCTTTGTATAGCCACGGCTTGCGTCGCCACGCCAGAAATCGGTTTTACGTGCGGCTATAGATGTTTCACATCAAAAAGAAACACGGCGGAAAAAAAAACGTGGCGACGTCCAATTAAATTCAAAATTATAAAACAATTAATTTAGGAAAAAGAGGTTTCAAATAATAATATTTACAATGTAAAAGCTTGTGGCTTGGCTGTGGCTTGGGGCTTGTGAATAAATCTTCTATTTTTCCTGCTTTTTTTATAAGCAGTCTGCTCAATGTTGGTATTTTTCGAGATAATTATCTATCTGTTTGTCGTCATCACGATATCCAAGGATATTACCGTAATTACCACCCACGACACCCACAGGAAGATGGGAGCGGCATATTCTTGTGTCATTACCATTTGGCAAATATTGCAATACACAATGACAAATATTACAATGACAGAAAAAAGTCACGATAGCCGAGTAGTTGGGTGATCGGAAGTCGAGTAAGTAGACCAGAGTTCGATCCCAAGACTCGGCTCAAAGGGTTTAAAAAAAAACTTATGTACCATTTATGTCGTTGGCTTAGACTTAAAGACGGCGACGGTCTGTCACGTTATCCCAAAAAATGTCTACGGTGGATGGTGCGTCATAAATACATACATATCGGCCTGTAAAAGTCCACTGAAGGACATAGGCCTCTTCCATGGAGAGGATTTGGACAAGCGGATTGGCGATCGCAGTACCAGACCACTCGCACCTTTTTAGAGATGATTATCCCGCCATATATCGGTTGCCATAACGATATTCTAGGCTGTTTCCCTTATTCACCTCTAACGACATCCTCGGGAAGAAAGGGAGTGGCAATATTCTTACGCCGTTACCACACGATTAATTAAGCTTGGTTAGGACCCTACGTTGTGAAGGTGGATCGAAAGGACTTAATTTTCTAGCCCTCTGTCTACCCCAGTATTGCAATGGCGTAAAGATGTTTACAGATAATTATATCTAATATTATATCTTGAGTGATACATATACCTCACTTTACCCTTTTAAAGTATTTTTTAACTTACTTAATATAATCTAAAGAGGTTTGAAGAAACGTCTGTGTGATTTACTTTCACTCAACGCTGTTTTATCTGTTTACACATTAGTCCAAATGATAAAATACACAATACAATGAAATGTCAAAAGTCAGAAACATCAGGACATCATAAAAAATGCATGATACTGGAGGTCTTCTTAAATTGGCCTATTCAAAACGTCGACACCTTTTACAAATACATCAAACCTATGGACCGGCTTGTAGTGTTGGCACAATATGTTAAGTCCAACATTGTCATGTTATTTTGTTGAAAGTATAATATACTTTAAATTTAAGGTGTTAAAACTCATTTCATATGGTACATTAAATCTGAAATAAAAGATAAGTAGCCTTTTACGAGACGGTAATATATAATCCACTTTGAAAGGAATGCCCATCGGCATAATGATTCAATAATTTTAACGCAAAGAGTTCAAATGTTCAATCGTTTGATTAGTCTTAAGTATTTGTAACGAGCATTAATAAATAACGTTTTATTACAATCCGATAACACTATTAGATGTTAAATATAACGGTTATGTATCTACATGTTACGGTAGCCAAATGATTGGGTAATCGGAATTACGAGAGATACGAGTTTGATCTCCTACTGGCAGTCATATATACGATTTATACTGTTGGCTTAAAAAGTTAAGTACGAATATATCGTAGACTTGGACATAAAACGGCGAAGCATAACATGCATTAAATTTATTATTATTTGATTCAATCCTGCGCCCTTTTTTAACCAGAAACTTACTACATACCTAATACAAGGTTTGTCAGAGGTCTAGACAATTTAGTCTTTTCAAACCTCATTTTACTGGACCTGGTTTAGCACAACGTGAGAGGTGGTGATATGGTTGCTATCTTAGTGTCCAAAGACACTCTTTGATGCGAACCGTCCTCCTAGGGTTCGAACACAAGTCTCTTGATTCGTTTTCCCTCACCGGACTACTCCGCTGTCGTGACATCTGTTTACAGAAGCAATTATCGTATACAACGTTTCAATCATGATGTTATTTTTTTAATGATACAATCAGTCGACTGCTCACGTGGTTAAATAGTTAGCAATAAAGAGTAATAGAAATTCCGGCTTGCATTCTACTTGCTATACCTTTAATGGGGTCGGTAATTGCTCACGTAATGACTGCAGGGCATAAGCAAACGAAACAAAACAACACATTAATGGTTTACATATGCTTGTTCTCTTCATGTTGCTACATATCTGTACTTTCTCTATACAGCTTCTTCATTAGCGTAATGTGAATGAAAATCGTACAATTTCTGCGTGTTTGTGTTCGCAAAAAGGCAAAAGTAATCGATGGATTAATTTGAAATTTTCAGACGTTAAGTTAAAGCCGTAATTCTCATAGCATTTGAATTAGAAATTTGAAATTTCAAGCAGTTTTTCAAATTAAGCGATTAGAATTTTATGATTTTATTTAATTTAATTATTTAATTAGTCACCTCAAAATAACTCTGTACCCTTCAAATTGTCTAGACCTCTGTCTACACCTGTATACGGAATGGCGTGAAGATATTTATTTTATTATTATTTACTTATAGACAGATTAGTACAGACTGTGAATGCAATAAAGAAAATTAAAAGATTTACTTTTAAATTTCTTGTTGCACAGTGCATTTGCAATTGATATTACAACAATAAGTTAGCGCTTTAAATAAGCCGCGGAATCGAAGACGCAATTCGTCGATGAGCGACTTGGCAAGGTTAGTAGACTGGTCAGCTATAACTCAAGCGCTTAAGCGCTGACAGTGTTGACCCGGTGTATTTTCTCGTAAATCAGTCTGACTCAAGCATCTATCACTATCTTTTAAATCACTACGTATTTATGGTAAGCCAATTTAATTTATAAACAACGAAAATTGAGGTGGAAGGTTAAAAATAATTGTATTCGATTCTCCTCTTACTTTTCAATAGCAATATTTTATGCGATCAGGGCAATTGATAATTTACTAAGTAAACACAGAAGAGTTTTTTAAGCTGAAAAAGGAATTCTAAAATATTTATCAATTTTTTATACATATATGGTTGTATCTACAAACACACATACATACATAAAGGCTTGTATAGATACTACATTATACATTGTTCAAAGTATGTCGTGTATAGACCTCAGACTACCCCAGCTGTGGGAAATGCGTGAAGATGTACTACTGTTATCATTACAATGAAACAAAAAATATATTCTTATCTATTAAAATTATTTATTAAGTTATGTTACGGAAACGGGATACGTATTCTTTACTCGAACAACTAATTGTTTTCCATAATCAGCATCTCAAATATCCGATTTCTTCGAGTGGCCACAGAACTAAATCAATCCATAGACCATTTATCTATTTGATATATGGATTGTTTTTGTGGTCAAGTTACGTAAGCGAGATGTGTAACTCGTAAAATTGCTTTAAATTAACCATTCTTCACAATCATGTTGGGAAATGTCTGGTCGTCAATTAGCTAGCCAAGTGTGGCGATTGTGGCAAATCCTCCTTAGACCTATGACCTGCTGTGGCCTTTTATAAGCCGTTTTGTAGTTGTTAGTTGTAGTATGCCATCTTAGCATGATTGAGTAACAAGCATCCAGACATCGAAACTTTTATAATTAAAAATATTTATAATCAAAAAAGTCACGATAGCCGAGTTGTTGGGTGGTCGGAATTTCGAGTCGAGAGACCCGAGTTCGATCCCCAGGTGGCAGTACCAATGAGTTTTTCAAAAACTTATGTACGAATTTCATCGTTGGCTTGGACATAAAGGCGGCGACGGGCTCACCACCTGTCACGTTGTCCCGAAAATATCTTGGGTGGAAGGTGGGTCAAAGGGACTTAATTGTCTAGACTTGACCTCTGTCTACCCCTGTATTGGGAATTGCGTGAAGATATTTATTTATTTATTTATTTTAAAAATATTATCGAAGGATATCAACTGACATTTGCGTGGTTTAAATCCGACACCTGGTGATGCCACCATGCAGGCGTTGTGCGATTAAAAAAAATGGAGGAGGCGGTTTCAGAATATGGGTTTAGAATAAGGTAAACTATTAAAATCCATTATTATTATTTTTATTCTCTTTCCTTTATGTCTGTTGTCAAAGGTCTAAACAATTATAGTCTTTTCGACTCACACTTTACTGGAGCTTATGTAGTGACAAGTGACAAGCAACGAGCCTATCACCGTGCTGGTGTCGCTGGCAAATTTCGAAAATTCTCATTGGTGCAAGCCGTTCTGGGGGTCAAACTCAAGTCTTGTTTTTCGAATTCCGATCACTCATCCACAGAAATTATTTATTGTAACAAAATTTTAACTGATAGCTCTCCTAACTATAATAATAAATATCTTCACGCCGTTCCAATTACAAGTGTAGACAGGGATCTAGTCTAGATAATTAAGACCCTTCGACCCACCTTCCACCGAAGATATTTTGGGAACAACGTGACAGGTGATGAGCCCGTCGCTGTCTTTATGCCCAAGCCAACGATATAATTCGTACATAAGTTTTTGAAAAACCGATTGATCCGAGCCTGCCACCTGAGGATCGAACTCTCGACTTGAATTCCGATCACCTAACCACTCGCCTATCGTGACTTAACAATTCTCGCATTGATTGGTAATAATTATAAAAAAAAAAATAATATCTTCACGCAATTCCCAATACAGGGGTAGACAGAGGTCAAGTCTAGACAATTAAGTCCCTTTGACCCACCTTCCACCGAAGATATTTTCGGGACAACGTGACAGGTGGTGAGCCTGTCGCCGTCTTTATGTCGAAGCCAACGATGAAATTCGTACATAAGTTTTTAAAAACTCATTGGTACTGCCACTTGGGGATCGAACTCGGGTCTCTCGACTCGAAATTCCGACCACCCAACAACTCGGCTATCGTGACTTCTCTGTAATAATTATGGTTTTAATTTATTTTTGCTCTTATGTTATTTCAATTTTATTTCTTTTTTTTTTCAATTGGAACGCCTTTGATGCCTTGCATGATGTTTTTTTTGGCTTTATCTAACTACTGAAAGCGTCATCTACGAATTTAGTAAATGGATAATCCAAGCTGGAATGTAAATATTCGGTGTTTCTACGTAGAACAATCGACCACGTTTTATCTTCGTTTTCACGTACTACTAGTATTCATAGAAGTGAATATTTTCTACTTACTGAATAACAAAGCACTCTAAATGATCCCTACAATGGATGCATACACAACACAATACAGCTATTTCGTTCTACCTAGTCTGTCACAATTCATACTGTGAAATATGAAATCCTTTATATAACTTAGTATTACTTTGTAACTATGGTTTTTAAGTTTTAAATTATTAATTTTTATATTACATCTAATTCCTCTGTTTTAGTGTATGCTAATGCAGCCCTAAGTGGCTGGACTGATTTTTTTTTTCAGATATTCTTATCTTCGACGACCATGTTCTATCTGATAGGCTAGATCCCCTGGCATTGCGAAGAGATGTTGCATCTCTTTGCATTTTTTACAAGATTTACTACGGGGAGTGCTCTGAGGAATTGTTCGGATTAATCCCAGCCGCTGAATTTCACCATCGAACCTTACGGCATTCCACTACAGTCCGTTTTTCGCGGAATTTTCTGCCACGTACTTGCACTTTATGGAATGTGCTGCCGTCAACGGTTTTTCCGGACCGATACGACTAAGGGACCTTCAAGAAAAGAGCCTATACCTTTCTCAAAGGCCGGCAACGCATCTGCTATGCCTCTGGTATTGCGGATGTTCATGGGCGGCGGTAATCACTTACCATCACGTGAGCCACCTGCTCGTTTGCCTCCCTTCCTAAAAAAAATCTCAGGTGTGATTCAATTGGCGGCCCTGTCGAGACGACGCTCTTACCACCTAGCCACCGTGACACATTTTTTTAATCATAGTTTTCAATTCAGAGCATATTCAATCAATAAATTTAAAGTACTAGGTATTAGGTGCTGTTTTTACCTATTCATTTCTTTAACAGGCAATAAAAAAATTCACCTTTATTACCTAACACCTAGATAAAGTTCAAAGACCCAATACTATTCTAATAACGCTGAAGGGGCAATAAAAGTCTGTTCAATACTTACAATGCAGCCGTCCATATGACAACTTAACACAGATGCTTAATATGCCAAGTTACGACTAAATTTACGACGTGTAAGCTCATTGATAAAATCATGCGCAAGCGCAGTCGGATGAACAAGAGGCCGGTATCGATGTTAGTCCTGTCATTCTTATGTTTTGATTATTTACATACGTATATACTATACGGCCTGTAATTTTTCCGTGGGAGGACGCAACGCTCGGCTAGTTAATATTAAAAGGTGTCGAAGTAGGCCGAGACTAACTTTTGAAGACCATGGGAGCAAACGGCTCGAAGAGGGAGGGTCAAGAGTACTCAGATACCAAGACGTACATGTATGAAGAAAATCATGAATCCGAAAGAAGCGGAAGAGGTATGTTAAGGTCGTGACACTTGGCGATCTGTTCTCTCTGGCTACTCCTTCAGGGACTCTGCGTGGAGAAAAAAAAATCAGCAAGTGCATTGGCGCCGTTCTGCTTATTTTTGCCTGGATTTTTTTTGACATGGTTATCACGCTATCTATCGGTGGCTATTAATACAAGCACTATGAGAGTGATATATTCTTAAGTGATACCACCACGGTACTTATACGATAATCGTCACGCGTTTGGCAAGATTTAAAAGCACACTTCTGAACATAAGAGACTCCTTCTATTACGCAGAAAACACCGAAGTTGGCCCCTTCCAGAGCACCCGGAGCAACTTTGAGCTTCCTCACCACGACCACGTCCCAGATCCATGTAATCATGGGCAACCCGTAATCCCCCATGAGATGGAGTGAAGACGCGCAAAATGTTGCGGGAAGTCGATGGATGCACGCGGCTGGGAACCGTTCTTTGTGGAAAACTTTGGGGAAGGCCTATGTTTAGCTGTGTACTCTTGATAGGCTGTAAAGAAGAAGAATCTTCTCTGTCTAGGTGCCTTTTGGGAACTGTGCCACATTCTAACCATATTTCTGCCGCCAAATAACTGCTATTTCCTGCAACAGCTGTTGTAATTATATAGAAGGGGCCATGAGGCATTCCGTCCCAGACTTCGATGGTGATAAAAATTAGTGGGCGGCAGAGATCTTACTTCCGAGTGTTGAACCTGTAATGTTGAACCTGTTGTGTTGAGTTCTGTAAAGGTTCAACATCTAAAAATGTGGCATATAACACTTGATTTCGTTTAACGCATAGTAATTAAAAAGACATTGTGGCAAATAAACATTAAAAAAAACATTAAGAACATTATGCCGATGAAAATTATTGTAAAGAATTACAAAAGTATAGGCTTATATTTTTAACACAGTGCACCTAAGTGACGAAACTTCGCTGGATGTCAATAGATGGCGCTGTAATATAGTTTTTAATTTAAGTTGTTTTTATTATTTTTTTTTCGAATATAAACAAATTTTCAAAGAGGTATTATTAAACTAGACAATCGCGATCTACAAACCAAATTTTAACCAAATCTTAGAGAGTATTGACAATGTTTAACAGTGGTAGAGCCATGCATCAGCTTTTGTTGTTGCATTAATGGGCCGGCTCGACCGGGGAAGTACCACGACCTCACAGAATACCGGCGTGAAGAAGAAGTCTAACAAACTTCTACGTTTCGCCTGGTGAGTGCAGGTAACCAGAGGCCCACACACCCCCCTCCCCCAATTCTGAGAGGGGGCGGTGGTAATCACTTACCATCACGTGAGCCACCTGCTCATTTGCCTCCCTTCTCCATTAAAAAAAAATATATAAATTTATGTTCGAGATTATGGTTGCCAATAAACGAAGGCGGTCGCAATACATTTTTATTCCAATCAATGATTATTAAATAAGCTTATATGAACTTAATGTGACATCTTTACTTCTTTTCGTGTGTTTGGATAGATCCAAAAAAATATAGTTAATAACTTCAGTTCTTCAAAGTCCCTTTAGTAGGTTATCCTACTTCAAGTTTATCTTCACACATTTTCCTAATACTGCGGTAGCACTAGATTTCAACTTCAACTGTATTAAACCGAACTCTTATAGCGTATTTCGTCGTTTCATTAAATACGAGAAAGTTTTTTTTATAAGAAGAAGAATAAGAAAGCGAGAAACACATACATTAAAAGAATACAAAATTCTCAATTGATTTAAGTAGTGAGATTATAATTAGTGTCAGGTTTAACTCAAGTATGATTATTTATTACATGTAATTTAAGATTTTGATTACGATCTGCTTCGAAGTGGTTTACCTACTTTTAGTGAACTCATTTTCTCTTGATCTACAAAAGAAAAAGGGATAAAGGTTAAATAACTGTATTAGACATATAATACTGGACCGCTCTTTGTATAAATTGTCGTTATTTGGGGAGGCATAGGTCTCCCGGCATAGTTTGAACATAGGTTCAGACTATGCCGAGGAAAGCCCCTTCCAGAGCACCCGGAGCAACTTCGAGCTTCCTTACCACGACCACATCCCAGACATCACCCGCAAAATGTTGCGGGAAGTCGACGGATGCACGTGGCTCATAATAAAAATCTACATAAGAAAAATGGATAAAGGTTAAATAACTGTATTAGACATATAATACTGGAACGCTCTTTGTATAAATTGTCTTTATTTGGGGAGGCATAGGTCTCCCGGCAACTATGCTCAGTCCACTGCTGAACCTATGTTCAGACTACTGAACATAGGTTCAGCAGTGGACTGAACATAGGCTGTAAAGAAAAATAAAAGGAAAAAGAACTTACAATTTTAAAAATAATAATTGAATTGGTTTTCTGTACCAATACCCGGTAAGTACTCTATAAATCTAAAAACGTCCCACCAGACGCTAATTACAATCACATCGAGTACCTCCCCATAATCGCTCACCTGTCATTTCATTAAAAAAAATAAGTGAAAGAGACGGGTGATCGACATCGAGCATATCAACTTGTCATCTCATGAGAAAATCTCTTATCTCGCTTGCACAGAGGCGGGGCTGCGTAAGCATTTAATCACTACACTCAGTTCATTATAATTATGGGGTATACATAGGCTTACCATAATTTTTCCACTTACACGGACCCGAAAAGATAAAGGTTGTTTAAATTTAAATAAGCAAACATATTTATTAAATCGGCCATGTGTAACAACTTAGGTTAACAGTTAAGACTAAAAAAATGAAACACAAATTGATGCCTTATATGCATCCATTAAGAACCCCTAACAGAAACCAAAATAAGAAATTGTAGCTTAAGATAATAAGTAATTCTCAAAGTAAGTACGAAGTGTACTTTGAGAATTACTTATTTTTAATTAGTTTTTACAAACTATTTTTATTTCCCGACGTTCCAGATGCTTTACAGCATCCGTGGTCACGGGGGGACTGAGGACTTGAACGTCCCTCTGTCACGTGACAACGTCGGGAAAGAAAAATAGTTTGTAAACTAACTAATTAAAACGCGATAAAATCCGAAAATAGTTTTAATTAAAATGTGTAGATTCGCGTAAATACAAGAAATCATTAATTATTTATTTTTTAATATTAATTTATTACTTAATTTATACCTAACCTAAGAGAGTCAATTAGGGTGACTGTAAAGTTTATACAAAAGTTCGTCCCTGTTAAAAGTAGAAGTATCAACATATATATATTTTAAAAACATTTTTTAATATTATTTATTTTTTATATAAACGTATATTATTAAATTAACTTTTATAAAAAAATATAAATATCTTCACGCAATTCAATACAGGGGTAGACACAGGTCTAGTCTAGACAGTTAAGTACCTTTGACCTATCACCGAAGATATTTTCGGGACAACGTGACACTGGTGTGCCGCCGTCTTTATGTCCAAGCCAACGATATAATTCGTACATAAGTTTTTGAAAAACCCAGTACGAGTCTGCCACCGGGGGATCGAACTCGGGAACGACTCGGGATTGTCTCGAAATTCTGACCACCCAACCATTCGGTTATCGTGACTCTGAAATCTAAGAATTAACTTTTATAATTAGTGCATAGTTTTAATCATTCATCTACACATAAAAAATTAAAAAAGACAGTCCTATTAAATTTTGAACATACTATAGTACATACTATAGATAACTAAAGTAATCAGTACAAAGGGATGGTTGAATGCTGGCAAGTAATTAACATCCGGTTTATGAGGTCCGATAACATTGCAAGATCGAACAATGATGTTTAAATTACTGAGTGATTTTCAATTGCGATTTTCAAGCCTTCGAAATTATTTATTAAATACAACAGCATGATACAGGCTGTTTTGAAAAAGAGATATTAAAAAAATACTTTGGTAGTTAGGGCAGTGTTTATTTTTCTTTCATATTTTAATGACGTGAATCTCTACTGTTAATTTTTTTTAATCTTTATTTTTCCTAATGGCCTGTAAAAGTTTACTACGCGACATAGGCCTCTCACGTAAGTACGAGTTGCTATATTTTCTGGCTTGGCAAGCGGATTGGAAATCGCGTTAAGATTATAAAACATACTAAACATTTTGTTAAACGTTTAAATACAATAAAAAAAATAAGATTTCTGTTAGGTTCTGCAGTTTAATTAATGGGAAACGGTTGTTTGTTTATATTTTAGCTGTAGTTGTGGGCCATTCGTATTTAAAGGGCGTGTTAAGGCGGAACCTTGACAATGGACGTTCAAAATAACCGTTTTAGCGGGACCGAGGTCGGAATGTGAATGCAGACTTTCGATTCCCGCCAAAGTCCAACGAATAAGATTAACGTTCCCGTTTAAACATAGAACACCATTTAAATTACAGCTGTTAAAGCGCTTGTACATGGAGGTGCACTTATTGTCGCTTGTTTTTCTTTAGTTTAACCTTTTACGACAACGCAATGTTGAGCCCAGATGTTTTCTTAATTACTGAGTATTTTATATACAACACACTTCATAAATAAAAAAAATAAATATCTTCACGCAATTCCCAATATAGGGGTAGACAGAGGTCTAGTCTATACAATTAAGTCCCTTCGACCCACCTTCCACCGAAGACATTTTCGGGACAACGTGACAGTTGGTGAGCCCGCCGTCTTTATGTCCAAGCCAACGATATAATTCCTACATAAGTTTTATTTAAAAACCCATTGGTACGAGCCTGCCACATGGGGATCAACTAGCGTCTCTTGCCTCGAAATTCCGACCACCTAACCACTCGGCTATCGTGACTTCAATATATACAATATATTCGATATACATACAACACACTTCTGTGACGTAAATGATATCTTCACGCTTTTCTCAATACTGGTGTAGACACAGGTCTAGACAATTAAGTCCTTTCGAACCTCTTTTCACCGATGACATTTTTTGGGACTTCGTCACAGGTGGTAAGCCCATCGCCGTCTTGTTCATACAGGACCTACGGCTTACGAAATGGAGTAGTTACATGCTATCCAGTTATAATTGTAATCCGTTGTCAAAATATAATTATAAAATTAGCGTCTCCATTCCATCTGCTCCAGTACACCCACATTCAAATTCGTTCTACATGAAGAGTCCTACAGAGGACCGACCTAGGCCATACCTTAAAGACCGGTAATTTCACCGAAAAGACATTTGTAACTCCAGTCACATACTGCGATTGCTAAGCAAATGATTCCTTTAAGTACCTGTGGTAGAGCCACGCATCAACTTTTGTTGTTGCATGAATGGGCCGGCTCGACCGGGGAAGTACCACGACCTCACAGAATACCGGCGTAAAGTAGAAGTCTAACAAACTTCTGCGTTTCGTCTGGTGAGTGCAGGTGCATGGGGGAGGGGGGCACTCTAAGGGAGGCAACGCATCTGCTAAGCCTCTGGTATTGCGGGTGTTCATGGGCGGCGGTAATCACTTACCATCACGTGAGCCACCTGCTCGTTTGCCTCCCTTTTTCTATATAAAAAAAAAGTACATAGACATAAGACGTATATTATATTAATTATGACGACAAAAACACTTTTTCTAAATTTTCTCGGGTCTGGGTGTTTGTGGTGCCTTCCTTGTTTCCGATTCCCATACCTCAAGTGCTTTAGCTTCTTAAATTGAGATCGGAACTATGTATGTTATATTGTATTGTTATATTGTCCCTATCTATATGTATATGTATTTAAAAAAAATATTAATATTAATGCGCATATTTTGCGTTAAGAAACATTCGAATTACATTAAAAAAATCTATGAATAATTTAGATGGAACTCCACTTTATTGTTTTGTATAGACCTCGCTAAGGAACAGGAATCTAAATTACCTCTTTCTTTGTAACACGACACTTTACAAGATTTACAATTATCTTTTCACTCAAAATTTTACAATAAAATCATAATTATAATTAACAATTTTGTCGCTAAATGACTATCGAATATCAAATGGAACGTTTAAATTCGAATTTCGAATGATCAGTGCAGCAAACAACAAAAGACAACTTCTTTATCGAAACCGCGCCGCATTTAGCTAAGCGAAGTTTAATTGAGATTTAAATGTAAACGTTTGTTTAGACCGAGATTGCGCTCGCGAAGAGAGTGCTCGTTTGATGTGAGAAATGAATAAGAGATAATTAAGGAATCAATTAACGAACCGATAGCGCAGTTGTTTGTAGCACCTTTGCTATAGATTGTGCTAAGTATGCGCAACCTTTAACAAATCTTTAGCGTTGCGGCTTCGAACCCCAGTAGGCAGGGTAAGTAGGTAGGTATTTTTTTTTAATATTTTATTTAGAATAAGGACAACATTTAAACACTATCTGAACTTACTTAAGTTTATATTAAAAACTTGCTTAAAGTTTAAAAGGCAGTCAATATTACTTTCAAAAACGTAAGCGCTACGTTCTATCTCTAAATCTATGCAGCATACTTTAACCCAACGCCATTATACACGGATATCATAGTTATATATGTGGAAGTTATTTAATTTTAAATTATAAGCGTCGTTTCTCGTTTACAAACATTCAATACAAGAGTGGAGCGTCGCCGGGTCTGCGGCCGAGCGATAACGCTACGCCACCCGTACTGCACTATTCTTGTAACTAGGGTTGTGCCTTGCCGGAAATTCAAAAAGAAATAAAAAACTAAAAGAATAAAAAAGACTGTTAAGGTACCTATTTATATTGCAATTTATTTTTAAGTTTCAGATTTATGTTAATAATTATGTATATATAGTTATACTCATAATTATAAATTGTTTACTCTATCAGTAAAATATATAAATATCTTGACGCAATTCCCAATACCCCTGTATTGGGAATTGCGTCAAGATATTTATTTATTAGACAGTGGTCTGGTCTAGACAATTAAGTCCCTTTAACCTACCTTCCACCGAAAATATTTCCGGGACAACGTGACAGGTGGGGAGCCCGTCGCCGTCTTTATGTCCAAGCCAACGATATAATTCATACATAAGTTTTTGTAAAACTCATTGGTACGGCCCTGTCGCCTGGCTATCTTAACTTTTTTTAATATACATGTAAACATATTTATTTATATAGATAAATATTAGAGTAAAAACATTCATATTCATCACACAAATATCTGCGTCTTGCGGGATCCAAACCCGTAGCACTTAGCTTCGAAGGCAGGAACACTACCAACTAGGCTATCGGGTCGTCATAAATGATTGACAATTTATTTCTGTCTCTTGAATCAAATAACACCAACCCTGTGTAGCTTTGAATGTAAACTTAAAACTCAAACTTGCGAGCGTAATATAAACTTTTAATAGTAATCGACTTATTCGTAGATTTCAATTAATTACCTGCAAAAAAACTTTAGATCCAGGCCCTAGACAAAGTAAAAAAAGTGGTTTTCTACTTCGACCCGTCCGGGAATCCAACCCAGGTCCTCAAAGTTGACGACAAAAATAATCCATGTGTATGACACTCGTCCACCGAGATCGTCCTAATTGAGATATACATAAATGATATACCTACTAGTCATCTACTAACTAATTTACATATCTACATACTGAATAAGGGTACCTAACCTAACACAATAACCTATTATTGTTTTCCACTAAAGATGAAGAAGACGAGATTGTAGACGGTATTGCCGTATTTGTAATTGTGTTGTCTATTTTTTGTAATACCTTAGTAAGACCATAGTCTTTAACTAAACACGATTTCAAAATAAATTACCATAATACTTAATTAATCAGGTATGGTCAGCATATTACTAACACAGCGAATAATTAAAAAAGCAAATCGTCATTATCGATTCTTCGATTATAACACGATGCTAATATCGAGTTAATCAGCTTAAATCGACTCCGCATTAAAACTATGCTTCAACATTCCCACGGTATTTTAATAGAATTAAAAATGTACTTGTATAAACTTCTACTAGAAGCCAGTCAATTGACTACCATTAGCGGGAGCTATACATAAACTAAGATTTTATTTCGTGTTTAAGAGGAAGCAAATTATTTTACACGTAAAAATTAAATCGTTAATGTAAAATTGTGTAAAACGTAGTTTTAAAATGAGGACGAATTAGTTGTTGTAATAAGTATATCAGTTATAATAAATAATCTTTCACAACTCTACACCAAATACTAGCATTGTCGGATGTCCAGATAGTTCGATGCCTTCAACCTACACTAATTAGGGGCTTCGTAAAAACCCCATGTTAAAACCTGTGATATCGAGGTGCTTTGACATCGAGGATCGATTTAATTTCGATCTTCATTTATGAAATTTTTAATTGCTAAAATGCTGGTATGAATTTTTGGGAGGATCGATTGACTTGGCCACTTACATTACGACTAAATAGTGATGTAACGTTTTTACAGATATACTATGATGAAATGTGGATTAAAAGTGCTAAATTATTTAAATCTCTGTTTATATAACTTAGCACTAGGTTTGGGTATGCGGTCGTTAACTAATAAAACAAATAAGTCATTATTTTCTCATGTTCATCTGTCTTACCATTTGTTAAGGCTTTCTACATTTTACATACATAAATATATATATTCATAGATAGGAACAACAGCACATATATTGACCTGAACCCAAAGTAAGTAGCTGAAGCACTTTCGTTATGGAATCGGAAAAAACGAAGGTACCACAAACACCCAGAACCGAGACAAAAAAAAGAGGTTTTCTAAATTGATCCGTCGGGGAACTGAACACGGGTCCTCAGAGTTGGCGACACCGTGAAAACAGATGTATGCCAATCATTTACGGAGGTAGTCACTATGTGAGTTGAATGACCGTTGAGAACCTTCTAGATAAGCGGGATCGTCTCGTAAACAATTGTGTCCGATTCATCTTCTGTCTTCGCAAGTTTGATCATGTTTCCTCCTTTAGATTTCAGCTAAATTGGCTTCCCATTCGCCAACGAAGGCAAGTCGGGACACTTCTCACACTTTTTTCTATTTTATTTGATAATCGTTGTCCAGACTATTTGAAAAGCAAGTTTCAATTTCTATCTGATACGCATAAAAGACCTCTACGTTCTTCGGAGACTCTTACGCTCTCCATTCCACTTCACCGCTCCGGTTTCACTTCATCCTCGTTTGCTGCGCGACTTTGGAATGCACTACCTGAAAGTTTGAGACAACGCTCCAACAAAGTTACATTTAAAAAGTATGTTAAAGAACATTTTTTGAAAGTCGTAAAGAATTCCTAAGTTGGCGTCATCATCTTAGTTACTCTGTCTTAGTAGCTAATTTCATCATCATATGTTTTTTTATGTATAAATGTATATTTGTGTATATATTCTTTATTTATATGTCTATATATAACACACACACACACATATATATATATATATATATATATATATCTATATATATATGTGTGTGTGTGTGTGTGTGTATGTATGGTATATGTGTTTGTTTTACCTTCATGTTCATATGCTTTAATTTTAAAATTCATTATATTTCTTATACCTTACTGCTATGTATTATGATAACCGCCTTCGATGTTTTTCCACTCCTCTAGGTTGACAGGTAGAGAATGCTTTAAGCATTATGTCCGCCATTTGGACTTATATATTTAAAAGGTTCATAAAGTTAAATAAATAAATGACAAAACTGCGTGTAAGCCCGCCCTAAGTATTTGTGATACACAGGGTTGGCTCATTTCAAATGTATATACCGTAATAAACTTAGAATTTAAGTACAAGGTTGCAGTTACAACGCATGTAAACCTTGCACAGTAACGGTTTTGCGTTCCAACAAGCTCGAATCCAACAGAAACGTATAGTGTAGGCTTATAACAACGTTATTAAGGATCATATTTTACATTGCTATTTAAATATGATCCCTAATTACTTTATTTATGGACGTTGTAAAGACCACACGGGCTGCTTTGCTGACAGGTTAGCCCTTTATTTCCATATTTGAACAATTAACAGTTAATTTAAGTTTACCTACCGATAGATGCGTGCCGAGTATTTCATATCCTTACAGATAAGCTGCGTATTAATGAAATGAGAGTCTCAAAGAATTTTTTTTTAAATGGCTGATATTGCAAGCTGATTTCGCCACTGTATTGTGTCTCCTACTCCTGAGCCGCGAAGTTTCATACGTCTCTTAGATATATTAGCCACATCTGCCGAATCTTAGACCCGACTCATGCCTTAATTGCTTTTTTATCCAGTAAAAGTGTATAGCATTATCCACTCCCGTACGGAGGCCATTATCTGCCATTAATTTTCCATAGACGCAATACTTGGCAAGCGGATTGACAACAGTGCTACAGCGGACTACGGACTGCAGACTACAGATCGACCACAAATCTAGCACCTTATAAGAGTTAGCATCGTTACACATGCTAATTTTGTTGATTTCTGTTCACCCACTTGTAGTACAGCTATTTTAAGGGTTTACCCTTAGTCGCCTTACACCACGCACAGGAAGAAAGTGGCAATTTTTTTCGCTAATACAATATGGACAAGGTAGGATACATAAAGCAAATTTTTTGTTTAGCCTTGTAGAACTAAACTCTCTAGTGCCACAACTTTGTTTATTTTTAATAAGAAAACCACGAAAAATAAAAAATATCTTCACGCTTTTCCCAATACAGGGGTAGACAGAGGTGTAGTCTAAACAATTAAGTCCCTTCGACCCACCTTCCACCGAAGATATTTCCGGGACAACGTGACAGGTGGTGAGCCCGTCGCCATCTTTATGTCCAAGCCAACGATATACGTACATAGGTTTTAAAAAAAACCCATTGGTACAAGCCTGCCACTTGGGGATCGAACTCGGGTCTCTCGACTCGAAATTCCGACTACCCAACCACTCGGCTATCGTGACTTTTTTTTATGAAAAAAAAGCTTTTTTTATGGAAATTCAGCAAGAAGTTAACCTAATCACAACTGAATAGGAATTATATGGGGTCATTACCGATGAAAGGAATTGGCAAAAGGAAAGAAAGAGAAACAGCAGTGGTGAGCATGTAGAGAAGTGGTTACATACCTAACTCATCTGATGAAATTCCAATATAAGGCATATTGGACTTTCATCAGATGAGCTTCCGCTATTCTATATAAATAAATCTTCAGGCAATTCCCAATACTGGGGTAGACAGAGGTCTAGTCTAGACATTCAAGTCCCTTCGACCCACCTTCTACCGAAGATATTTTCGGGACAACGTGACAGGTGGTGAGCCCGTCGCGGTCTTTATGTCCAAGCCAACGATATAATTCGTACATAAGTTTATTTAGAAAAACCCACTTGAATTGAAATTCCGACCACCCAACCACTCGGCTATTATGACTTTTCCGCTATTCTGCGTGTCTTAACTAGGTTAAGTCTGTTCATTTGTCTAGCAGCTAAGCCTTAGTTCAAAATTCAAAATATAACATGACCTGGCTTTTCGTTTGCTTTATCGAGTTGATATTAAAAAAAAAAAATGAGATATTTTATTTCATCTTATTTCTTTTATTTTATATTTTATTATATTATATTTAATACTTAATTACTCATTTATTTGATAACATAAAGTCTAGCATGACTTGGATACTTAAACAAAATATAAAAATAGATAGAAATAGATGAGTATATTCTCATGAAGGTATGTAATTGTTTGAATAACTAATTATTTTTTTTGTACCGATTATTGCAAAACAATATTCCTCTCCGTTTATAAATTGTGCCAAACTGCAAAATCTTTAGAAGTGGGAGCTAAATTAAGTATTAAAATTCACAAGGAGCCTGCGTTAATAGAGGATGTAGGATAAATTGTGGCGACCGATGCTATCAGCTTAATAACTTCTTTGGTAACGTCGTCCCATCGAAAAACGATACAAAAACTTGATGGAAGCGAGGTTTAAAGACCCTAGTACAGTGACTTTTTATAAGGATAAAGAACGATTATATCGTAAATTTACATTTATCTGTGTTGATAGCATGATAATATATTACGGAAATTATTTGTATATGAATACATTATGGCGTGTTACAAATTAATTGGTTTTTAGTTATAGACATAAATATAAATATAATTTATTCAGTTTATTGAATGAATGACGACCCGGTGATCTAGTTGGCCAACCCTTACTTAGAAGCAAAGGGTTGCAGGTTCAAATCCAGATAGGAGCAAACATTTGTGTGATGAATATGATATATGCTTGTACTCGAATCATGGGTCTTTTATTTCTTTGTGTAAATAATTATCTATTAAATTATTTTTTTATGTAAGAATATTGTACCGTACAAACAACCCAATGGTACGAGCCTTATTAATCGAACTCAAATTCCGATAACCAAACTACGCAGATATCATGACTTAAGTAAAATATTAAAGAAATTAATATTTCGAAGACTTGTGTAGTTGGCTAATCGGTCCGAAGACTAATTGGGGCATATCTCAAATAATATTTTTTTGTATTCCTAGTAAATCCTAAAAAATCTGTTTATTTAAGAAGCGACTAATGTTGTTAACAAAACAACAAAACCAAAATATACGAATCATCGTTTATTAAAAATATGATACTTAACAAAAATAAAATAAATAATGTTAGGTATTCGTATACGTAAAAAACAGTATTCTTCAAGAGGACATGACGATCTTTATTTACGAGGCAATACGATTCAAGTTAAAGCACAAAAGCAACCTTCAACAACTTTTTACATTAAAAAGACCCAATAACCCAAAAATATAAATGCCTGACAATAATAGAAACAAAAAAAAGGACGCGCAGTCGAAACTGTTGACAAGGCCTGACATCATTTAAAATTAATAGCGGTCGTCCATTATCTGGCTACCAGAGTCAGAGGTGGTCCACCCTTTTACACGGTTTCGTTTACAAAATAACAATAAAAGAACTAATGTCCTCATGATACGTCCTTTAAATATTTCACCGTGTGAAATATGTCAGTAATTAAAATGTGAAATACCCACGGTAACGCTGACCTGTGATTCTTTTATAACGAGATATTCTTTGCTGGGTTTTAGTGTGATTAAAATTACTTGGATGCTTGTCGCGTTTAGATTCCTCTTTCCTTCCACCCCGTAAGGGGAGGGGAATTCTTTACAAAAGCTTTTCAATTTCACAGTAATATCGCCGAAATTGTTGACGGTTCGAATCCGCCCGTGTTCAACTTGCATCAGTTAAGATTTTAAAAATATTTCGTGTGCCTTTTATAGGTATTGGGAATCTCAAAGTCATTTTCATCAAAGATAAACATGATATAAATGCTTAAAATTTTAAAAAATCATAGTAAGGATTCGTTATTCTCGTTATTTTTTTGTTAGTATTTTTTTAATTTGAAGCCAGCTTTTTTCGGTCTTGCCCTCTCGTAGAAACCAACGGTGCCACAATTTTAAATGAACAGTTTTTCTAATACAGAAATATGAAATCTTTTAAATAATTGTTTAAATTATTTCTATACTTAGCTTCTCCTCGAGTCTTGAATATTTATGTGTTTTTTTAATTTTTATCCGTGTTAGAAGTCATCATGTAAATCTATTCTACCGTTAGCTAGGAATGAATGAAGTTTGAGATAGGCTCATGACCTACCACATTTTCATTCTGGTAAAAATGGGTACAAAAACAACCCATATATTGGGAAATTTGTGATGTTAAAAAAATAGTAAATAATAACCAAACGAATTGAATCAGTTACACTCAGCTTCGAAATTGTATTGCGGTGAATACAGATTGTGGGTGTTTCATTGAGGTTAAACTCAATGCGGTCTCGACCAGCTTATCCGAATCCTTTATATGATAGTGGTACGTTTGTTACAACACTGCAGCGTATGATTGCTGTTATTATTCGTTAATAACTTTTACAATTTAAAACATAGATCAAGTTTGCTGTTGTTCAATCAGGTGAATAATAGAGAAATTTCGAATTACAGTACTCTAATTTAAATGGTTTAACCATCCTCTTGTCAGAGTTGGCTTCGGCTACCGTAAACTTGAAAGCTATGAGGAATAATTATAGAAATGTTAGTTATGAACCATCATGTTATTTATTATATTCCCTCTAATATGCCATTTAGATAAAATTTCATGTGACTTGCATCAAGGTGTTAACCCATCTCTGCATATAAAAAATTAAAATTTATTTTACAATAACAAGAAAAATGATTTATGTATCATTTCTCTTGTTATTAGTAGAAAGTTTTGAATGTTTACCTGCCCTATCCATTGATCGTGACATGGCAATAAATAATATATATCTATATATTATATAGGCCATATATATGTATATATATACGTATATATGTACATATATATTTTTACGTATGAATGTATGTGTATTGCAGCATATTTAAAATTTTTATAAAATTTTTATTTGCAATGGAACGTAGAATTTCGTACCAGAAAAATATTTTCATGAGTGAATGAAAATACAGATGTATCTTTTTCATTATAAAAGTATACATTTGAATTGCTCATTGGGAATTCACGGCTCGCCGGATCTAGTATTAATATGATTGCACTGCGCCCTGCGCCGGCATTTTCATTTCCTGTTAAAAGCATTAGAAAATATACTTTCTTGAATAGTTTTGTATTAATATCTCATAGATTTATACTTCGAATCCTAATTCTAACGAACTCCGTGGACGAGTGGTGTACTCACCAGTTTCAATGGTGTCGCTAGCTCTGTCCCGGGTTTGATTCCCGGGCAGGTAAGTGAAGAAAGTACTTTTTCGACTTCGGGTATGGGTGATTGTAGTACCTTCTTTGTTTCTGCTTCCATAACACAAGTGCTTTAATTTCTCACTTAGAGATCAAAGCAATGTACGTCATGATGTACGACAGGTATATCATTACGTACATTGACAATTGACAAAGTTTATAGTTACCTATACATATATTAGCACCAATGAACACAGCGGCATGTCTATACAAATGCATTAACAGTTAGTCGATATATTTTTTTTAAACCGGTGCCCACTTTATACGTGACCATTACTAAAGCAACACTTCACTTGACATCTCAGTCAGCAAAAAGAGATGTTACCGCGGTGACGACGTTTTGATTAGCTTTTTTTCTCATCGCGGTTTCGAAGATGTTTATGTAGAGGTGCCAAGTAATATACATACTCTTATTTATTTATTTACACTCCATTTCCACTAATTACAAAAAGGCTGACTAAATTCCATGAGCATTCTCATTCGATATATCTTTAAAGGTTTTGCTTCTCGACCATATTATTTTTTCTCTATAATTCAATCGATAACCAGTTACCTAATTAAAACTGCTTTAATTTAACTGCATTTCAATTAAAATTCATTTGAAATTCCGCAAAGGAAGAAAAGGAATAAAAAATCATTTAAAAAAAATGTTATGAAATAATTATAAATTTCCACATTTGTTATTAAATTACTGAGAAATTTAAAAAATCAACCGGCATGGGACGGATACGAACACGCGACATCTGCCAAAACGTGGTAACGCTCTTATCTACCTATGTTCAGCATAACCAGTATGGTTTAAAATTTACATAAATTTATACGTAGTTAGGTTAGATTGGGAGGTCGTCCACTGTAGGGCGACTCCGTACAAGATGAAGCGTCAACCTGCAAAATATTGTGGGGTATCGACGGATGCAGATAGCTTAGGACCGAAGAATACGTCGCAAGTGTTGTCTGTTGCTGCTGTTGAATGGACAGGGACACTAGGGATACTTCATACCGGAGCCACGGTCTTGCGATATATGTGAAATATGAAATAGAGGTCTACTAATCGGACACCTACGCCACAAAATGAGAGGGAAACCTTTTCCTCTTATCCTTGCACTTTCCTCGTTTAGAAGAAATTTCTTTCTCAAAGGTTTTTTATGGGGCCTTCTCCATAAAGAATAATAATTTCATAATTATGTTTTATCTTTAAGCAGTTTCTCGAAACTGGAGAAGACAGAATAAAAGTCTAGATAATAAAAAACTTTCAACCTACCTTTCACCGAAAAAAGTGACAGGTGCTAAGCCTCACTCTTCGTCATTATTTCGTTTCTTTTAAACGGTAACGAAAATTCCAAAGAGGGTTTTGATTTGGATATGATAGCGTGTGAAATTGATGTTTGTGTTTTCCGATCCTATGCGTTCACTCATCGTGTACGTGCGGTTGAGTTCAAACTTTGTATAGTTATTTGATTAAATTGAAGAGGAAAATGTTTTTAAAATTTTAACTGACACGGGCGCAATTCGAACCCGCGATCTCTGCCGAACCGTAGCAACGCTCTTACCTCCGAGCCAACGTGTCTTACACGCATCAGTTGACATTTTAAATCTGTATTCTCTTTTCTTTACTTATGCCTGTTTTGGCATTTGCGCCATCGATTGTCCCTTTTGCAAGTGACAATTTGATATTCCAGACGTTTCAGTTAGGAATTATCAACGCCAATTAATTTTTATTACGCAATTTTATCGATTTTAAAGCATATTTGTTACGCTGTACTTTTATTTGATTAAATTAAAGAGAAAAAATGTTTTAAAAATTTCAATGGACACGGGCGGGATTCGAACTCGCGACCTCTGCTGAACCTTGGCAACGCTCTTACCTCCGAGCCTTGTGTAGTTATTAAGCCGAGCTTTGTATAGTTATATTTTGAGTTTGCGTGAAGTTCCTGGCGTTATTTATAAATAATAAGATTTCTAGTAAATCCAACGTTGGGTAAAATCGCAGGGCAAATCTACTCGTAGTAAATTATGAAAACACAGATTGAAGTTTAGAATATTAGAAGCCATCAGGTATTGCAATATTGTAATGCCGTGCAAACCACGACATTTAAAAAAAAATGTTTACTGTCAACAATGCTAACATTTATAATAAAAAAGCAAGCTGGTAACTGCTTTTTGTAATATAACATTCATAAATTATATTATTAAGGTATTGTAATTACATTGGTAGATTTTCCATTTTGCTCTTTTATTTTTAACATAATTTGTTTTAATAATAAATTGCGTGCCATATCAACTGTAACGGTTATGATGATTTCAATGCAAAAGTAACTGTAATGAAAATAATATACAGAACATTCTTCCCAGTGTTTATCTTCTTCTCTCTTTGATGTTCTTATCGCCAAAGATTACTATTTTTCCTCATTTCTATAGCAACAGGAAGCAAAGCGTGGCCGTCTTTAGCAAGTACTAAAATAAAATTTTAATAATCCTCTATAAAGATCTAAAATATCTTACTATCTTAGAAATTACAAAGGAGCCATAAAGTTTACTAGTAATATGATATGAGATAGACCAACCGATTTGTAGTAATTCCAAGATTCTCACGTAGTGTTTCATTTAATACGAATTTACTAAACTTCCAAGAAATATCATGAGAACTTAACTCAAGGTTTCGTCATGGATCGTTTTACGTCTATCAACGAGTTAGTTAATGTGAAACTAATGAGTCTAAACATTATTTTGTCAAACATGAATGAAAGGTAATATACATTAAAATCCCCACCTGTCACGTCACGACGATGTTATAATAAAATTACGTTGCACTATTCCACATGCTCACAACGATTGCATATGCGACATCATAAATAAATAAATAAATATCTACAATATAACACAATTCCCAATACAGGGGTAGACAGAGGTCTAGTCTAGACAATTAAGTCCCTTCGATCCACCTTCCACCGAAGTTATTTTCGGGACAACGTGACAGGTGGTGAGCCCATCGCCATCTTTATGTCCAAGCCAACGATGTAATTCGTACATAAGTTTTTGAAAAACCTCTACGAACCTGCCACCTGGGGATCTAACTCGGGTCTCTTGACTCGAAACTCCGACCACACAACCACTCGGCTATCGTGACTTTATATCCACATATAAATAAATGGCTATAAGGCTATCCACATGCACACAACGATTGCCTATGCGGCATCGTAATAATGAATTTCCGCAAAGTATTAAAGCAAGTCTAATAATAATCCGGTTACTTTGTCCCAAATAAGTAAAACAAATTTATAAATAGATTTTCATAAATTTTGCTTTTGTCAAGTCAAGCTTTGTCAAATTGCAAGAATACAAACCAATAGTCTTAAAATTTAGATTTTAACTAATTGTTTTTAAACCCTTGCGTGTAGAGTGCGAGTTAGCTGGAAATACGATCACCAATCCTGCCTATCAATTGCGGTCTGTAAAAAATCTATTGCAGAAAATAAAACTTCTCGATGATGCACTGTGTGTGTAGCCTACTGTAGTATACTGAGAAGAAATGTAGAAAAATGTATTTTAAATGGAATTTTCAGCGGGATTCTTCAATCTCCCGGACTTAAAGTCCAGACAAAACAAAATGATTACCAATGCTACAAATCAAAATGTTTTGCGCAAAATCATGCTGCAGATTTCTTACACATGAACTTACGACATAAGAAAATGATATACGCCACTGTTATGATATGATTTAGGTCGACGTGACAAGTGGTGAATCTGTCACCGTTTTCTTTAACAGCTTTCATTTCCCAGTACTGGTACTGGGAATGACTGCAGATAAAATAAATATAAACCTATTACAGCCCAATAGCGTAGTTGGTAGTAACCCAATAATTTAAAATAAGGGTTGCGGGTTTGAATCCAGCATAGGATAAACACACATTTGTACTCGTGTCATAATGTTTATTTGAATATCGATATTAATATTTATCAATATAAATATATATTTACGAGAGTACATTGCACCGTTGGATTGGACACTAAAACGGCAAAAGGCTCCTAAATAGTCTACGGTCTCTCACCAAAATAGGTCGAAAGGATTTAATTGCTTAGACCTCTGTTCCCAGTATAGGGAATGTGCGTGAAGATATTTATTTATTTTATAATCAACCTATTACAATGATTTCTGTGTGATGGAAACATTTATATTTTTAATTAAAGTTTCTGAATTTATTATAAAATTTGCTATTATTAACTTAATTATGTAGGACGTGTCTACGCTGATCGAAACGTTTAAATTGCTACCTGACAGTAATTTAATACCTTACTGTAAGAATTTCTTAGTATTTGAAAGGTTACACCAGTATCTGCAATATTGGATTTATACAAAATTCTATGTAGTCTGTACTACAAATATTTAGTAACAATTTAGCGGAAAACGAATAATTTTGTGATGTGAATGCACTTCCTATCTACGTATACATACATAGATAGGAACACATCACATACAGCCCAAAGCTAGACCCGAGACAATCTAGAAAACTTTTTCTTCATCAACCCGCCCAAGAATCGAACCAGCGACATCAGACCTGGCGTATCCTAAAAAACCGGTGCCTTTCGTTAACAGAGGTATTCAATACATACCTATAGCAAAATTGTAAATATTAAAAAATATAATTATTTTTTAATTTAAAAAATAAATAAATACATATTATCACGCAATTCCCAATACAGGGATAGACAGAGGTCTACAGGGATAGACAGAGGGTTCCCAATACAGGGATAGAGGAGGAACAACGTAACAGGTGTTGAGCCCGTCGCCGTCTTTACGAGTATGTCCAATTATGTATAATTCGTACATAAGTTTTTGAAAAACCCATTGGTACTAGCCTGCCACCTGTGGATCGACCTCGGGTCTCTTGACTCGAAATTCCGACTACCCAACCACTCGGCTATCGTGACTTTTATTTGATAAATTTTTTTTTAACATTTATTTGTCGGTAACCTGCTCATCAACCGAAAGATCTACACCATAGCATGCATCGATTCACAACAATTAGCCGAATTCCATATATCGTACGCATAGCGTACCCCCAAAACCGTATTTAATAGGAATACCAATATGGTACCGTCGTCAGTGAAGCTATTAAGACAGGACCATCAAATTTATTAGCGATACAATTAACTAGAAAGAGATCGGAACGGAACGCTATCGGTAGACGATAAAAAGCTTTGCATTTAAGCTTTTAACGGCCTGCCCGCAAGTGGACCGCCGCTAACAAAAAACTAATTTCAGAAACATCCGAACAATGTTAACCTTCCGTTTTATTTGTGTGCGTTAAATCGGAACGGATATTAAAATCTTTTTACAGGCAATAAATGTTATATGAAATCGAAATTAAGTGGTGTACCAGTTAACGGCAGGACAACGCACTATATTTTCGTGGGGAAAGAGGTAAAGAATTAATGTTCTATTACATTAGCAGTACTAGAATAGCTGTAGTTACAAGGAGAGAGAAGGTAATGGGCATTCGGTTACCTGATTCTCTGAACGAAATGCAGAAGCACAAGACTATGCTAATGTGCGAGGCTACGGTACTGCCTTCGCTGTATTTTCGAGTAACCTACATGACTATTGCATAGATACTTGCAACCAACTTCAATCGAAGAAAGTTACAGATGCGTAATTAGCCCAGAAAAATTGGCGTGGCTTCTCTGGCTCTAACTCTTTTCAAACAGGAACACAACAGTAGCTACAATGGTATTCTTTTCACTATCACTATCTCTATTCCTTATTCTTAATCTCGAAATATATTGAACCAAAGTTAAACAAATGATAGATGATAGCGTTTAAGATGCGAAGTCTCTGTTAGTACAATCGCCATTTAAATTGCAGTTCAAAATCTTTCTGGAATGGAGTTGGGTCCCGTAGCAGAGGGGTTAAGCTCTTCTATGGGACACTACTGATCGTAGCCGCTGATGACAAGATCTTTGGTCAAGCTGGTCTTTTTTCAATAAAGGATTCAACATTCAACGCGGAATGCAACCTCTGTTCTGGACACCATGCCACGAGGATAAAATCTACGCGATTGTTAGAATATTTACGTTATAAACATTATAAATGTTATTGTTTTTTGCTTATTTAATTCGAACACATATTTTTTTGTTTTAATGAGTATTATAAAATTTTATTTTTCTTTGTTTTAAACTATTAATTAAATTATTTTTGCATTAATTTAAAATAACTACAATCCTTTTTAAACGAATATCGCAGATGTGAATAGAAAAAGAAAACAACGATCATTAGCGCCACATTTATCTATGGACAATGATGCATGTCCTATCCTATTTAATGCAACCCCAACAATTTCGACTGCGCACCGGGTAACGTATGCAAATTCAGCCCGGGGCTATGAAATATACGACCAATAAATAAACAACACGACGAAAGGGGTGAAATTAAATATTCATATAAATAGTGTTGCGAATTTTGTGTTAGGAATTTATTTTTCTATTTTGTTTATACTAATAAAATTTTTATCTTCACGCGTCATTAATATGTTCATCAGCAGAGGTGGAGACAATTAAATTCATTAGACACACTCTTATCTGCAGCTCATTTGAAACAATGTGGCAGGTGGTGAGTTTATCTTCGTCATAGTTTCTAATCATGACAAAAATGCTTACCTATAACGGGATTCGAAACCACAATCGCTCTCCCACCCGAACCCACAATGTAGCTCAATATTATCAACAATTTTTTTGGGTCAAACCGCAATAGAGTTTTTATTACTCAAAACATAATAATTTATTCGATTATAAAAAATGTAAAACGTAGTATACAGTATTGTAAACGTATCATATTAGTATTGATACATTGTAATAAATCGTGAGCTATAAAAACCAATGCAAAATTCATTAAGAATTTATCGATATCGATATAACTCAGGAACAACCTAATGGCAGTCCAATAATGTAATAGGCAGGGTAAAGAGTGAGACGACTTGTATAACATCACCAAATTAGCCAAGCGTTGTGCACTGGCCCTGAGGCAATTTAAGGGTTGACACATATTTTTATTGAGAATCGGAATCAAAAATTGTATTTTCATTTTACAATAATGTAGATAATTTACCTATTACAATGTTTTTCGCATGCAACGGCATGAAAAGATAAATAAAACGCACTTTTATGATGCTATATACTATACGTATATAGCATCATAAAAGTGCGATTAGTATGATTGACATATAATTAAAGTCACGATAGCCGAGCGGTTGGGTGGTCGGAATTGCGAGTCAAGAAACCCGAGTTCGATCCCTTGGTGACAGACTCGTACCAATGAGTTTTTCAAAAACTTATGTACGAATTATATCGTTGGCTTGGAAATATAGACGGCGACGGGCTCACCACCTGTCACGTTGTCCCAAAAATATCTTCAGTGGAATGTGGTACAAAAGGACTTAATTGTCTAGACTAGACCTCTGTCTACCTCTGTATTGAGAATTGGGTGAAGATATTTATATATTTATTTATAGTATGAGTATATATTAATAATACTCTAAAAATAAGGTTTTCCACTGTCTGAGAGTATATCATGTCCTGTCTTTTTTTTAAACTATCGTTAATGATATTCCGATAGCTTAATTTTAGACCCTGTCTTCTAAGTTAAAGAACGGGTTTGCATACCGCAAGGGAAAAACATTTTTTGTAGTGAATGAGAATATTAAGTCGAATTATGGATGCATAGATGAATATTTATCTATTGAAATATGTATCTATGTAATTATATTGTAACGTTGGCATAGACACTAACTATAGGCTCACCACCAGCCACTTTGACCCACTCAGGTTTTGGATCGAAAGAGTTGAAATGACTTAAACTTCTGTCCAGACCTCTGTCTACCCCAGTTCTGGGAAAAAAATAGTGAGGATAAAAAAGAAATTGTTACCGTGTTACGAATATTTTACAACGATGTCACAGCCCTGACATGAGTAACGACATGTAAATATTTTGTAACGCCTTTATAAATGATTTTGTCCTGAATTTAGTATGAAATATTGGGTTAGAAAATTGAATTGATCGCAATAGCGCCGAAGGCAACACAGACACATGTGCTGTTTGTATTGTTCGTATAACACGATTGTGGCCAAAGGGGGATATTACTTACGTATTAAAATAGCCTACACATGTAACATCAAATATATACCTAACGTCCTTACAAACATACATACATAATGGTCTTTTAAAGTCCACTGCAGGACATAGACCCTCCCATAGGAAGGATTTTCCATAATCGCCACGCTTGGCTAGCGGATTGGCGATCGCAGTACCAGACCACTCGCACCTCATTCGCTGCTGCCCATCTTCGGTCTAATTATTTTGATCTGATATTTTTAGAGATGTTAGATTATCCCACCATCTTTCGGTTGCTATAACGATATGAAAGGCTGTTTCCCTTAGTCGCCTTTTACGACCCCTCCTGCATCCATCGACTTCCAGCAACATTTTGCAAGTCGTTACTCCAATTCTTGGGGTATCGTCCAACACTGCGTTTGCCTGTACGAGGTTGCCCACTCGAGAACCTTTCTTCCCCAACAGTTGTCAATTGATTGACAAACAAATTGGTTGACAAACGTATAGTCGATCGCAATACGAGGCACTTAAAGTATCATTACGTATCTTAGAGTTTGCTGCACGTCACTGGTCTGCTTATTGTGGTCCACTACGCTGTTTTACATTGCACCAGAACTTATTGTTGTACAACTTCACTTTTCGTGGTCTTAGTGTCCATAACAAGAGTATTTTGAAGATTATCCAAATTCCCATTACTCTACCGGTGAGGTACTTTTACCCAGTACCATATTTATGATAAACTTTAATTCAGACGTTGGACATCGAGCGAAATTTATGACGATACAGAAAATGACAAACTTTCACCGAAGACATTTTTTGTGACATTGTGAAATGTGGTGAGCCTGACGCCGACTTTATGTCTAAGCGAACTATAAACATCGAACATAAATTAAAAAAAAAACTGGAAATCGAACTCGTTTCTCACGACTCGAATTCCGATTACTCGACCACATGACTATCGTGACGTTTGCTCTACTACTACGAGTAGCTAAAAACATTAATCGTTTACAAGTTTTTTTTTATTTCTATGTCAGATTTAATTTGCCACAAGTAAGCAAACATGGAATAGTATTCATTGATAATCATCAGACTTTCCCGGATATGGCGCAAACTTTAAATGTACCACCAGTTTTACTATTTAACGATTTAATGAATGGTCAATGATTCGCGTAGAAATGTACACTTCATTAAGATGAAAACCTTGATACTGAGATACGAGCGTAGTTTCCGTTTCCTGTTATAGATGCCGCCCTTTTAATTAAAGCGCATTAGAATAAGGTAGTTTCGTAGAATATTTTTTTAAGGAAGTTTTACGTATGTTAAATATGTCTTTGAGTAAGCTTTTTTAATAATATTTACTTTTTAATAAAAAAACACAATATGAATTAAGATTAAAAATCGACAGTAATAAGAAAAGCCGGCAAATAAAGTAAACATTTAATTAGGATTATGAAACATTTTACTAATATTGGTTAATAAGTCAAATACCTATGTGTTTCCATCGACTGCTTAGGGTTTTTCACGTACCACATTTACTTATTATCATTATCGTCAGCATCGTACAGACATCAACTTTCTATCTCTAAAAAAATTAAACTGACTTCAAATAGAATGCAAATAATAAAAAATAACTTTCTTAATATAGTCAGCTACAAAAAAATGTTACTTTTAACAGAAAAATTAAAATCTTCTTAAAAATCGAACTACGAAATAATTTTATGAAAAAGAAAAGCCAGTTTAAAATTGATTTCTAAACAAATTTCTAGTTGTTGTCTCTTGTAGTTATCAAAAACTGAATACAGGAAATAGTATACACATTGAATAATTTATTTATTTCAAAAGAAATACTACAAAATTAATGTTTCCTGTGTAGCATCAATCCTTTTTTCATTGCGTTAGTAATGATTCTGTAAGTAACGTATTGAAACCCCAATAATACCCTACTTAATGTCAAAGAGAAACTGCAACAGCAATAGTTTATTATTGGGGGAACTTAAACCTGCTCGGTAGCGATATGGCAGCACTGATAAATGAACGTTTGCCTTATTTGCACACGCTCCACAATTAGGGGAAGATGGGCAAACATTCTACACTGTCGCCATTAATTAAAATAAATAATAAATAAACATCTTCACGCAATTCCCAATACAGGGGTAGAGAGAGGTCTAGTCTAGACAATTAAGTCCCTTCGACCCTCATACACCGAAGATATTTTCGGGACAACGTGACAGGTGGTGAGCCATCGCCGTCTTTATGTCCATGCCAACTATATAATTCGTACATAGGTTTAAAAAACCATTGATACGAGCCTGCCACCTGGGGATCGAACTCTAGTCTCTCAACTTGAAATTCCGACCACCCAACCACTCGGCTATGGTGACTTCAATTTCTAGTCGAAAAAAAACGTACAATTAATGAACGAATATAATATTTTAACGTATAATATCAAAATTGCAGCCTTAAGACAGTTTTAGCCAAGAACGTAGGCGAAAAAAAGTTATATGTTAAGGCGTTTAAATATTTATAAGACATCATGCTATTAATCATTAATTAACATTTTAAATATGAAAGTTTCTATATTTGGATGTCTATTACTCAATCACACAAAAACGGCTGAACGGATTTAAATGAAAAATTGGACATACAGACTTTTTATAACCTGGATTATCATAAGATTAATTTTATCCCGGAAAAAATCTACGGTCTCTGTGAAAGAGATCTGATGCGTCATTTGCTTAACAGATTTTTTATTGTAGTATTATTTCGTACATAAGTTTTTGAAAAACTCATTGGTACGAGCCTGCTACCTGGGGATCGAACTGGGATCTCTCGACTCGAAATTCCGAAAACCCAAACACACGGCTATCGTGATTTATAGAATACATTATGAGGGTTCATAATATATACTTAAAATTCTATTTAATATAGCAAATACCCAAATAATTCCAAGTTGTTCAACATTGAAATGGTAATTTCGATCCTTATCTTAACGTGTGCATTTCAATTAGGCGTTAACCTTTTAATCTACTTTGGAATACAATGGCTCCTAATGTAATTAGAGTGTTGAACGTGATAAATCACTTCCTGCACCTATAGGTTCGTCTAATTGTTTTGAAAAATTAAGGCGTGATACATTATGGTGTAACAGCACCTTAGACTTTAAATATAGGCATGTATTTTAATGTTGACTGTAATCTCATTCAAGTTGATCCAATATAGATTTAAAATTTATTTTAAATCTATATTGGATCAACTAAAAACAAATATCAAAGCATCTCATACTATGAAACAATTTAAATCCCTCTAATTTTTATGTGTTCTAAGCTCAAAAAGGTTGGTACATTTGTTAATAATACTAATTATAGCATTATTTTGATGATATTTTTATAAATCAACGACACCCGAGTGATTTAGTGACCGGAATTCGATGATTCGAATTCCGGTCACAAATCTGGATGGCTGGAGATTTGGAAGGCACGTACCAATAAGGTTCTTTTAAAATTATGTAAGATTTGTTATTAGCTTGGAAATTAAAGACGCCAAAAGGCTCATCTCCTGTCACATTGCCCCAAATAACTCTCCGATGAACTAACAGTCAAATGTACTAAATTTGAACTCTGAACATTATGCAATGCTCCAGCAATGAAAATGGATTAAGATAAAAAAACTACAGTGTGTATGAAGCTTTATTTATACAAGTAACACGGGTAGTGCTTCTACGGTTATTATCACAGGCTTTCGTCGGTGCGTATGATAATATCAAAGATTTGACAAATTATGTTTTATACACTGTGTAAAACACATTAAAATAAAGAGAATTAAAGATAAAAAAGGGGCAAACATTTTAATTAATTTTTTAACACTCGCCAATAGCATTCGAGTATTGAGATTACGGAATCTGACATAATTTAAAAACAACACTTCTAACAGTTGGTTTGACAACATTATGGTTTACTGAACAACTTCAAAAACATTTTTTTTTCTTTTTATCATCAAAATGGAAAATATTTGGCAAGCGCATGGCCGTCTCAGACCGCTTGTAACTTAGACGCAAATGCCTGTCACCGGTCATCTAATTTTTGATCCGGTATTTTTCGAGATGGTTATCCTGTCATTATTCAGGGATTCGATATCGGACAGTGGTATTATTAATATAAAAAAGGCAAAATATTTACATAATTAGTAAACTTTATTAACAGCGTGACTGAAGAAAAAAAGCTTTGGATTGAACTCTGGAGTTTGCACTCTCCAAAGTATGAATGCTGGCTACATTTCTTAGAAAGTTTGCCCAGACCATTTCCAAATTCAAATTTTCATAATCGCTAGGATATATTATTTTGTATTTTATCTGGATACGTAACATTCTTTAAGCCTCTTAGCTTAGGAAACTGTTTAAGAATGCTTCAAGAAATTGGTACAGAAAATATTGTACCAAAAAAAACTAATTGAATGTGATGTAATATGCAGGTGAACTCAGCATTTTTTTTGTTTTTAAAAGAATAATAGCAATGCCGAATAAAATTACTAGTATTCCTGTTAACCACTCCAATTAAGCTGCAATGCTTGTGTCTGGAGTTGGTTTACGTCAATAGTCGAATAGCAGGGCCCGAACCTGCGACGTCATGTTTTGCAGTCCGCACCTAAACCATTGGGCTATTTTGCTGCTCAAAAAAAGTTATGGTATAACGCTAATTTTATTTGTTCGTGTTGAAGTCACAATAGCCGAGTGGTTAGGTGGTCGGAATTTCGAGTCGAGAAACCCGAATACCAATGGGTTTTAAAAAAAAACTTATGTTCTCGTACGAATTATATCGTTGGCATGGACATGAAGACGGCGATGGGCTCACCACATGTTACGTTGTCCCGAAAATATCTTCGGTAGAAGGAGGGTCGAAGAGACGTAATTGTCTGGACCTCTGTCTACTCCTGTATCACTTTATTGACGCTTATTTTAATAACCATTTATTAGATAAATATCTGAACAATAACAGTCAAAAAATAAAATAATAATGCATACATAATTTTGCATTACAATAACGGTATGTTCCCCTACATGATATCGATAAAAGCACAACCCTAATTTCCCTTTCGTATCTTAAATTAAATCCTTGTATAAATACTTACTTCAATAGAAGTTCAGATACATGAATGAAACTGATATTACCTCAAGCACAAAAACCGTATTGAAATTCTTAGTAAAATAATTCGTTACGCTCCGTTTGAAGCGAACGAAGCGTTAATATTAACATCTGCCTACATTTGTCCCGTAGCCGTAAAATATCGTTCTTTGAACTATTATTAGATCCTGTATTCTCTCGTACTTTACACGCCGGAGGAAGCTGTGTAATGAAATGTTAGTATAATTGGCTACAATTTATTATTATGTTGCCAACAAAATCAAACACGTGCTTCTCTATATTCTTTTTGTTAAATGACAACACTGTAAATTTATCATTCCTTTTAAGCTTGATACTCGGATACATAACCTAGACCAGCTACGTGTCTTGTATTTCTATGTGGGTTATTTTCCATAATAATAATAAATCACGATAGCCGGGTGGTTGGGTGGTCGGAATTTCGAGTCGAGAGACCCGAGTTCGATCCCCAGGTGGCAGGCTCGTACCAATGAATTTTTTCAAAAAATTATGTACGAATTATATCGTTGGCTTGGACATAAAGACGGCGATGGGCTCACCACCTGTCACGTTGCCCGAAAATATCTTCGGTGGAAGGTGGGTCAAAGGTACTTAATTGTCTAGACTAGACCTCTGTCCACCCCTCTATTGGGAATTGCGTGAAGATATTTATTTATTTATATTTGTTTTACTTATTTAGCAAATAATTTAACTATCCGTTCTGGCTGCGGGTGTAATAAGAGACGACTAAGGTAAAACATTAAAATCACAATGGCTCCTTACAGATTTCAAGATAGCCATCTTGAAATATAGCAGATCAGATGTAATCAGACAGGTAGCAGCGCTTAAGGTGCGAGGTATCTGCAATCGCTCATCCGCTTGTCAATCCGCTTGCCAAGCATTGTGATTATAGCAAATCTTCTTAACGAGAGCAGCCTTTATTCTGTAGTGAACTTACGTATATATTTAGTACACCTATATATCTTTACACTATGGCCTTACTTTTTTAATTTTTTTATTTATTCGTTTACAGAAACAATATTTATAATTTAATAAACAGCACCTAGTAGTTAAAACATAGTATTAACCATAATGATAGTTTGTAACTAATATTTATTGACTAAATATTACCATTACTTGTAATACACGTTGTCCCGAAAATATCTTCGGTGGAAGGTGGGTCAAAGGGACTTAATTGTCTAGACTAGACCTCTGTCTACCCCTGTATTGGGAATTGCGTGAAGATATTTATTTATTTATAATAATAATAAATACATACATAATACATAGAAAATCACATAATGTGCTCTGATACCACAGTAAGTAGCCAAACCACTTTTGTTATGGAATCAGAAACCACGAAGGTACCACTAACATCCACCAGATCAGATCCGAGAAAATCTACGAAAACAGATTTTTCTATACTGACCCTTCGGGAATCGAACCCGGGATTTCAGAGCTGGCGACACCGCAAAAACCGGTGTGTACCAACGGTGTGTGTGTGTGTGTGAAACCGATAGTAGTTTTGGCTACGTAATGAATGGGCCATATCAACTGCTTTAATATCGAGGCCTTAAAAATACCAAATTGGTGTGCCCATGCGTGTCGACTGATGTGTGAGGTAAACCCAATCCTCTTGTTTCACGTCACGTTAACCACTTGGTTGGGCGATAGGAATTCAAGTCGAGAGGTCCGAGTTCGATCCCCATGAAGTAGGATCGTACCAACGGCTACCACAACATATATAGGATTTATATCGTTGGCATGGACTTAAAGACGACGTCAGGCTCACTACCTCTCACCAAATGTCTTCGGTGAAAGGTGGGTCGAAAGGACTTAATTGTTCAGACTAGACCTCTGTCTACCCCTGTATTGGGAATTGCGTGAAGATATTTATTTATTTATAATAATAATAAATACATACATAATACATAGAAAATCACATAATGTGCTCTGATACCACAGTAAGTAGCCAAACCACTTTTGTTATGGAATCAGAAACCACGAAGGTACCACTAACATCCACCAGATCAGATCCGAGAAAATCTACGAAAACAGATTTTTCTATACTGACCCTTCGGGAATCGAACCCGGGATTTCAGAGCTGGCGACACCGCGAAAACCGGTCTGTACCAACGGTGTGTGTGTGTGTGTGAAACCGATAGTAGTTTTGGCTACGTAATGAATGGGCCATATCAACTGCTTTAATATCGAGGCCTTAAAAATACCAAATTGGTGTGCCCATGCGTGTCGACTGATGTGTGAGGTAAACCCTATCCCCTTGTTTCACGTCACGTTAACCACTTGGTTGGGCGATAGGAATTCAAGTCGAGAGGTCCGAGTTCGATCCCCATGAAGTAGGATCGTACCAACGGCTACCACAACATATATAGGATTTATATCGTTGGCATGGACTTAAAGACGACGTCAGGCTCACTACCTGTCACCAAATGTCTTCGGTGAAAGGTGGGTCGAAAGGACTTAATTGTCTTTAAACCTTTATCTTCCACAGTATTGGGAATGTCGTGAAGAAATTTTTTCCCCTTGTCTTCTCATAGAAAGGGGTTCTATCCACACCCAAATTCCTTGTAAATAATTAAAGTATTTTATTATTATATAAATAATTCAATAAATATTTTTAATTAAATTAAAAATTATTATATAAATATTCCGAATTTCTGCATCATTTGCTATATTTAAAAAACAGATCCATCGAATGCCGTCGTTAAAGTTACAAGTTTAATATGTACAAGCATATCTAAAATGATTGCAAAAATAAATGTAGAATTTATAGAAATTACATTGGATGCCACATACGTCGTGCATGTAGACAGGTGCTGCTTGAGATGATTGGTAAGTTTGAGCAAGCGTTGCACTTACGAATACTCAAAGCTTAGCAACCACTTGGGTAATAACAATATTTTGGATTAAACGAAAATATTAAATCAAATATAATATTAATTTCACGAAAATAATAAATACTTTTGATTGTATTAAACAGAAAAAGCGTCAAAACATAAAGGAGCATATTTCGTTTTTTCCATTCAGAATAATCCAAAAACAGTAGCACTTTGTAATTAATGTTTACGAAAAATAAAATACTTTCGTCATTACGTTTACATATTTTGTTATTTAAAAAACGATTGTATTTAAACATTGCTATATTGGATATCGTCTGTGGCAGTGGCAGTATAATATTCTATGTTAATGTAGATGGCGTTAAATCGTAATTACAATAGAGCGATACCTTTAAAACGCGAAACTACTAACTACTGCTAACTAATAATTGTAAAAGAGAAACAGGCTGTATTTGATCACCTAACTTCCGTTACTAAATTTACAATGCGCCCTTAATCATAAACCAAAAAAAAAACAGATAAAAAAACTATTATATCTTCGAACTGGCAATGTTCTTCGGGATTACTGTCTTCTTTTAAAAGCTGTTTTCGTCAAAATCGGTTTATCGAAATACATGTTATACCTTTAAGATAAACCGATCAAAAGTACAGTATATTGTCATTTTTTTCTAAATTCATGACTACGCCAATGACAGAGTTCATATATTTGTACGAATCTAAGCCGCACAGATTAACGCGCAATTTGTTGTTATAAAGTTATAAACTAATTATTTTAATTACTAACGCAGCATAGGGTATCGTGACTGTAGCATTATTTATGTTTCAATTAAACTGTTAGCTCTGATAGGTCAACCGGACCTTAACTTGTTTGAAATATTAATTAAAATGTCCAGAATCTTGTTCAGCACTGAGATTCTAAAAACTTATGTCGCCTTGGTAACTTACCATAAAGGGTTAGAAAAATTCACTTATTAATTCACAAATCTTTTGAAGTTTGACAATAGCAGAATGGTTAGGTAAGAGAGACCCGAGTTCGATCTCCAGGTGGCAGGCTCGTATCAATGTGTTTTTCAAAAACTTATGTACGAATTATATCGTTGGCATGAACATAAAGACGGCGACGGGCTCACAACCTGTCACGTTGTCCCAAAAATATTTTCGGTGGAAGGTGGGTCGAAGGGATTTAATTGTACATCGATAGACAGAGGTCTAATCTAACCTTTGTCTATCGATGTATTGGGAATTGCGTGAAGATATTTTTTTAGTAATTTTTGTTAAAAATATTTCGTATCTTTTTCGTCTTGTATAGACACTTCATTATAGAAATAATGTGGCCGCATTCTTTTCTCAAAAGATATTTAATGGTATTCCATTTACTACACTATACTTAAAGTTACGCAAAAAAAGACTTTCTATAATCCCTTTCGTATTTAAAATGCATTAATCATTTGTAACATTATGACGCGATTCGCTTTTGATGTTTACAAATAACTGTCAGCACAATTACTTGTAACAGTTTGCTCGGCAGTACAAATATGATGACATTTTAATCAGTTTACGCATACTCTGAGTCATCATTCCTAACAATCTCCTTTGATTGTGACATGTCAAATTATGTCCGTCAAATGATTTAATGCGATGTTATTTATAATTTGGATTATATTCAGAGAAAAGAAACCCCATGAATTATGTATCAAAAGGTCAATGGAGTAAAATATCTTTTGGCGCGCGGGGTGTTTTCGATACTTGACAACTTGAATTTTGCATCATCGACTTGCTAATGTTACATTTGTAACTATAATTATGTGTTGTTGCTATATTGTTAGGTTTATAAACTATAAAAATACCGAAATATTTACCTGTATTAGTCGGAGTCCCGATAAATCGGTCTTTAATTTAGATATGCATCTAAATTAAATATTGAACAAGATACAAATATTGACAATTTTGATTCAAGTTAAATAGAAAATATATAAAACAGTGGCTTCACCAGCGTGGTGGCTTCATAAAGCGAATTTTTTATTAATTTCGGGATTTAAAATATACGTTGTCCTTCCAAATGGTTAAGCTAACTCACATTAACTGTTAGTAACACATTTTTAGTAGCGAAAATAAGTATTTCATAAATTATATAAGGCATTTTTAGGTAATAACTCTTTCTGGTGAAATCTGTAGGAAAATCCATACCTACATTAGTTTCTATGATTATCCTATTATGATATAAATTAGGAAACAAATTTATATCATAATAATGATGATGATATAGTATAATATTTTGCCTATTTACTTATCTATTTTCTAGAGACTTTCAAATAGCCAAATAAATACTAATTAAAGACAATGCTTTATTAATTATTACAAGGTATTAAACCTTTAATATTAAAAATATTTTTAAGTATAAAGTCAAAAAAAGCAAATATTTTTTTCTATGAAAAAAATGAAAAGTTTATAAAATTAATAAATCGGCTGCTTATTAGAAATAAAACCGTAAATCCTTAAATTTTATAGTCGTAGTTATGCAGCTGCGAACATACGTTGGTGTGTTTACTAAATAGTCAAGTAAAATGCGGTGAAAGTTATGCCGTGCTGTAGCCGAGCGGGTATAAATAATTTTAACTGCCATGAGAGCGGGTTGGCGCGGAAATCGCGAGCCACCGACAACATCAAAGGTTAGTTGACAAAACTTTGTATTAACGCAATATAGAGGCACGCACATGCGTATGCTTTATATTATCTTCTAGTCTAGCTTACTAGTTAATCTTATAGTTGACCCGCGATTTCGCCCGTGTATTATGTCGAAGTTTCCGCGGAATCTTTTTTTATATACCATACTGGGGTAGACAGAGGTGTATGCAATAAAATCCTTCCGGCCCACTTTTCACCAAAGCTTATTTCGAATGACATGATAGGTGCTGATATCCTATCACCTAACTAATTGCACAGATTAAGTGATAATAATAATAAGTTATTTCAGACTAACACTAACCTTAGTTAGTGTTTAAAGAATAATAAAACAGTCTGAAACACTACATACGACTTACAGTATCATTGTTGAGGTTGAATTTAAACGTATCCATTGTCTCATAATCGGCAGTCTTATCTACCAGCCAATACTTCTTAAATCTGTTACGTACCCTTTCTAGTATGGAGCCGCACCATTGTCATACTATATAATATATGCTATATAGTACGCGTAAATAATAATACTATGAAAAATGTCTCTCTTCAGGTCTGAATATAAATTCAAATCAAAATTCTTTAAGCGTAGTTATGTTTAAACTATTTATCACAGTGGCCCTCTCCACTCTGTATCTATGTTATACAACAAAGAGAACGTGGTCCTTCACTGTCCGCCTAAGGAGACAGCTCAAAGTTACTCAGCGGGCTATGGTCTTTATTTCTCTGCTCTGATAGTAACCGTCTCGAGGATATCCGCAGCAGAGCTAGTGTAACTAACATAGCCGCTAAGACCAGCAAGCGTTCGTGGCAATGAACCAGCCGCATACCTCGTAGAACCGGCAACCGTTGAAGAAATGTTCTCGAGTGGGAACCTCGTATAAGCAAAGCCGTGTAGAACAACCCCCGTAAGATAAAGCAATAGTCTGCACAAATTTCCGAAAGTGGATGGATGCAAATAGCACAGAACCTCTCTATGTGGTGTTATTTGGGGAGGAATATGTTCAGCAGTAGACTTTTAATAAGGTTTTAGAAAAAAATGCCTTTACAAGCCAAGCCAAGCTAACGATTTATTTGTATAATAAGTATTTCGGTAGCGGCGGCGGTGACAGCGTAAAAATATGCCATTTCAATTCGTCGCGTGGGTGACGTAAGAGACGACTAAAGAAAATTAGAAGGCGTAATGGCGACCGGCAAATGCTGGGAAAAACCATCTGGAAACATAACATATGAAAATTAAACACACCGGTCACGTGCTGATCAGCATCGTCTAAAATGTTAGGTTCTCTGATTTAGAAAATACTTTGGCCTTATAAATTTTCCGCCATCTGTCGGTACATATTGGTATTTTCAGACTGTTCTCTTATTCGCTATTGTATATATAGTCGTTGGGTTTATTCTTAAACCAATACCAAAGGGCAGATTCACGTTCTATAGTCATTTTATTGTTCTAACCTGCAGAGTACTAACTGAATCTAGATGTAGCACATTACGTTACAATAAACAAGATATAGAGATAAGAGAATAAACATGCCGGGTCATCCATTGATATGTTAACTATGAATTCTTAAGACAAACACATTCGTGAATAATTAAGAGTATTATGCAGCGTGCAATAGTAATCATGGCACTACAATTATTTGATCATATTTCAATTAATGTACCTATATTTTTTTTATAGAAAAGGGAGGCAAACGAGCAGGTTGCTCAAGTGATGGTAAGTGATTACCGCCGTCCATGAACACCCGCAATACTAGAGTAGTGAGCGGCCTTAGAGTGCCTCCCCCCCCTCCAGGTTTGGTGGAGGGGGGTGTGTGGGCCTCCGGTTACCTGCACTCACCAGACGAAACGCAGAAGTTTGTTAGACCCCACCCCAGCATGAGGAATATGCGTAAAGATAAAAGTGCTTTCCCATGGGATGGTTTGCCACAACCGCCTCGCTCGGCAAACGGCTAAGCGATAGCAGTACACCTATCATTAGACACTGCTGTCCATCACCCTTTTGCTTAAAAATAAATACAAACATAGATAGAAACAACATCACATACATTACTCTGATCCCAAAGTAAGCAGCATAAGCACTTGTGATCCGGAATCCGAAACAACGACGGCACCACAAACACCCAGACCCTTCCGGGAATCGAACCCGGGACCACAAAACTGGCAACACAATAATAACCGATGTTTACGCCACTCATTCACGGAGTACGTCAGAGAAATTTATAACTCCATAGTTTACAATATGCACGTGTAACTTCGTAACTTCTGTGTACATGACAATCTAACATTACATGGCAAAACATACTTGTACACGACACGTGATACCTGTCCGTGAATCAGTACCGATGTTGTGTTCCTGCGATACACGAGTGATTAATGAGAAAGGTTCAGTTGCGTGCAGCATCGTGGGAAGATGCTAGACTTCCACAAACGGTAAAAAAAACTGTATAAATACTAACCACAATCCGCGTTGTCACCCGCCGTGATAGGTCGCGATTCGTGTCCCGCCCGTATCAGTTAATTTATTCAATTTCTTATTAATTATTTACTGTTTTATTTATCTTCACTCACAATCCCTGAGGGGGTAACCAGAAGGAACAGATCGCCATGTGTCACGATCCTTACATGCCTCTTTCGCTTCTATCAGATTCATCATTTTCTTGATACATGCACGTCTAGGTATACTCTAGACCCTCACTTTGAGCAATTTGCTTATATGTCTTCGAAATAATATAATTAATATTAATAACAAAATGTTATTAACAATTGCGAAATTTAAAAAAATTTAATAGATGCTTTAAAATTATTAATACCTCATGCTTTAAAATTCAATAAATACATTCATAGTTATAGCTTATGCACTTGTATTATGGAATCTGAAACAACGAAGGTTTACCAATACCACTCTCAGTCGAGCAAATGTAGAAAAAGCACGTGCGTAGTTGGTAGAGACCCTGTCTTCCCTCGAGAGATGCATATTTTAACGATGGATGGTTATATGTGTATGTGAATGCTTATGTATGTAAACGTACCTACACAGTAAGTATATTATAACGTTCGCTTGGACCCCAAGATGGGGATAGGCTCACCACCTGTCATGATGTCTTATATAAGCTACAATAAAAGGTGGCTCGAAAAAACTTAATTATGTAGACTTCTAACCAGTATTGGAACAAGTGAGGTGATGCAATTTAAAAAAAAAATGGTTTTTTGAACAGGTAAAGGAAGAAGCAGAAGGGAGCAGAAGGTACCGTCAGGTAAAATGACCCCTCTGTTTACTCAGACAGTATGGGACTACCGCTCATCTAAACTAGCAAAAGGCCTGAACCATACGCCGTTACCGCGAGAATATAATATGTGTATGTATAAGCTGATGAATTTGCATGCCGACACTGCGAAATATCATAGACATGTATATATATAATTAACATTCTCTTACAAATTAATAAACAAATAAGAAGAATAAGATAATGTTCGTTTTTTATTTTTACCAAAACGTTCTAATTATTAAAAACATTTATTACATATACGAACTTTTATTTATATTCGTATTATAGATACGAACATTTATTTCCGAGTAGTAAATTTACCACATCTACAGATTTAACTTAAAGAAATATGGATTAACTGTGCGCACCGAGTAACACGTGTATGCACAAACTAAGAAAACAAAGATTCCAAACAATGTTTACCGTTGGAAGTTAATTTAACTAAACATATATTTGTAAAGGTTTGCAAACAAACAGTTGATAGAAATAGCATAGACTAAAACGCAGCTAATGCTACCATGTACAATAGGTATTTGTTAACTTAGAACGTCGTCTAATTAATTAACTCCTTAAGTAATAACAAAAAAAAAATGTCACGAGACCCGAGTTTAATCCCCAGGTGGCAGGCTCGTTTCAATAGGTTTTTCAAAAACTTATGTACGAATTACTTACTTTATATTTTACTTATGTTGGCTTGGGCATAAAGACGGTGACGGGCTTACCACCTGTCACGTTGTCCCGAAAATATCTTCGGTGGAAGATGGGTCGAAGGGACCTAATTGTCTAGACTAGACCTCTGTTTACCCCTGTATAGGGAATTGCGAGAAGATATTTATTTATTTATTAAAATAATAACAATAATAATCTTTATTAAAACTGATCACAGGTATCCATGAGTTTTTATTTAATACTAAAACCTGCGGTAGAATAAGCTGTGTCCTTACATGCTTTAGGTTAGCTATTGCTTGCATTACAATTTTGATGATAACGGTGTTTACTGTGTGAGTTGAGTGTATATAAATTTGTATGCATGTACATATGTGTGTATTTATAAGTGTATGTGTTATTTTATTAATTTTTTAAGTGTCAATAAAACATTTATCATGATAACCGATACTGTCGAATACGCTTACCACAAAGTTTTCAACAACTGAAAAAGAAACTTCATTGTACATAATTAAAAAAAAAACAATACATTAGATGCTGATTTTAAACGCTTCAGAAAACTGGATGTGGTTTCGTACAATAGAAATCAATTTCACGGCCATTCTTTTATCTTAAGTTATAAATGCAGATCGGCCTAGTTTTTTTCGAAATACTATGCTTTTAATATAGTAGAAAATTTGGCTATATCATTAATAATAATTCTAGTTACCGTGTTAGTTTCCTTTGATAAGAAATATGTGGCATTAAGAAACAAATTAATGATATGACAATACATATATTATAAATTAGAGATAAACAACAACAATTGATTATTGTAATATATTTTTCTTCATAAGCATTTCATCATAAATTTTTCATATAAAATCGCTTTTCGGAGACTAATTTATTCATTTATTTTTATGCACATATTATTCTTCACGGATAGACCCTGACGGGTAGCCAGAGAGAACAGATCGCCAAGAGTCATAATCCTTACATACCTCTTTCGCTTCTTTCAGATTCATCATTTTATTCATACATTCACGTCTAGGTATCCAAATATTAGTATATAATAGTAAATTTGGTCCTATCGACCCACATTCACCTGAGCTAATTTTCAGATAGTGACAGGTCCCAGCCAATAATATAAATCGTACATAAGTATTTGAAAAAAAAAAGCGGTTGGTCCCACCACCCTCAAACTCGAATTCGGGTCTCTTAACTTGATTCCGATCAATCAACCACTCGGTTATCGTGAACATTGTTTTAAATCCTATTATAAATGTGAACTTTATGTGTAGATTTTGATTTTGATTTAGATTTTAGGATTCAAATCATGTCAAAACATACATACATAGATCGTTTTTAAACAGTCTCGATAGCCGAGTGGTTGGATGATCGGAATTCGAGTCAATAGATCCTGGTTCGATCCCCTGGTGGCAGGCTCGTACCAATGAGTTTTACGTGGGATAAAGTGACAGGCTTACCTGTCAAATTGTCCCAAAAATGTCTTCGTGGAAAGGTAGGACGAAAGGGCTAACAGGTCTGGACCTCCGTCTTCCCGATTGTGAGTAATAGCGTGGAAGTTGTTTATTAATATTGATTAAAATAGGAAACTTCTTATCCTGAAAAAATTCACGGTTCCTGAAATGTGTGAAGGATCTCAGCGCATATTTCGCTTAACGGAATCTGTTTTGCAGTATATAAGAGTTCAAAGAGGAATATAATGCTTTAACTTCGTGAAATTAAATGATCCAGGCGAAATATCCATACAATGCACGGAAAGAATCTAGTTGCCTGATATAACTGAACATCAGAATTAAATTACTTACGCAAATTAAAATTTTTATGGGTTGCATATTTAACATTTTCGAATAAAAATGTTTAATTTTCAAATAAATACTGAAAATGCCAACTACAAATGAAAAATAAAAAAGGGACGTCATATTCTCTACCTAATTAGCTGCAAACTCGTGAAAGAACTCGACATGTAGCCAACGAGTGGAGACAATCTTGAGTTAAGTGTAATCCTAGCATAGTTTTTACCCTACGCAAATGTTCAAAGGAGTTTTGAAGAGTAACTTTTACAAAATTAGCTATGGAATAGAAAAATAATTTAAAAGCAGGTTCAAGTATAAGCAGTAGTATAAACATAAGTAATAGTAAGCATAAGCATAAGTATAAGCAATATTTTATTTATTTTTATTCAAGTATAAGTTGGATTTACTCCACGAAGGTTACGTTATTATTTATAATATACTTTATTAAAAATCTTTTTTATTATGATTCAAGAAGACATCTTCGTTGTTTCTTTTACCTTTTCTTCTTCTTCTTTACACTCTGTCGAAAGTCCATTGCTGAATACAGGTTTCTCAAAGATTGCAATAAAGAATAGTCCTGTGTTGTTGGTCAATAGGTTGTCACTCTATCTTGTGAACGTCGTCGAGTCTCTTGAGAGAGATCTTGTGAAAGTGTCGCATGGTAAACTGGCAACAAAAAAATTTATTGCAACCCCGATACATTTGCACCAGTAGTAACGATAAAAAAAATATGAAAACGCTTTTAATTATAGGATATCGATGAAAGACGAGCTAATACCTGCAACACCATCTCAAATTGAGGAATTTATAGAGGCGTCCTCACCCTAAAGACCTATGACGGAATGCATCATGAATATATTTAAAAGATAAATTTCACAATAATTTGCACCGGCTTCAACACATCAATTAGAAGTGCATATTTGAATGTTTTATTTTGATATATTAAACTAAAAAAGTTATTTTTGGGCACTTAATTTTTTGAGTTTAGTTTTAGTATTAGTATATAAAAATTCGCAGTAAGTACGATAATACTTTGAAAATTCCTGACATGGTCAGAATGGCATTACCTTGGAGACAAATTATATTTTTTTAGTTTTGCGATAGCAAATATTTACATAAAATAATGTTTTGAACAACTGAGTTGGGAATTTCCCCTTTTTAGGTTGTTAATAGAGGCCTCGGCCAGAGTTGTATAATGATCTACAATAAGTTGCTCTGTGTTTATATCTTATTAAATATCCAATTTATGTTATATTAGCAATATAACATAAATTGGATAAGTCACGATAGCCGAGTGGTTGGGTGGTCGGAATTTCGAGTCGAGAGACCCGAGTTCGATCCCCAAGTGGCAGGCTCGTACCAATGAGTTTTTTAAAAACTTACGTACGAATTATATCGTTGGCTTGGACAGAAAGGCGGCGACGGGCTCACCACCTGTCACGTTGTCTCGAAAATATCTTCGGTGGAAGGTGGGTCGAAGGGACTTAAATGTCTAGACTTGACCTCTGTCTACCCCTGTATTGGGAATTGCGTGAAGATATTTTATTTATTTTTATGTTATATTAGCGGAATTCCAATTTATGTTATAGAACTATGGTAACATTACGGTTTATGTTTGGTTACCGAAAGAATAATTTCGCATAACCGTCTATCAGAATGACAACCTATGACGCTTTATTGCGGGATGGACATATTAAAAAAAGGATTAAAAAGACGAATTTCAAATCTGCTATACTACCAATGAAACAAATATAATAGTTAGGTGTCAATAAATAGAGCTTCTTTTCCTATAATATAATAATGGATCTTTTGAAATAATATTAATTTAAAAAAAAAATATAATTTTAAATATTTTCAGGTTCGCCACTACCAATTGTAAAAAAAAAATATTCTTAATGATTTTTGGTTGTTACAAAAATACAGAATAAATTAATAAATAACTATAAATACAAGAGATAAAAAAATTTAAAACTACGAGTATAACTCAGAGATCCGAGCAAAGTTGGTAAAGGGGTTTCGAATTCGAATCAGGAGACCCGAAATCGATTCCCACTAGGGCGAGGCTAGGGCTCGAATTAATAATTTTTTTTTCCAAACATATTTCTAGTATTGGCTTGGGCACTAAGACGTCGGTATTTCATTTCCTGTCAACTTGTACCAGATCCAGAGGAGTGAGGGCCGAAAGGACTAAATTGTCTATGCCCTGGGTTACTCCAGTTTTGGGAAAAAGGTTAAGGAAAAAAATATTGAAGACGTGAAATATAGTCACTCGTTGAAATCTTTCCGTTGGTACATAACCCAATTTTAATTGATAAAGTTCTTTCAAAAATATTAAATTGGAAAGACCCATAAAAGAGGCATGACGATCCTCCGTCACATATAATATTCTTTAATATTAAATATTCTAGTACAATAAATTTATCTATATATAGACAGACACATGTAAAGGCCACTAAAGGCCGTAAGGTCTATCCTAAGATTTACCAGAATGGCCAAGCCTGGCACGCCAATTGGTAATCATTTCGTAAATAAGAAAGCTACCTGGCAGCTGCCTATTTTCATTTGGTATTTTTTAAATGTCATCGCACCATCTAGCGGTAGCCATTATGATTAAAAAGGCTGTACCCTTACCTCCTATAACAGAGTGGTATCTTCTTACGCCGATACCACACGGCAAAATAATTGTTAATTATTATTATTTTTTTATGGAAAAGGGAGGCAAACGTGCAGGTGGCTCACGTGATGGTAAGTGATTACCGCCGCCCATGAACACCCGCAATACCAGAGGCATAGCAGATGTGTTGCCGGCCTTAGAATGCCCCCCCCCCCCGAATTGGGGGAGAGGGGTGGGTGGGCATCCGGTTACCTGCACTCACCAGACGAAACGCAGAAGTTTGAGAGACTTCTTCTTCACGCGGGTATTACACTACAAAAGCTGATGCGTGGCTCTACCACTGTATTACATGTTCTTATGTATATTTTATAAACGCATCTTATGGCAAAAGACGCACGCACGCACGCGTCTTATGGCAAAAGACGGTTAAGGTCTAATATTTTTCTACCTGTATTTTATGCAACTTAATAAATAAATAAATCTTCATTCATAGTTCTTAACTGGATAGCCAGAAAAGACAGATTGCAGAGTACTTTTGACCAATTTTCGAGTAATTTGCTCACATGGTTTACGAATGTTAGTCTGAGCCTTCCGCGATCGCTTTTAATGTTAACTTTCACGCTGTATATTATCTTTTCCATTCGGTCTTCACTCATTCGCTCAACGTGCCCAAACCATAGAAGAATCCCTTTTAGTGATAAGACCATCTTTCAAACCTGCCATATTTAGAATATTCCATTTATTTAACAAAAATGTTACTGTTATGTTTATTGTAAATTTTCCGATAGGCTTTGCACAAAGAGCTTCCTTTGTTAAAGGGCCCACGATAGTAACACTTACTAATTGTTTATGGTGTGCCAGGATTTTTACTATTATTACTGTGTATCTCTTTTTTTCGATACGAAAAAGTCACGATAGGTAAATAAGACCCGAGTTCGATTCCAATGGGTAGGCTCGTACCAATCGGTTTTTTTTAAATACCTTATGTACGATTTACACCGTTGGATTGGACTTAAAATAAGTGCTTAGTAGAATACAGGTAAACAAGTATTTTTTTTTTGATAGCCGTGGAGGAAATGTTTTATGCACGAACGGCCAACGTATTCCTTGGCCGGGAGGCCACCGAAATGAACAGTGTCGGGCTCGAATCTCAGAAGGAGAAGCATACCGACTAAAACCATCCACGGGATGCTGTTGGCCCGGAGGCCTTTACAGCTAAAGAGAAGATAAACAAGTACTTTCATCCTTTTAGACGTCTCCGTAAAATAGATAAATATACACAAAAAATAAAAAAGTACAAGATCATTTACTACGGATATTTGCCACGTTATGTTGGTTATCGTTTCTCTTTTAAATATTAACCTCGAAATAAAATTGTTTCATGTAGTTCGTACGTTTTTTTTTTAACAATTTATACATTATAAAGTAGTTTGCAAATTACAGACAACCTAGATCAGTAAGAAAAGACAAGGATAATTATTAGAAGTAATGGTAATATTTAGTCAATAAATATTAGTTACAAACTATCATTATGGTTAATACTATGTTTTAACTACTAAGTGCTGCATATTAAATTACAAATATTTGCCATAGTGTAAAGATATATAGGTATACTAAATATATACGTAAGTTCACTGCAGAATATAGGCTGCTCTCGTTAAGAGGATTTGCTATAATCACAATGCATGGCAAGCGGATTGACAAGCGGATTGGCGATTACAGATATCTCGCACCTTAAACGCTGCTAACCGTTTGATTACATTTGATCTGCTATATTTCAAGATGGCTATCTTGAAATCTGTAAGGAGCAATTGTGATTTTAATGTTTTACCTTAGTCGTCTCTTATTATACCCGCGGCCAGAACGGATAGTTAAATTATTTGCTGAATAATCTAATTTTCATAAAGGAACAAAGCCCTTTCTTCTCGTGGGTTTCGAAAAAGGTGGCTAAGGGAAAAGCCTTGGCAATATCAATGGATAACGACACAAGAAGTCGGGATAACCACCTCGAAAAAAGAACAGACCAAAAAGAGACCAAGTGACGGGCAGCATGCCGTGAGGATAGAGCAAGCTGAGTGAGGCGATTAGGTAAAACCTACCACGGGAGAGGCCTGTGCCCCGCAGTGGAATATTACAGGCCATTATGTATATAAGAGAGCAAAATCATTACACAATAACTTAGAACATATGTCGTTCCTGTTCGTAATCCTGTTGATACTATGAATAGGGTAAAAAAAAAGAGGAAACAGACCACCTAATTGTAAGTAATAATTACTGCAGCCCACAACAATGAAATTCGGTATGGTATAACCGAACTGGAGCCACAAATAAATAATAAACAAATATATATTCTTCACACCATTCCCAATACAGGGGAAGACAGAGGTTTAGTCTAGACAATTGAGTCCCTTCGACCTACCTTCCACTAAAGATATTTTGGGACAACGTAACATGTGGTGAGCCAGTCGCCGTCTTTATTTCCAAGCCGACGATATGAATCGTACATAGGTTTTGAAAAACCCCATTGGTACGAACCTGCCACCTGGATCGAACACCAATCCCCAGGTGGCACCACCACCCAACCACGGTTATCGTGACTTATAAATAAATATATAATATGTATATATCGGTGATATTCACCTATCTACTGCCTCGCCACGGTATTTCTGAAACCATGAGGCCCAGAGACTTGAAGTTTGGTAGAAATATTCCTTTGTATATAAATATTGCCAAGCAGAGATTAGCTATAAAGGATTTCGGGTAAACTCCACCCATACAGGGATAAAGATGGAGCGCCGACCTGCACAATGTTTCGGGGAGTCGATGGATGTAGATGACACAGGACCGTTCTATGTGGCAATCTTTGGCGGAAACCTATGTTCAGTAATGGACTTCTGATAGCCTGTTATGATGATGATAATGATGGTGATGAAAAGTATAAAAAGGTGCGAGGGGATTTGAAATTTTCACTTCTACAAAATTATTGTAATTCGTAATGGTTACAGTTCAAAATTATCAGATTTAACATATGTATTATTACATACATCGGTAAGTCAACGCGGGCGAAACGCATGACAAACACCTAGTTTGAAAATATATTATTAAACAATTTTTTTCCAAACTGTTTTATAAAGTAGCGTTGATGCCTTTCGTATGAAAGGCTTCAACGCTGAAATTATCCATGCGTGTCGCAAATTAAAACCTTTGATTTCAACAAAAGCATACTTTTTTACAATCCCGACGCAAAAAGAAGGTATTGTAAGACATAGCGCCCGAAATTGTACAGAGGCAGGTAAATTTTATTATTACCCTTATATTGGGCTCTGTTATGTTGTATCTAATTAACTTCGCCGCTAGTTTCTAACCGACTATCCTGAAAAAAGCTAGTTTATCGAAACGAATGTTTGTATAGTATACAAAAAACGAAAGGAATATTTGTATCGTAACAAAAGGGGTACATGATATTTGTGTCATCATCTTTTGTACGTAGATTATATATTAAATTTGTTATTTCTTTGACATTCTCGGACGAATCGACAGTTCTTATATTGCATCACTTGTCATTAAAATCCCCTTTTTTATCTGGTGGTATCTTATTTAAATATAAAACACAACATAAATAATAATTTCCGCCTCAATGGGCATGAACACCATTTTGGGCAAATTAAGTTTTAGATGCAGACTGCATCTGTAACTCTTTATAATTTTACTCCTGTTATTTAATTTTTAATATTAATATTATTTAATAAATTTTTAATATTATAGCTATAAGATAATATTATAGATTTAAGATATTATCTAATATCAGTAATATTCTTTTTAACTGTTAAATTTAAACTGCATTAGTAACTGATATTTTCATTAGAACCATTTCTTGAAGTAAAAAAATAGAATTTTTTAATACAAAAATGTTTTGTTGTATACTAGTTGCATATTCTCGTCCGTGTTCCATAAATCGCAGTTTGTTTTTAAACTTCGTGTCAAACAACAATGTTGAGAACAAAGCGAAACATAAACATTTCATTATTTATGTTTAGAAAAAGCTATTTTTAGAAAACAGAATTTTTTTTTCTCATTTTAAAGGCTATTGCGAAACTGTAGAGATAACATATATAACAGATTGAATAATTAACTTTTAATAAAATATAAAAGAATTTTAAAATGTAACTCACCACCAATTACCCGTGACGGCTTGAATAAGAATAAGCAAAGAACACAAAACTTTCCAAAAAAGCTTCATAATGCCTCAAAGTTACAATAGAAAAAACACTTTAAATATCTTATTTAAAAATAAAATAAAATCACTTTAAAAGTTATTCACTTCACTTTAACACAGCGGAACATCAAAACAATAACAAAAGTAATATTTGCATTTCTTTAGCAAACAAAATTTTAAAAAACCAAACAATGTTGAGCAACAGGCACAAAACAATAACATAACATTTTAATCACAAAACAATTTGAAAAATTGCAAAATTAAAAAAAATTGGTAAAACCAAACAAACTTTTTACAAACTTCCGTGAAAGTTTATGCCGATGACAAAACCCAAAAATGGAAACAATGATCAGGTCAAAATAATAGCGAGATCAATTTAAAAATAAAAAGAGCGACAGTATTCCTTTTTCAAATTCGAAAGAGACTTGGAACGGTTATGTTTAGACGAGCGACGCGCCTGCGATCCGTGCGCATGGAAATACAAAACCAGACTGGCTTGCTTTTAAGTCGTTTGTAAGTATTCCATGGGATTCGCTGTAAGGGGAAGGGTCGCATTGGAGGGCGCATAAATGCAATACAAGCACAAGCACGAGTTCATCCTTTAAAGCCCTTACCACGAGTTACGACAACTCTACTGCACTTCGAAATGTCAAGGCAAAATATATGTCTGTCTACACATTCCATGACTGTGACTACAGAGAATCGCGTAAACAGCTACGATTCTTAATAAATGCACGGGCATATTCCAGAAAACATTAATTCTCAGCTTACAGCGACATAAGTAGTTAATGCGAAGAAATATCACCAGCATTCAAATTGATTACTTGATCGACTTGAATTTAGTGTCGCATAATGTAGTTTACTTATTGCGCTGATCATTCATTCTAATTAGCTCAACTAGTAACCGATTGTAAAGTTAACGTGCCTTGGTAATGTTGAGATTTACATAAAGCAGATAAGATAGAGTCTGTCATATTTCCTCTAACAACCAGATCTGAGTGGATTCTTGATTGGATATACGTATATACCAGAGTATCGAGCAATGGAAAATGTTGTTACCTTATAATTTGAAATGCTACGCACTGACATTACAACTGATTAAAGTTTATTAACTCTGAGATTGCTATAGGATCTACTTACGAAATAGCACTAGTCTTTGCCCGCGAGTTCGTCTGTATCACATACAGGAACTGTAAATTTTTACAAATACCTTGAAAGTACTTTTAGTTGAGCTTACGGCATTACGACATGGATATTTATATTTATTTACCTTTTAGCACCCAAAAATATTTTAAATTCATATTAGGAAAAGAATTTTGAGATTGTAAAGATTAACTCTTTCAAAGGCTTTTAAATTAGTTTTGACATTGGCAAAATATATTTTTTTATCTTCACTCAATTTCCCATACTGGCGTATAGAGAGGTCTAAACAATGAGTACTTTTGCCCATATCAAGACTTATTTAGGATAACGTATCAGGTGTTGAGCCTATCGCCAAAGCTAACAATACAATATAAATATTTTCACAAATAATATTTTTTTTTTTTTATATATCCTCACGCAATTCCCAATACAGGGGTAGACAGAGGTCAAGTCTAGACAATTATGTCCCTTTGACCCACCTTCCACCGAAGATATTTTGGGACAACGTGGCAGGTGGTGATCCCGTCGCCGCCTTTATGTCCAAGCCAACGATGAAATTCGTACATAAGTTTTCTTTTTAAAAACTTATTGGTACTGCCACCTGGAGATCGAACTCGGGTCTCTCGACTCGAAATTTCGACCACCCAACAACTCGGCTATCGACAAATAATATTAATATGTAAAATAATATTAAACATCCATGTCTAGAATACAAATATCATATTCATCACAAAAATGTTTGTCTTTAGTGGGTTTGTAACTTGCAACCCTTAGCTTCGAAGGCAGGGTGCCTTACCAAGCTCTACCAACTCAGTTCTCGGGTGTTGAAATTAAAGGCAAGCAAGCAGATTGCATCTTTAACGTTTCCGCTCTTCACCGGTCTGCTTAATTCTGGTCTGATATGTTGGAGATTGTTATCCCGCCACCTTACGTTTGCCACTACAATATTGAAAATTTTCCTTAGTCGGCAAAGCAAGGGGTGACATATTCTTTCGCAATTACCGCACCTTTCATACACATAAAATGTAAGAATCATTAATCGCTTAAAAATGCTTTGTCATTTGAATCGTTTAAAACAGAAAACCATCTCTTCTTAGATATTTCTAGACAGAAACTAGAAATATTGCCGTAACATGTAATGCATTAAAGGTATGTAATTTGTTTTGTAGATTGCCATGGTAATTGTTTTTGTAACCTAACAAATTGTATTATTTTTGTTACTTTCTTTAAAAAAATATCTTTCAAAAGATATTTTATCGAAGAGATATTTCGGGACAACTTGACTGTCCCAGCCAACGATGTAAGTCGTACCACCTGAGTATAGAACTCGGGTCTCTTGGTTCGAATTCCGATCACACAAGTACTCGGCACTCGGTAATCGTGACTAAACACTTTCTTCTTTCTATCAATAGACTTAGCCAGGAAGCTAGGCAGAGTAACTCATCGAAATGGATTTAAAAGTATTAAAAAATAACGGATAAAAAAACGATGGTCAATGGGTTTTACCTACTAGGCATTTTGTTACCCCATGTTTACGACCGCACCAAACTGTAATTGCATCCTATCACACGGACCGATATACCAACGAATTAATAGTTTTTAGGTACAAAAACTGCACCCAGTCCAGTTATACTATATTTACATAACTGAGATACATATTTTTTTATTTAATCCATCGTAAAATCTTTGACCATTGAATAAAATTGTAAAGTTTTGAAAGTGGCATGGTAATGTCTTCTGATGCATACCTTAAAGACCAATAGTCATGTTTTAATTGGCTGACGCAAACAATTCATAGCCGTCTTAACCATGTCATATTGGTTTAAGGATTCACAACCCCATTTCAGACCGTAAATGTAGATGGTGACTCATTAAAAGGCCTTTAAGATGAAAATGGCCATAGAAATGGTAGGATAATCATCTTAACAATTACCAGACACGTAACGAGTAGCAGTATCTAAAGGGACTGGCTCTGGGATCGCCAATCGCTTGCAAAAAGTGGCGTTTAAGATAAATTGTATTTTCTAAAAACGCCTCTAAATTAAACTTCTCTAAACTGGTAAGTAAATAAATATGCTTATTAATTTCTTGACCATGGTGATATCGGCATGAATACATTTTTTCATGCGGATCGTAAGAGTCGACTTAAAAAAAGAAAGAGAAGCCTTGATAATATGAATTACTACCGACATGGGACGGCATAATCATCTCGAAAAATATCAAATTAAATTAAGACGACCGGTGATGAGCAACGTATGAGGTACGAGGTGTCTGAACTGTGTTCGCCAATCCGCTTGCCTAGCGTGACGATTATGGCAAATACTAGTTACGAGAGAGATCTCTATCCAGCAACGGACTTTAACAAGTCGTTTTGTACGTACCTATCAATTACTTAAAATATTTACATAATATTGCAAGAAACAATAAAACTAAATGAGATCACAGAGAATATGATAAAAAAATTCTGATTCTATGTACTTTTTGTACACGAAGCATTAAAGGATCTCTTCGATATTTTTCGATCTTTTAGATACATTACAGATTTGACTGTAACTATTTATACCAAATAAAAATACTTTTTATCAATTCAACGAGGTGTATAATTAGTATTACATACGCACGTACATAATTCCAGTGGAATCGATATATTAACATGTCGTAAGCTTGAAGCCATAGAGTTATAGATAGCTTGAGATTATCAATTCAATTTACCGTATTACTGATGTATTCAATCCTTCTAAGCTCTTGTCGTTGCCCTTTAATTTATCTGTTAATATTGAGAAAACTGATCAACTATGTAGTTAAGTATCTTATCGATTTTTATTTTATTCGACAACCCGATTACCTTTTTGTTTGTGACATTGCCTCCGAAGCTGATGGATACAGTTGGAATACCTCTAGGGGTAAACATTTGTTTAATGAATATAAATGTTTATATTGTTTAAAAGAATTTTCTTCGGGATACATATATACTATGTCATGCGTATATTGTAATGTATGCATGGACATTAAGACGGCGATAGGCTCACCACAGTCCTAAATAGACTTCGATAAAAAGTGAATCAAAATCACTCAATTGTCTAGACCTCTGCCTACCCCAGTAATAGGAAAATTGCATGATGATAAAAGAAATATTTAAGTGCATAAAACTATCTTGTTTAAACATACTAAACATTCAAGACCGTAAAAACACTGAAAAAAAAGAATATGCAGAATTAATAACAAATCAGCAGAGCAATGATTTTATAGAATGATTTACAATGTCCAATAAAGCTATCGGTTATGTAAGTATCTATTGACGTCAAACATTTTGTTGATGCAAATTTGTGAAAATCGATTCCAATAACATCCTAGTATATTCCATTACAACATTCTAGTACATACAACTAGCTGACTCTAACAACTACGTCTGCGCCACGTTTGCTAATTTAAAAAATATTTAGGAGACGATTTGAAAATACTTTTCTGAGTGTCATATATAAGTGTATTTTATATATATTATATATAAGTGAGTGCCTATATCGAGGAATGAGAAACTGATCTAAACTTTTAGGTTAACTTACAATAGATTAAAATTCACACACACAATAATAAGAAATAAATTCGTATATTATTTTTGTTTTAATTTGCTATAGAAACAGTTACACTAGCTTTAAAAAGATTTCCAGAAGAACTACGTACAACATAATGTTAAGCAAATAACATTTTATAATATTTTGAAATAAATAGTTGTTCTGTGCACCGCTTGTGAGCTGCTCACGCACTGCTCTGGTGCAAGCAATTCTGTCCGCTTCCATACTGTATATTTTAGTAAATTTTCCACTCCTTTATTTAATTGTCCACTCTAATAAGTATTTATTACATATTATTCAGCATTAGCAATAAGAAACGTACTGAGCGGGTGAGCGGGCTGAAAAAAGTATCTGGCAAGAGATCGGTCCGCAGACGGTGCAGGAACGTCGCGCAGACGCGAGCGGCGCATTTGCGGCGTATTTGGCGGATTTAGATACACCCTTAAAATGTGGCATTTGAATATTAAGGTGTTATAAAGAGATATTTAAAATTACAACTAATGTGTGTATTACACGACGTGAGTACCGATCCCGCTCGTGTTAGTTTAAACTCAATAACGTTTCACCATATAGATAAATAAATAAATATATAGATCTCGTATATAGATAAATAAAAAATACATATATAGATAGGAACAACATCACATACGTTGCTCCGATCCAATAATATAAGATGCTAAAGCACTTGAAGTATGGGAATCGGAAACAACGAAGGCACCACAAACACCCAGACCCGAGAAAATGTAGAAAAAGAGGTTTTCTATATTGACCCGTCCGGGAATCGAACCCGGGACCTCTAGATGGTGACACCTTGAAAACCGGTGTTTACGCCACTCGTCCACGGAGGTCGTCTAAATAACGTTTCAATAAAATGAATATTTAAACCAGGCAGGATTCGTTGACTATGGCGCTTAATTTAATTTTGCCACCTACGCAAGCTTACGCACTTCATGCATCATATCTGATGTGGTACTCTTTCGCTTCTTTCAGTTATTCCATATTATATTATGTACATGTAGTAATCCTACTCAGCCCGGAAGTCATTTAAATGAATGAATTATATTTTATTTGCAAGAAAATGATATAGGTTGTCTTATTATTTAAGTTTAGTTCCGCATATTTCGACGGCAGAAATCCGACATGCAAATTACTTAAAGATACGCCTGAGTCAGTACAACACTGGCCCCTTTCTGTCCTGTAACAACAACACATTTGAACTACGGTATAAAGTATGTATACATTCGGTGTAAATGCACAGTGAAAGTCCTATTGTTGTCCTAGGTCTAAGACAACCCGGGCCATGACACCTTATTCGTTTTAAAATATTTAGGCATCCATGGGCTATAGATGATACTTACCATCAGGAAAACTTCTCTTATTTTCCCCCTAATCTATTTAAAAAACGTGTGCACGTTTAGATACCGCATAACAACGATAACTGAGGCACTAATCATTGTTATTGCCATAAACATTCATATATTACACAAAAATATGTTTGTTAAAGATACATTAAGCATCTTTAACAAACTTCTCAACAGAAATATAATGTACCTACCTGCCACAACCACCACCTGTACAACCTACGGAAAAGATATAATTATATATATCCTACATATATCTTATTTATACATATTCGTATACTATACAATAAAAATTTTTTATAAACTTCTCAATTCTTTACATATTAATAATTATTAACTCAATATTAATAATATCGGAGTGTCGGTCTGTAATTCTAAATTAACAGCTTTTCACTAAATTCATTTAAATACGTTACGTACTTTAAAAAAAATTGTCTATCTATCTTTCCGATTGTTCAGGCTAATCTCTGAAACGGCTAGACCAATTTTAACGGAGACTTCACTGTCAAGTAACTGAAGTTATAAGGAGTAACTTAGGCGACCTTTATTTTAGAAATATAATAAAAATTCCACTTTAACAGCGGGGAAAGCCGCAGACTGCAGCTAGTAGCTACTATGTTAGCCTAACGTACAAACGTTATCGACTACTACACAGGGGTTAATAGATCCTTCAATTGTAGCTATTGCGGCCAATGTACGTTAAACGCTAAAATGGCTATTTTAAATTGTTTTGCACATTATTTCATTAAGACGTCTCGAGACGTTCACGATACGTAGGAATTCAACTTTCCGTAACGTTTGATCGGTAGATTGACACTGATTCTATTTAATGGAACAATATGGGGGATCCTGCTCTGGAGCTGTATGATATGATCTTGAGTATGATAGATCAAGTATTAAAATTATCTACTTAGCACACGGCTTGCCTTCTACTACAGAACCTGAGAGTAGAAACAGTGAATGTAGAATCCACTGTCTGTAATTTGAACTGGTACCCTGAGATGGTTTTGTCTACCTTGGTAGCCAATTCCATCTTTATAACTTTTCTCTTAATCGCCTCTTAAGATACAAATGGATATAGACCGGGGTGGTAAAATCTCACAACGATATGGCAGTGGACTTTTAATAGGTTGTTATGGTGGTGAACTAAATCATCATAAACTTTTTAAAAGAAATTTTGGCTCACGGCACAATAAGTAACAGTTCCTGAGTACCAACTGCAATAAAAAGGTGGTACCTTTATACCTTATTAACTCTTAGGGAAAAATTTAAAATAAAAAAATACTAATACATCGGTAAAACCATGCTGTAGTTTGTCCCGAAACAAACAATTTATCGCATTATAGTAAAAACTAGAGAGAGATGGTTTTATTGAACTCTTTTCTTATACTTAATCGAAAACAGTCTAAACTGATGCCGGTATTCAAGCACACCTTCGTCATCGCAATTGGCGGGAAAACTGCCTCAAAACAATACCTGACAAAACCAGCAGACCGGTAACGGGCAGCAACTTCTATGGTGCAAGATGTCTACATACTGTGATCGCCTATCCGCTTACCGAGCTTGGCGATTATGGTTAACCCTCCCACAGAAGAGGCCTATGTCAAACAGAAGACTTTTGCAGTTCGTATGTGTGCGTGTTGTTACGTATCTTTTTTTTAATAAATCATCGACAACATAAAAATTCGGCCAACTTTTTTTTAATATTCCATGCAGATTTTATTACGGTCGTATATTAAAGCAAGTTAGTAGAGATAAACAAATTAATAAGCAGTAAAAATGTACAATATAGACATTCAAGTTTACACTGAGCTTTATAAAGACGTATGGTTCTGGTTTTTAGCGTTGAGTGATTTGAAAACACCCTGATGATTGACTGCTGATACAAACCAGTATTTCTGATAAATAAATAACCTAACAGTGATGGAGCCGATACGTGTTATCGATAAATATTTTTAAACTAACGAATTCATCGATAACACGCGTTTATAAAATTATATCTGTATTTGTTAAATATATTATATATATTGAATACTTCGGCGAGACCGATCAGATAATTGAATAAAAATAAATACACGGTGGAATGAGTAAAAGTTAATTTGAATTTATTTAAATATTTACAATGTTAGGGAATTCGTTAGCCATTGCTTGGAAATTGGTAAGAATTTACCAATCTCCAAGCAATGGCTAACGACAGATGGAGAGATAACTATTTCAAAAATTACTATACCTAAAAAATTTAAATATAGCTGCAACGTCTAAGGTGCAAAGTGTCTGCCATTTTGCTACAATGTATTTTATAATGTCGTTATCAATATTTTCTAATAAATTATATTTATCAAATCTTCCAGTAGCTAAAATCACCACACAAATCGTCACATAATTCCAAATGTCGATAACTTTTCATTATAAAAAGTTTACAAAATTTGTATAAAATATAATAATTAACCCAGTGTATGACTGGGTTAATCGGTTATAATTAGGTTAAACGGTTTTCATTAATGCATATTCAAAAATTATAACAGGTCAGTTAACTTTAAATAAAAAATAAAACGTGATTTTTTTCTACAAAAATCAACATAAAAATTATGAAGTGACTAAAAAAACTTCAATGTCGATATACAGCACGCAATCACTATTTTAGAACATCAGTTTAGTGTAAACTTAACGCGTTTACTCAAACCCGATGTTTTTACTCGAGCAGGCTTGACGGGCGATGATGTCTACACCAGTCTACGCCAGGCCACCGCCAACTGATCAATTTAAAAAGTATAAAACGCACTAATGGCGCCATTTCCGCTGACCGCGTTCTTTTTTCAAAGTATGTCGACTATGACATTTATTATTCTTTACCAAAGTTTACTTTTTCACGGGTACCGAGAGATGAAGTCTCAAAACGCAGTAGCCAGTTTGTTTTATGATTTTAGCTTTAAAGAAAAGGAAAATTACTGGCATAGTGCTTTGAAGCGACGTCGCATCTAGATATCTTACAGCAATTCATTCATGAGGAAATAGAATTCATCCAAAAATAAACCATAAAGTGTAGCACCGATTATCCTACTCACTGAAAGAAACGCAAAAGTAATATATGCTACTATTTTACGTAGACATTTTGTGAGGTGGTGGCCCTCCTTAGAGCCTAAAAATCTCCCCTCTATTATTATTTTCCTCCAGATCCTGTTTGCGGCACCAACTGGGTCAAATGTAAATTTAAGCTATTCTTTTCAAATTTAGACAGAGGTCTAGACAATTAAGCCACTTCGACCCACCTCCCACCGAAGATATTTACATTACAGTCGTCGCCGTCTCAATGTCCATGCCAACGTTATAATTCGTACATAAGTTTTTGAAAAAAAACCCACTGGTAAGAGTCTGCCACCTGAGGATCAAACTCGGGTCTCCTACTCGAAATTTCGACCAACCTATCACTAGACTATTGTAACTTTTAAAAAATAGATATATTACTGTAAAACATGACTGGAGAGAACACCATGGTTACATCCGATTTGACTTAAACATAAAACAAATTAAAATTTAATTAATTAAAAAAATTTTAATTCATTAATATATTATTGAATTTTATACCTATACTAAAAAAAATTCTCTGACCCTCGCACCAGTACTAGAACTGCTCCTTTTCACTAATGCGTGGATTGATTTGATTTGTAGGAAGGGACAAATAAAAATATATGTTACCGTTACTACGCGGCCATAATATAGCCGTGTGGTAACGGCGTAAGAATATTGCCACTACCTTTCTTCCCGTAGCTGTCGTAAGAGGCGACTAAGGGAAACAGCCTTGAATATCATTATGGCAATCGATAGATGGCGGGATAACCATCCCTAAAAATATCAGACCAAAATAATCATACTGAAGATGAGCAGCAGCGTCTGGTACTGCGAGCGCCAATCCGCTTGCCAAGTGTGGCATCCTTCCTATGGGAGAGGCCTTTGCCTTCCAGTGGACTTTAACAGGCCGTTATGTATGTATATATGTAAGTAAAAATATAAAATAAAAAGATATATTATATCCAATAATCATGCTTCACGCAATTACCTATGGTGTAGTAGTTAGTGTAGGCAGAGGTCTAAACAAAAAGGAGGCGAGCCTATTGCCATCTTAATGACCAAGCTATTGGTACAATATACTTACATACGTAGATATCTACGCAGATAAATATTGATATACACATATAAACATCCATAAAATGAATATATATACATAGAAGAAACATTAAACATTCAAATCTGTCTTTCCCAATCCTGGGGTAATCAAAAGTCAAGTTAAGACAAAGACATCTTGGTCCTTACCAATTTTGACATTATTTGGAACAATGAGACAGTATAAGACATCTTATAGTAACTTGGATACTAAGAAGACATTGAGTGTCACATTATGCTTATACAATCCTTATAAAAATCTTAAATTAGGTCACGATGGCCGAGTGATTGGGTGGTTGGAATTTCTGTATTAGGAGTTGGGTGAAAATATTTTTTTTAAATAAAAATCTTACACAAGTTTTGAAAATAAAACTCATTGTTACGAGCTGTCCACCTAGGAATCGAATTTGGGTCTCCTGAATCGAAGTACGATTACACCACTATCATGGCATGGCCATCATGACTATTTATTATATAATAAAAAAGAGTTTTACAGTTACATCTTCTACCTTCAATTTATAAAAAGATAATACCAACATAACGCGACAGTAACACTGAGCAAAGATAAGACAATCTGGTACTCAATGGGTTCCTTGCAGTATTTTATACACATCAAATTCAGAAAACCCTTATTTTGGCTTTAAGATTTTACTTTTACTAAATTAAGGACATCTTTAAAAAAGTGCGACAACCTTAAGTCACGATTGCCGAATAGTAGGGTGATCGGAATTCGAGCCAAGAGACCCGACTTAGATCCCCAGGTGGTAGCCACATACCAATAGGTTTTTCCAAACACTAATTTACGATTTATATCATTGGCTTGCACGAAAAAATGACGACGGGCTCACCACCTGTCACGTTGTCCCATAAAAGTCTTCGGTGGAAGGTGAATCGAAAGGACGTAATTGCCCAGACCTTTTAGCAGTGGTAGAGCCACGCATCAGCTTTTGTTGTTGCATGAATGGGCTGGCTCGACCGGCGAAGTACCACGACCTCACGAAATACCGGCGTGAAATAGAAGTCTAACAAACTTCTGCGTTTCGTGATGAGAGCTAACCGGAGGCCCACATACCCACTCCCCCAAATCTTGGCGTTCTAAGGCCGGCAACGCCAAAAAACCACTGTCTATTTCTACTAAATAAATGTCAACTTTAAAAAAATTAGAAAAAAACCCTTAAAGAATTACAGAGTATATAGTAAGTTTTGACGAAGTATGCCTGCAATATGCAACATTAAAGTGAACATTAAAAGAGTCATGAAGATAAAGATATGCACAAGCACGGCCTCTTCTAAACAGCATACTATTAAACGACTATCGTTATAACAGCTTAACACCGAAAATAAGTACAAAATGTAATAAAATGTAATAATATATCATCACGCAATTAGTCCCTAACGGGGTAGCCAGACATCACCAAGTCTTACGATTTTTGTATTAGTACCTCTTTTCTATCCTATTAGTAAAAAACTATTCCTAATAGTTTTTTCCCATTAGTTATGTTTCCTGGACTTGCTTTTATTCCGGTGAAAGTCAATCTAATCTATAAAACTGAACCCTATGGAACATAATTTATGACTGTCGCGCAGTAGCGGCCTCTAGCCGCGCGATGAAGTAAACAAAAGAATAAAGATTCGCGCTCTATGAATAAAATAAAAATAGCGTGAGATGATATCGGCGGAACGAGCTGAGTATGGAATATGCCGACTTATTATACTCCTAATAACCGGATCGTATTAACTTCGTTTGTAGCTCATCGATGCTCTAGATACGGCTTTTGTATAAATCTAAAATTCAGAGTTACGTAAACCATTATGTAATGTAAAATAAAATAAATAAATATCTTCACGCAATTCCCAATACAGGGGCAGACAGAGGTCTATGCAATTTAGTCCCTTCGACCCACCTTCCACCGAAGATATTTTCGATACAACATGACAGGTCGTGAGCCCGTCGCCGTCTTTATGTCCAAGCCAACGATATACTTCGTTCATAACTATAAGTCACGATAGCCGAGTGGTTGGGTGGTCGGAATTTCGAGTCAATAGACCCGAGTTCGATCCCCAGTTGGTAGGCTCGTACCAATGGGTTTTTCAAAAACTTATGTACGAATATCGTTGGCTTGGACATAAAGACGGCGACGGGCTCACCACCTGACACGTTGTCCCGAAAATATCTTCGGTGGAAGGTGGGTCGAAGGGACTTGATTGTCTAGACTCGACCTCTGTCTACCCCTGTATTGGGAATTGCGTGAAGATATTTTCTTTATTATATTTTATAACTTTTTGAAATATATTGTAATGTAATGTTAGTATCTCTAAATCTCTATTATTTTCTAAATTTATTTTTCATACAATCAGCAGATTAGAATTGAAACAAAAAGCATTAGTCAAGGCCTCGTAAAGTGAAGTAATTAACAAAGTTAGTTTATAGAGATGAACAACAAAGAATAAAAGAAAAAAGGCATCCGAATATTTTTGTTAAGTTTAAAATACGAATTTAGTACGTGACGGCATAGATAGATTTATCTTTCATATGTCATCATATTTAAACTTATCACAGTATTGTTCAAGCGAAAATAAACAAATAAATTATTACATACAAACATACTTATATATCGGCCTGTTAAAGTCCACTGCAGCGCATAGGCCTCTCCCATAGGGAGAATTTGCTACAATCGCCAGGCTTAGCAGGCGGATTGGCGATCGCAGTAGCAGACCACTCGCACCTCAGACGCTGCTGCCCATCTTGGTTTGATTATTTTGATCTGATATTTTTAGAGATGGTTATCCCGCCATCTATCATCTATCTATTGCCATAACATTATTCAAGGCCGTTTCCCTTAGTCGCCTCTTACGACACCCACGGAAAGAAAGGGAGTGGCAAAATTCTTACACCGTTACCACAAGGAATAAATAAATTATTATAAAATAAATTATTATATAAATAAAAACAAAAACAAAAAATTTTTAATATTTTTATTTGACCAGTAGTCAATAGGAAATCTTAGAATGAAACTTGTCACACATAAAGTATTATTTTTTGCCTGAACTGTCTGTACGATTCTAAGATCACCCTATCAATGTCTTTAAGGCATTTATAGATTATTCATTTGTATCTCGCAATATCGATTCTTTTATGTTATTGTTTGGCCGTCGTTTTGTCTAGTCCTCCCGTATGAAACGTAATTGGTAGTCAAAATATTACAAGCTACTATCTGCCATCCATAAAAAAATATTTACTTGCAACGTAAGGTTCATATTCCTTTAAGCGGAAAGTAAATGTCCATTGCCAATGTGTCACTGAGCTTTTACTTTGTACAAGTTCAATATTGTCTTTATGTTTAATGTATTTTTTGACTAGCTACTTATATAGCGAGTAAATTGTATGTTGAAAATTAACAATTTTCCATACTTTCCTATTTGTTAAAAGTTACATATTTGAATGAAAGAATGAAAATTTTACAGCCTACAATACAAATACGATTTGACCTTCATGGACGAGTGGCGTACATACCAGTTTTCATGATGTCAATAGGTCTGAGGTTCCGGGTTTGATTTCCGGTCGGGTCAATGCCGAAAACACTTTTTCTACATTTTGTCGGGTCTTGGTGTTTGTGGCACCTCCGTTGTTTCTGGTTCCACAACAGCTTAGATACTTTATGAGCTTAAGATATTGACTGGGTTGAGAGCAATGTATGATATGTTATGCCTTCTATTTTCTTAAAAAGTAATCAGTCTTTATTGGATTTGGCTTTCGTTGCCCAACGAGCTGACGTTCGACATAATGGTGGTTACCGCAGCCCATCGACATTCTTTTGTTTAAATGACTTAAAGGAAACTACTTAAAAACAACACTACTACAAAGTAAAAATAGGAGTCACGAGTAGGTAGGGTGCTCGGAATTTCGAGTCAGGAGACCCGAGTTCGATCCCCAGGTGGCCGGCTCGTATCAATAGGTTTTTTCAAAAACTTTAGTACGACTTTTAACAGTGGTAGAGCCACGCATCAGCTTTTGTTGTTGCATGAATGGGCCGGCTCGACCGGGGAAGTACCACGACCTTACAGAATACCGGCGTGAAGTAGAAGTCTAAGAAACTTCTGCGTTTTCTGAGTTCGTTCTGGTGAGTGCAGGTAACCGGAGGCCCACACAGACCCCCCTCCCCCAATTCTGGGGGGGGGGGGGAGTACAAGACCGGCAGCGCATCTGCTATGCCTCTGGTATTGCGGGCGTTCATCGGCGGCGGTAATCACTTACGATCACGTGAGCCACCTGCTCGTTTGCCTCCCTTTTCTATAAAAAAAGACTATATCGCTGGCTCGGACATAAAGACAGCGACGGGCTCACCACCTGTCACGTTGTCCGGAAAAGATCTTCAGTGGAAGGTGGGTCGAAGGGACTTAATTATCTAGACTAGACCTCTGTCTACCCCTGTATTGGGAATGGTCACCCCATTCACAATACACTAATACAAACCAAAGAGGAAATAGCCACTCCGTTTTAATAAATACAATACTATACATGCTTGCGCATGCTTACCGCACGCCACGCATGGCAAGCGAATTTGTGATCGCAGTACCAGACACTTCGAACCTTAGACACTGCTTCCCGCCACCGGTTATGAGAAACACTCTCTTACTAACTCTCTTACTCTTTACTCACACTGTTGGGCCTATTTTTTTTTTTGGATAACCATGGAGGAAAATACTTTATACACGAACGTTTCCTGACCGATAGGCCACCGAAACGAACAGTGTCGGATTCAGATCTCTGAAGGAGAAACATACCGACTAAAAACCATCCACGGGATGCTGTTAGCCCGGAGGCCTTTACAGCTTCATCTGAGAAGAACTGCGAGAACGAAGGCCCGCAGATGAAAGAAAGAAGAGAACAACGTTGTAACGCACTCGAAAACTCGCTCTGTAACGAAAGCGAGGACCTTCGACTTACGGGAGGAGGTCCCCTCCTCCCGTAAGGGGTGGGGGGGAGTTCTTCAGTGGACTTCTATAGGCCGCTATTATGAACAGTTCCTTGGCAGAAATAACTAATGATGAGAATAATAAATGTACTTTCTTTTTTTAGGAATATCAGGGTTCTCACCTAAGACCACATCTATCTCTAGCCTATATCAATGATAATGTTACAATAAAAAATATATAAATTAAAAAATAAAAACTACGACACAAAATTAAATGCAGATTGGTTTGCGGTATTTTGTTGCTCTGCACTTTAAAACGTATAGATTATAGAGCAACCATCAACCAACATGCGCCACAAATTTTAACAGAATGACTATATTATGATATATATAGACGGCGATAGGTTGTGCCAAATAGGCTTCAGAGAAAGGTGGGCCGACTTCACGGTCTAGACATGTGCCTAACCCTGTATGGGAGTTTACGTGAAGATTTAAAAAAACGACATAATATTGAGGAATTTTAAACTGCTGCTCGTCTTCTGAGCTAGATGTGAAGGTCTATTCTCATTCCCAAAACCTCGATACCTTCCTCTTTTCGATATCGATGGATCTCATTGTGCGGATACCTTTAATATTTGAAACCACTGCAACTAAATTTGCCGCTTTGAATATGAGATATTACAAACAATAACCGCGTCGCAGCCATGTTGTTTCCGATGACGTTTAGACGCCATATTGCGTCGGGTTGCGTTCCGAAACTTGTGCACGGAACAAAGGGGTTCCAGTTTCAATACAATAGGTAGTAAATGGATATCGAAGATTATATTGATTGGTACGATGCACAATATGCTAATTTTGTGTTTAATATCAACAGCCCGGAGCGAATGGTTATCGATTATCAGACCGGGAATACGCAGATTTTAGTCCAACTATAATTAATTTAAAAGTTTATAGGTGTCTATTTTATTTTATTCAAATATATAAATGCAATTACATAGTTTCAAACTAAATTGCATACTTCGGATTCTTTCAGTAATTCCCTGACGCTGCAAAGGAATTCACGTGCGCAATTCTATTTGTTGTTCCTGATAACGAAGCAATAAGGTTAAACTGAAACTACCTCAGACTGAGCGTCGCAGTACTAAATTTCATACAATATTACATATTAAAAGTTTCCTCTCTGGTACGTTGCATGTCTCGTCGTGTGCTATCTCCGGCGAACTTCACATAAAACTATCCATTCTGTACATTTTAGTTTCGTGGTATTTAAATCTGCTTTTAAATTATAAAAATTGTTACAATAAGTTTTTAATATTATTGCTAAAATAAGATTTTGAATTAAAAGGAAAGGCACATGCCACATGATGTAAAATTATCTTGTACATATTTATGTAAAATATTTTTATCAATATAAATTTTATAAAAAGGATTTAATTATATTTACCCCTGGTGGGACTCGAACCCACAATCCCCGGCTTAGGAGGCCGATGCCTTATCCATTAGGCCACAGGGGCTGCTGAATATTCGATATAATTTTATAGTCATTTAAGATATATTATGAGTCACAAAGCAAATATTCTGAATTTTTTTTATAAATTTTACTTTCCTGTGTTGTAACATCATACTATACATCAACTTCACTAATAGTATTCTATTTTCTACTTCGACTTACTTTTTAAAGGAACCATAATTTCTATGCTTCAGGGGGTTTAAAGATAGATAGATAAATATAGATAGGGACAACATCACATACATTGCTCCGATCCCAACGTAAGATGCTAAAGCACTTGTGGTAAGGGAATCGAAAACAACGATGGCACCACAAACACCCAGACCCGAGAAAATGTAGAAAAAGTGGTTTTTCTACATTGATCCGACCGGGAATCGAACCCGGGACCTCCAGATGTCGACACTTTGAAAACCGATGTTTACGCTACTCGTCCACGGAGGTCGTCAAATGAACGTTTAACGTTAAAGGAACTAACGTTTAATATTAAAGCAATTAACGTTTAACGTTTTTTTTACCCGTCTTTCTCAGAAAAAGGGACTATCAATTCAACACGTATGCTTATAATATTATTTAAACTGCAATATATAACATACGGTAATCTATTAGGACTCCCCAAACGACATACAAAAAAAAATTTCCAGATAGATATCCCGCGGTCTATCGGTTGTCTTAGTCTCTAAGTCGTGTGGTATCAACACGGCAAATGGTCTTCACTACATTCGCAATACTGTGGTAGACATCTATCTAGTCAATTACGTCCCGACGACCGACCGAAAGAGATTTTTTGGGGCAACGTGACTAGTGGTGGTAAGCCCCTCGCCGTCTTAATGACCAAGCAAACGATATTATTCAAACATAAGTTTTTGAAAAAACCCATTTGTACGAGCCACTTGGGGATCGAACTCGAATTACGACCACCCAACCACTCGGCTATCATGACTTTAAATTTTTGCCCACATAACCAACGATATAAATCGTACAGGCGTTTTAAACAAACCATCGTTACGAGCCTTGGGGATCGAACACGGGTCTCTAGACTCGAATTCCGATTACCAAGCTACTCGGCTGTCGTGACTTTTTCTATTGGTAGCCATTGAGAATTATAAGGTGGCCCATACTCGCCTCTTACGACATCCACGAGAAGTTAAAGGGGTACAAAATTTTACGTCGACACTACACTAGCACATACACTCCCCAATCCCGGTACTATTATTACCGCTGTCTGTGTGAAACTCAGTCTCATTTGTACAAAACTTAGCGTAGACAATCTAAGTGTTATTACACTTACATAGACATATTACATTGACATATATGAGTTCCATCCCCAGGTGGCAGGCTCGTGCTAATGGGATTTTCAAAAAATTATTTACGAATTACACGTACACGGCGACGGGCTCACCACCTGTCTTTGTCCCGAAAATATCTTCGGTGGAAGGTGGATCAAAGGGACTTAACTGTCTAGACTAAACCTATGTCTACCCCTGTGTTGGGAATTGCGTGAAGATTTATAACATCTAACAGTGGTGTTTGAGTTACCTAAAAAAATCCTCACGGCATTCCCAATACTGGTGTAGATAGAGGCAATTAAGCCTTTTCAACCCACTTTATGTCGCCATCTTTATGTCCAAACCAACGATATAAATCCTACATAACATTTTGAAATAACCCATTGGTCCAAAACTTACACCTGGGGATCGAAATCGTATTGCTTGATTCCGATCATCCAGCCACTATCAACTACTGTCGTGACTCCTCTTTACTATTTGACTTACCTGCTTTAGTTAAATAACTATGATAAAATCACAGACAACTGTTCGTAAAAACTTCCAACCAATTACCATAGCAGTGTTGTAGTACAGTGAGAGAGAACGAAGAGATTTGAAGCAACGTCCAAAAGGACCGGTGCGGTTCCGCGGTAATAAGAAGTCAATATTAGCGAGCTGGGCGGGCGGATTTTATCCGCTGGTTAGTGTGGAGACGGCTTCATAAAAGTATAAATACTTCACGCAAAAAGAACTTCACGCAATTCCTAATACAGGGGTAGACAGAGGTCTAGTCCAGACAATTAAGTCCTTTGGACCCACCTTCCATCGAAGATATTTTCGGAACAACGTGACAGGAGGTGAGCTCATCGTCGTCTTTATGTCTAAGCCAACGATACGTAATTTCTATGTAAGTTTTTTTAAAAAACACATTGGTACGAGCCTGCCACCTGGGGATCAAACTCGAGTCTCTTGACTCGAAATTCCGACCACCCAACCATTCGACTATTGTAACTTTTAATATTCTGTACTATACTTTTAATATACTATATACTTTCATAAAAGTTATTTTGTAAAAATATATTTGTAATTATTATTTTTCTCATAAGGTACCTGCTTCTTCTTCTTTCTTTTTTACAGTCTACACTACACTGCTAAACATAAGCCTCCCCCAAGGATTACCGCAAATTTACTGCATCTATCAACTTCCCACAATACTGTTATTACTCCACCCACCCCACATTACGTACATAGATATGGGTGTATGTATTATTTACTCTTACCAAATGAATTCCGAATATAAGATGCCAGTTTTAATATTGAATTTCTTTGTTAGATTTAAACCCATTTCATGACGCAAAAGGATTTCTTTCACGCAGCAAAACAAAATATAACAAATACTTTCATGTCATAAATAAATTTTCTTTATTTCCTTCTACTTATTTTCTATTAAGTATAAGTATATTTGAGCCAAAAAGTTAATTAAGTTTACAGATAATATACATATAGAAGTCCTAATAATTTACTACATAATATTATAAATGAAAACGTGTAATAATGGAGAAGCGCGCTATTGTGTGAGTACATGTACATGTGTGTCAGTGTATGCGTATGCGTAAATGTGTGTAACATTTACACATACATACGTAACGTATTACGTTAAAATGCGATGTAAACCAAAGCCTATTCTATACATATCGAGCATTCTTCTGCCCCAGGCAGTCCGATAACAGGCCAAGTTTACACAGGGCCAATTAGAGCTAGCCCGTGGCGCCGCCGGGACATCGCAGTGTTTTCACATGCTAATTGTATCCGTGTATCCTCCGCCCTGCCTCGGATAGTTCGAAAGATAGTTACCGTACTATCTCTACAATATTAGAAAAGTTCAGTCCTGAACATAACTTTACGATATTGTTTTCGTCTGCGGCGATGAAAAAAAACTTTTGTATATGAATTTTATGTATTTTGTTCGCCATACTTTAAAAAAATATACCCAGCCGTACTTTTAAAAGTAGTCACCAATAGTAGTACAACTGTGATATTTTTTCAAAGAATTATTAGACTGTCGGAATATTCATTCATTTCATTTTTTATTACTGAATAAAGTATTTCCAAGCTATTTGAATAACTTTTTAAATTTTTCTTCATATATAACTATTTTCAAATATCAAGAAATAAAAATTCGCAATGTCCGAGTGGTTGCGTTGTCAGAACTTTAGTAAAGGACCCAAGTTCGATCCCCAGGAGGTAGGCATGCACCAAAGGGTTTTTCAAAACTTATGAACGTTTTACATCGTTAGCTTGGACATAAAGACAGCAGCAGGGACTCCTCCAGTCACGTTGTCCCGAAAAATTTCTTAATTAAAGGGTGGGTCGAAAGCACTTAATTGTCGAAAGACCTGTATCTACCCCAGTATTGGGAATGGCGTGATGATATTTTGTTTTTCAATTTACTAACCTAACCTTACGCTAAATATTGATAGTGAATTTATTTCCCAAGTTTTAGTTTGTCACTTTTGTTACAAAACATGCGAGAGCATTTTAATCACCAACATTCCGTTATAGTAGGGATCGAACTCAACTGCTAAAAACTGATAACCCATTATGTTTGTTTCGTTGTTAAAAAATAATGCAGTGACAAAAAACGATACCGGAGTTTCTTTCGCCTGTTTCTTTCCCGTTAGAGGAATCACATTACGAAACGGTGGTAGGTAAAATAATTACAGTCGGTGAATACATACATAGATTCATAGATAGGGACAAAATCATCTACACTGCTCTTATCCCATAGTAAGCAGCTTAAACACTTGTACTCGTATTATTGAATCAAAAACAACGAAGGTACTAAAAACACCAAGACCCAAAAATGTAGAAAATAGTGTTTACTACATTGACTCGACCGGGAAATGAACCATCTGTGGTGTGTACACCACTCGTCCACGGAAGTCATCAAAAATAAGCAGGCAGCAGCGTCTAAGGTAAATAATAATAATAATTTATTTGAATCGGACAAAAAAGTTATCCATATTGAATGGTTAGTAATCCGGTTAGTAACAATTTCAATTAAAACTATGTTAGTATTGTTAGTTTACATCTATTTGAACAAGTATCATTTGTGACCTAGTGCAATCCCTATCCAGTGGTTCTGGACGGGGCAGTCACTTCTACCAGATGCGATGCCCAATTCAAGACTTCTTACGTAGTCACGAGAGCCGAGTGGTTGGAATTCGAGTTAAGAAACCCGAGTTTGAGCCCTAAGGCTCGTGCCAATGGGTCTTTTCAAAAAATTATTAACGATTTATATCATGGCTTGGACATAAATACGGCGACGGGATCAACACCTGTCACGTTGTCGCAAAAATGTCTTTGGTGAAAGGTAGGTGACGACTTAATTGTCTAGACCTCTGTCTACCCCTATATTCGGAATGGCGTAAAGATATTATATAAAATTTTCATGTACATGCACGTCATCGTGATATGTTGTAGGACCACTATTCTCATTGTAAATACTATTTTATAATATTTATATTATTGCTATTTCTGATATTTCGTAAGTGGTGATGGTCACATAGGTTTTCGTTTAAAAAATATATAAATTAATCAGGAATTGTCTGATTGAATGTCGTCTTCCGACATGAAGAATTCACTGAGCGGTTCTTAAAATAAATAAATAAATAAATATCTTCACGCAATTCCTAGATTTTAGACAGCGGTCTAGTGTAGATATTTTAGTCCCTTCGACCCACCTTCCACCGAAGATATTTTCGGAACAACGTGACAGGTGTTGAGCCCGTCACCGTCTTTATGTCCAAGTTAATGACATAATTCGTACATAAGTTTTTGAAAAACCCATTGGTACGAGTCTGCCACTGGATCGAATCGGATCGGATCTGGATCGAATTCAGGTCTCTCGACTTGAAATTCCGACCACCCTACCACTCGGCTATCGTGACTTTTTACTGACTGAGCGGTTCTTAAAGTCAGTAATTAATAATTAATAAATCGATGGTAAAAAGTTTACTTGTCTCTAAAAATTTCTCGATTGTATACATCTATAGCTTAATTTCCAACTGAAAAATAAACATTCGAACATAATGTTCATTCAAGTCATAATTATTTATTTTCATTTTATTTCATGTTATAACGCCACCAAAGCCGAATGGCGAATGTTTTAATATAACAATGTGATTCTTTTAATATATCTTTACTTTAGAAATGGGATTGAACATTGTATAATAACGGTATCTTAAACTTAACAAACAGTATTTTCTAAGTCGTGAAGTCTCGACAAATGTAAGCACTCGTAGAGACCCCATAATTTGGGAATTATGAATAAGTATATTTAAATTTGTTGTAGTAAAACATCCTAGCCACGATACTGAATTCTTTCGATGTATTCATGAGATAATATGTGATAGGAATTGTACTTTCTTACGAAGTTTCACATAAGACATATGTGTTCCACGCACCATTTATTTTATTATAATGAAATGATTTGGAAATTTACGGGCACTCGTAATCAACTTCAGTGAAATGTAACAAAACCCTTATAGTTTACTCTTGAGCACGTACTAAGTTAAGTAGACTATATGCATAATTATAACAAAATGAGAAAAACAAATATACAGTAATCGATAAATCCATGTTCCCTATTTTTACGATGAACTTTAATTAATAATATAAACATAATAAAATTACGTTATACGTGCATAAACACAAGAAAATTACGTTCTCAGACTTAAAATGAATATTATAAGTAGGAATCTAGATTGAATGATATTCAGAAAACAATATTTCATAGTCTTGTCACTTGTTTTCAGGTAATCTGAGAAGCAGTGGACTGACACAATCCGTTTTTAAAAAAAGGTCTTCCCCAGAAAGCGTCAAAAACATATTGCAAAAAATATCAATGATTATCAAGCTGGCCTCAAAAGAAGCCAGTGGTGTAGATAATTTTATAATAGGTAGATGAAGAATATACGTGTAATTAAATTTAATACCAGTCAACAGATGGCACTGTGATAATATTAAATTTTTTCCATTTAAGTTTTACAGAACGTATTTTTTTAACAGTGGTAGAGCCACGCATCAGCTTTTGTTGTTGCTTGAATGGGCCGGCTCGAAGGCGAAGGTACCGGCGAAGTACCACGATCGCACAGAATACCGGCGTGAAGTAGAAGTCTAACAAACTTCTGCGTTTCGTCTGGTGAGTGCAGGTAACCGGAGGCCCACACACCCCCTTCCCCAATTCTGGGGGTCTATGCCTCAGATATTGGTGAGCCTGTCGCCGTCGTTATGTCCAACGATTTAAATCGTAAGAACTCGGATTTTAATCGTAAACACTTGTGACTTCTACTAGTTTAGGTATTACAAGGTGAATAACATAAATTCATATTACGAAAATGTCATATATTTGAAGTCTCTGTTATTCCGGCATAAAATGGAAGTGACCCTACTGATTTCATGCGTCTAGCGCGATGTCGTTGCATTATTTGTCGTGCCTTAGTACCTCTGTCGGTACTTTTACGCGTTATCGCTGCGACAATATTTACACACCCGCTCGTTTGTACGTCCGTCCATCGGGCGGGAAAAATAAAAATGTTATGCGACCGATCAGTGGAATAATGATAGATTTTAATAATATACAATTCCTTTTTTTCTCACGCCGGTCAAGAAAACTAAATTTTTCCTGCCTACTATTTTTTAGTCTGCAGAAGTCAATAAATTTATATCAATATGAGGTTGAGAGGTATTCTATCTTTATATCCACTTCTGTTGCTCTTTAATAATATATCTTCACGGTATTCCCAATACTAGAGTAGACAGAAGTCCCGACAACCGGATGTGGCCACTCGGCTACAATAATTCTTTGTCTTTTAATTGTATAGAGTTGGTTATGTCCTCCAGTAACCTAACTGGATGAACTAACCATACACCACCTTCCACCGAAGATATTTTCGGGAGAACGTGACAGGTGGTGAGCCCGTCGCCGCCTTTATGTCCAAGCCAACGATGAAATTCGTACATAAGTTTTTGAAAAACTCATTGGTACTGCCACCTGGGGATCGAACTCGGGTCTCTCGACTCGCAATTCCGACCACCCAACAACTCGGCTATCGTGACTCGTAACCAAGTCAGGATCACCGATTAGCCGCTTGGCCTGTCCCTCCACCGAGTCCAAGGCTGCCAGTTGATATTTAGGAGCTCCAGCCCATATGTGGCAGCAGTACTCTACAGCCAACCGGACCTGAGCTTTATATAGGGTCAGAAGCTGTCCCGGAGTAAAGTAACGCCGCACTTTTGCAAGAACTCCCAATCTCCTTGCAGCGGCTTTAGTCTTAGACTCAATGAACCGCCCAAAGTTAAGGTTTGACGTGATCTCGACTCCTAATAACTGGAGGCGGTCGGTGTATTTCAGAGATACATTCTGAAATTTAGGAGCCAAGGTGAACTGGCTCCTTTTGGGGAGAACAGACACGCTTGCGTTTTGGTGGCATTGAAACTCACAAGATTGGTATTGCCCCAGTTGGAAACTGCCTGTAATGTAAGATCCATACGCTCTACCATGGCCTCCCGAGCAGACTGTACTTAATCCTGTCTGGCCTGAACATGCGTCAGATATCTCTCCACAACTGTGCTGTCATCTGCACACCCAAAGAGACCAGGCTCGAGCAGGTCGTTTATGTGAAAGAGAGTTGCGGACAGAACAGACTCTTGAGGAACTCCGGCATTAATCGCCATAGCCTCCGACGAGCAGCCGTCAATAACGACTCGCAAAGACCATTCCCGCAAAAAGTCTTCTATCCAGACTATCAGCCCAGGGGATATACCATATGAAGGAAGCTTATTGATAAGGCTAGCATGCCAGGCCCTGTCAAAAGTCTTCGAGACATCAAGCGAAACCGCGAGTGCTTCACCACTGTTCTCGAGGGCCTCACCCCATAGATGTGTGACATACACTAGAAGGTCCCCAGTCGACCGATTTCGGCGAAACCCGTACTGTCGATCCCTAAGGAGATCGTTATTTTCTAGGTATGCCAAGAGGTGCGAGTTCAATATACGCTCCATAATCTTACAGAGTATGGAGGTTAACGAAATAGGTCGATAATTGACAGGGTCAACACGGCTACCATTTTTGGGCACGGGCTGCACGTTAGCAAGCTTCCAGGATTTGGGCAATATTCTAGGAGACAACTCGGGTGCACAGGTCTTAAGCACTATGGCTGGTATACCATCAGGCCCACTGGCTTTGTTCACGTCCAGATGTCCAACGTTTTGAGGACCTCTTTGTTAGTAATGTGGGTGTTTGTGTGTACATGAATATTTAACTACGTAAATATATTTGTATGTAATTATATTGTATTTTGTACCGTTGTAATCATATTGTACCGTTATCTTGTACACTACGACGGCATTTGGCTCACCACCTGTCATGTCGTTCCAAATTAACATCGCTGAAAAGTATATCGAAAAAGACTAATCGTGACGACGTCTGCCTACTCCAGTATCGACAAATTGCGTGAAGATAACAAAAAACTTTTTCAAATTTCAAACCATTCAAGTCGACCCAGTATATTTTGTATTAGACCTAAACAGACAAATATCCTTAAAAAAGGTTGTGTCTGCAGACATATGTGCCCGCGCAATATTGTGAATTGTAAATATTCAAAAAAATTCAGAAATTGTGAAGCGTTGCAAAGAACGTACCACGCCCAGACAGAATATTGGTTTGATTCGTCCACGATTAATTTTATTTTAAGCCTATGATTAAATATATTTCGAGTGCAAAGGTCCCAATTATTACATCCTGTATATGACTTCATATAGTATGATTTTTTGAGATATTTTGTAAAAGGTCACTCAACACCTCGAATTCCGATCACCCAACCACTCGGCTACCGAGACTCTGTAGTCGTTTTGCTATTTTTTATGTTCTTCACTTACAAAATCCCGCTTGCTTTGATATTTTGCAAAAGCCATCACCTTAACTTACTATTCGTGTCGTCAGTATTCTAAAAGGTAATTAGTGTAATAAAATAAAACATTTAAAAATTATAATTTTTTTAATAATAACAGTTCACAGCTCAGAAACATTACCACACAATACCAAAAGTTATATAATATTTACAACAGGCATGACATGAAAAAAAACATTTTACAAACCTTTACGTTACATTTTTTTTGTATTTTTGGCAAAATATATAACAAACTTACAGCCAATATTAATTTTCATAAACATAAACTTTCACACCAATGTAATGAAACTTTAATTGTTTTCAAATATTTCATTACAACCGAGTAGACATGAAAACATTTAGATATATTACAAAAAAGATACCTAAAAATAAAAAAAAATCTACCGCTCGGTGTAAACAACGCTACAATTTATGATCAAACTAAAACTTAACATTGACAAGGTAACAAAAGTTTTATTCAAATTTTACATACATTACACCAGTAGACTGCTTATTGTTTAAAATCATTCGAATCTCTCATAAACAACAATTATCAGTTCCGTGTAACATGGGAGTAGTAATTTAACGTCCATTTTCTTCCCGTGAGTTAAGATGCGAGCGATGAATGCCTCGTAATGGGAACTATATCGACCCGAAAAATACCAGACATATATTTAGGTAGCGTCCGAGATTCGACGTATCTGCGATCGCCAAACCGCTTAACAATTGTGGCGATTATGACTGTCCAGCAGTGGAATTTAACAGGCCGCTAACTTAACTAAAATCTATTTAAATTTGACACATCAATTTCTTCTCTATTACGGCCATGTACCGATTCTTTCTTTCTACATTATTAAATGCTATTCTATACCATACTAAGGAAAATTTTGTACAGTTTAAGCAAACATAGCATTGGCCTTCAACCAGTCTCAAACTAAAACACTCCGTGACTTCGTTACATACATAAATACGAATATATACAAATACTAATGTGACATTACTTCGCTGCTTATAGGATTCAAACCCGGATTCCTTTCCCCTTCGTCTGCAAGTTAACTATCGATTAGGCCAGGGTTAGATGAAACTTTAATCTATGACCCCTTAACCTTTTCTTTTAAAATATCCTGAAGAACATAGCGTCAAAGATTAAAGGACTATATATTTAGTGGGAAAAGAACAAAGTTCTATTATGTTTCATTCAAATTCTGGTTAGAACTTGAATGAAACACAATAGTTGGTTGTATTTCTCAAAAAATTAGGGAAATAATTTTTGTACGTCGAAGTTAATTATTCATTTATAGAAATTGCAAAACAAAATAATGGTAACATTTTCGCTAAATACATCCATATTTTTTAATATTTTGACAGTAATGTTTTTGAATATATATTTTTTTGAATATATACTATTAACAAGAATCATAGAGTACATTATTATAAAAGAATTGTATATACTTTACAAAAGTTTAACTCTTTTGATCCAGCCAAATTGATGATCCAATTTTTTTTTTTTTTTTTTTTTGGAAAGTTTCAGATGTTGAAACGTTTTACAAAATTAATAAAGAAACTCAGTATAGCTTCCTTGACATTCTTTTAAACATACAATGAAAACATTCAAATAAATAACTTGTGTTCTAATCTAGTATGATAACTGTCTCTGGCAAATTCGTCTGCTCACTTTGTCAGCTCGCATGATAAAGGCCAGCCATAGCATCTTGCAGTGCTCGCAGACAGGGTAATGTTGACGAATAACCACCAGCTCTCTCTGTTTCGTTCTCTGCTCTGTGGAATAACGAAGAACGGTTATTGTAATAGAAATTGTTAATAACTACACATTTTAAAAAGTAAGCTCTGCGGATGTGGAAGTTTTATAAAATTTATGAGAATTTTCAAAAATCAACTAACATGGGTGAACTAGCGACATCTGCCATACCGTGGCAACGCTCTTACCTCCGAGCCAGCGTGTCTTTAAAGAAGTTTTTGTTGTTGTTACTTGTGAACTTTGGTAAAGTTATATTGCAGGGTAGTTTGAATGAACACAGGACTATTCTATGTGTGAATGTTGGGTAGGCATATGGTCAGAAGTGAACTTTTGTGATATCATAATATTAATAACAGATAAGCTGTTATGATGATGACTACCTTAACAACAGGCAAAATTTCCTAATATTACTGTTAAAAAGCTTAATGGCTGTGGCACATAAAAACACTAATTTAAAAAGAACACACTTATTTGAACATTTATAAAATCAACCTATACTGCCGTGATTTAAACCTGTGACTTGGAAGACAAAAGCGTGATTGATTGAGATGACTGAATAGTGTGATACAGCTAACAAGCAACTATTGTTGTTTCCAATCCCACAACACATGTGCTTCGGCTACTTACTTTCAGATCAGAATATTTACTTGTTTGATATAAGTATTAATCTGATAACTATTTACACTCCAGCATATATAGTGGACTTTTGGTTAGTGGTGAGTATTCAGTCTTTTCTTTAATATTAATGATCAATAAACTCACCTAACATGATGCAGATAGCCGCGACTAATAATATTTTGTATTGATGGTGGATCTGGACCGCACCTGTCTGGTACAACCGGTGCTTCATATTTATATAAAGGACCTTCTTCTATGATTGGTACATTTGATGGCTGACTGCCAGATCCACGTGTGAATTTTACTCCACTGGAGAAATGAGTGACCTATAAAAAATTGAAGTGTAAAGATTATTGAGTATTGAGTATATTATTGAGTACAAGCAGAAATTTATAGTCCAAGCGCGAGCTCCAATGTGTAGTGCGGTGATTTAGTCGATATTTCATTGTTCAAGGTGAATTAGTTATTAAATTTATTATATATAATACTCATGTCATAGGTGCTCACTTCTGCGATGGACAATAAAATTATCTGACCGATTTTCAAGTTTGTTTAAAAGTGTTGTACAGGCTTTAAAAAATAGGATAGTATTTATCACATATTTTTTAGTAACTCAAACTTCTGTCGGGACCTCTAGTTGTTCTATAAGATTAGAATGAATAAAGAAAGAAATGAATTTTATTACAAAATGTAATAAACATTATCTGTTTATTACATTTTGTAATGATTATACAAATTACAACTTCAGCTGTCATTGGTCATGTTCACTAATTCTTCATCCATCCTTGTACTATATGTATAGCTACTTGTACACTTCACATGACTATTACAGTAACAAATTAATACAGCTTAGTAACAATTCTCAAAAATAAAAAACCAAATATCAACACTGAGTAAATAACTTTAAAAAAATTATTATAGCAACTTGTCATGTTATATATATAATTATATGTATTGTTAAGATTTTAATATAAATAAGTAGTGTAGCAATTATAAAATTTTTGTAATGAATATATTCACAGGACTGTGAACTCTGTCTAACATACCTTAGGCACTACTGGAACAACATCAGCCTCCTCTTTCTTAGCTACGTTTTGAGCAAATGTATTTAATATGTCCTTAGCATCACCTTCGGCAAACATTAATTCATCTATGAGTGCTTCTTTCTCTCTAATCTTCTGTTTTTTCGCTTCCTGTTCTAAACGAGATATTTCTGCTCGACGTAGCTCTTCCATTTGCTTTTCTATCTCTAAAATCTCTTCCAATTCTAGTTCTTCTCTACCTATAAATGTTAAGTAAGCAGTTTTTATTTAAATCATATTGTTACATTTCCATGTAGTTATGTGGTAAGAGGCAACTAAAGGAAAAGCCATGAAAATGCAATTGCAGATAGAAGAGATATAATACGAAGGGATAACCATCTCAAAAAATACAAGACCAAAATACCAGAAGACAAGTGATGCCAACATATAAAGTGTGAAATGTCTGGTACCACAATTGACACTTGCCTATACATCCTCCAGAGAACTTTTACAGGCCATTATGATAAAATTAGAGACAAAAAATATTTTTATTTCGGTACATAAAACAATTCGGTACACAAGTCAATTATAAATAAAGTAATTTTTTAATATAGTTATTTTATAATATATTTTAATATAGATATATAACTGAAATATGATGAGAAAAATACATGCTCTGCACAAGCTAGTTAATTAACAAAACTTATTAAAATACTATTATATATATAGGTGACTTACTGCCTCAGCTGATCAATATTATTAAAGCAGCAACCAAACTGCCTTAAGCATCAAAACAACTTTTAGAAACTTACCAATTTTTGCCTTATTCTTCATTATCAACTCCTTATTATCTTTTTTGTACTGCTCTATTCTTTTGTTTGTGCCTACAACATCTATATTATTACACAAATTGTACACAATAGTTTCAATTTCCTCAAGGTAATCATTATATTCTCTCAATGTAGCAAAATCTTCCTCTTTTTTGTTGTAGTCTTTGAGAACTCTCTTTCTAATATCTATTTCTTTTTCTACCATAGCATCTTCAAAAAGCTGAACTCTGAAATTGCTCCGACGAAGAGGAACATTGCAATCAGGACATGAACCAGCTCCTAAACGAGATAAAGGAATACTTTAGTAAGACATTTAATTAAACCAACAAACCCCAATAAAATATATCAAAATAGGTATATTTTTGTACCTTTTAAAAAAAGTAAATCAACGCAATTTTCACACAAAGCATGACCGCAAACATTTACCATCAACTTTAATGATGGATTTCTGTATTTTGTTGTTTTACAACGGGGACAAGCTTGGTCGTCCATTTGGCTTAAAATAATTTCAAAAATGTATTTTAATCAAGTCAAACATAAGACAAAACTTATCTAGTAAAGTTCAATTTCATCTAGTATTTAATTCCAGCTTCATTAATTTCCATAACCCTAACGAATATATAGGACATTGTCAATTGACAATTGACAGTTGACATTGACTGCATAGAAAGACGATTGCAAATGACTTGAACTTCAGGCAGAATTCTGAAAAGAGAGGCCGTACACCTAAGAAAGAAGAAGACGATTGCATTTTTTCTGTGGGAAAAAGATTCTGCAGAGTGATTGGTGGTCACACGTATAACGTAGTGATTATATTCTCTTTGGTCACACGTTTCACGAGGATCAGCTATATTATAATTGCCAAATTAAACTTCGTTTTTGATAAACACTTTATATATAATACATATATAAATATAATCTGTATTCCCAATACTGTACAATAATTCCCAATACAGGGGTAGACAGAGGTCTAGTCTAGACAATTAAGTCCCTTGGACCCACCTTCCACCGAAGATATTTTCGGGACAACATGATAGGTGGTGAGCCCGTCACCGTCTTTATGTCCAAGCCAACGATATAATTTGTACATAAGTTTTTAAAATACCCATTGGTACGACTCTGCCACCTGGGGATCGAACTCGGGTCTTTTGACTAGAAATTACGACCATCCAACCAAGTGGCTATCGTGACTTTAATACTTTACCCTTTCTGATCATCTTCCACATTTCATCCCTCGTCCTGTAAATGCTTCTTATTTGTTATCCCTAATGTTTTTTTTAACTATTTTATGTGATTTTATAAGTGCTGACAATATTAGGTTTGAAATTGATAATGGTAATGGTATCTCATGTGTCCTGTTTTGCCTTTTGTTACAGATTTAGAAGTATCTTGCACTGAATTTGCCTTAGCATATGATCTGACACAACTGGTTAAAATAAAATAATAAATAAAAATATCTTTATTTACGTAAACACAGAAAATACATATGGTTACAATTATCTGGTGTCTCCTTTTAAGCAAAAATAATGTCTGTGCCAGGAGACATCGCTCTTCCATATCATAGCGAAGTATAATATCTATATTTACCTTAAATGTTAAGTAAACTTAGTTCATAGGAAACAAAGAGAAAAAAATGTAATAAAATGCGTTATTATATAAATATTTAATATAAATATTTTGTATAATTTACCTTTTTTATATTTGGACAGTTACAATTATTATTATTTAAGCCATTACAGGTATGGATTTTAATATTAAAATTAGAACTAGGTTGTGAGTTATTATATGTACTAAAGCAGATGTAGGTTGTTTTTTCGGTGTTTAAGGTGAGTAAATTATATTTTAGCGATTTAGCGACGTGCGCCATATTTTGTTTAACTTTTAATTTAACGTCCTCTCAATTTGATCCAGTAAATAATATAGCTGTATCATCGACGAACGAAAAGATGTTTGTATTTAGTTATACTCATGTTGCAGAGGTCGTTAATATAGATTAAAAACTGGTTACTTCGCCAACGCGGGTTCCGGATGTTGAAGATCATACATCTTCCCTGCTGGATTTTCTGCTGACCTCTCATCCGGGCGGCTATGTGGTCTCCGTCGATGCTCCTTTGGGTTCATCGAATCACTGCCTGATTCGGAGTAAAGTGCCCATCATGTGCCGATTGCGGTCGCGATATGCAGGCCACGCCGTGTTTGGCACTACAGGTCGGTAGATTGCGAAGGGACGCGATCTTTCTTTGCATCCTACCCATGGGGGCAGGTTTGCTTCTCGCTGGATAGTCCCGACGCCGTTGCAGATTCCGTCGCCGATGTGGTGCTTCAAGGAATGGAACATTTCGTTCCTTCCTCTGTGGTGCCCATCGGTGGTAGATCTAAGCCTTGGTTTGGTGGCGTCTGCAGAATGGCATCTCGTCAAAAGCAGCAGTGCTACCGAGCCTAGGTTAATGCATCGGCGTTTCGGGATTCAAAAACTAGCGTTTTTAAGGAGAAGTATAACTCTGCCGCCAGGTCCTTCAAAAGAGTAGTTGCTGCGGAAAAGTGAAAGCACATTGACAGAATTGGCGAGAAACTGGTTCGTCTTCCTTCGAAAACTCGTGCGTTCTGGTCCCTCGCCAAGGCTGTCCAAGGGAATTTCAGTCAGCCATTACTACCATCTCTGCACAGGGAGGACAACTCGCTGGCCCATGACGCAAAAGAGAAAGCCGATTTTCTAAGTTCTCTTTTTGCGTCCAACTCGATTTGATTTGTTACAAATTAGTATCATTCATCGCCATGCAGACGACAGCACTGGTGATGCCCTATACACCCGCCGTGCCAATATTTCTCGGAAACACGTCGACGAGTACCGGAACAAACTTGTGTCTGAGGTGGAGATTTTATTTGACAAAATTTCGGACTGAGGCCGACTAAATTTAGTCCAGTTCAACCCTAAAAAGACACAGGTTTACGCGTTTAATAGAAAAATCACTAAAAAGAAACCTTTCGTCGTGTCACCTCATTTTGAGAGCACTTCCCTTGTTGCCTCAGCCAGTATCGGATTCCTTGACGTCGACGAGCAAGGTTCAGTTTCGGGGTCACTTGGAAAGGAAGGCCAAATTGACCTCTAAAAAGCTTGGCGTGCTCAGTAGAGCACGACAGTACTAAGGTGCAACTTCGGTCGCACATGGAGTACTGTCCGCATCTCTGGGCGAGAGCACCCCTGTGTCAGCTCGTTCTATTTGACCGTATCCAACGAAGAGCGGCTCGAATCTTCCTTATGCACCATCGTTCCTTACAGCATAGCCAAAAACACCATCAACACCATCTTGATGCTTGGCATTCCTTCATAGTACGTTTTACGCAGAATTTTCTGCCACGCACTTGAACTTTATGGACTGTGCTGCCGTCAGCGGTTTCTCCAGACCGATAAGACTTAGGGACCTTCGAGAAAAGAGCCAATACCTTTCTTAAAGGCCGGCAACGCATCTGCTATGCCTCTGGTATTGCGGGCGGCGGTAATCACTTACCATCACGTGAGCCACCTGCTCGTTTGCCACCCTTCTCTATAAAAAAAGTAATAGAAGTTTGTATTGAATTGTAAATGTTACCTTCATGACTGACTAGACAATGGCAGAATCCTGTTAAGTGTGACCAAATTCGATAATGGATAATTAATAATCAATTTTGTTTCTACTAGCAAAGTATTTAAAAAATAAGCTTATGGAATAGAATGGAAGTAACAAAATTGAACTGTACTATAAATTTTGTAACATAAATTTGTTAGTGTCTTCACGTAATTTCCCCTACTGGGGTAGGCAAAAGACAATGACGTCGATATTCTAAATTCCAGCTCAATGTCCGTAACTACGAAACATTAATACGCCATCAACACCTTTATCGAACAATGTTCATTAAATTTTTTAAAGTATTTAGGTTCTGCTGCTGATCTTTTTGTTATTATATTAAGGAGAAATTTAAAATAAATGTTTGTATGATACATATTTTTTATAATGAGAAATCAATCGCGACGGAAGCTATCAATTCGATCTCAGTATTCTTTGTCTATGAAAATAAATCTAGTATCGAAATCAGAATATGACTTCTTATTTAGTCTGTGAAATTAAACTACCATAGAAAAATAATATAATGAATATGCATTATTTATCAAAGAGTAAATAATCCCTACGCTTAACTATATGTTATGAAACTTTTGTGACATTTGTAAATTATTGGAAAATATACGTATTATTTTCATCAATATTTTGAAACAAATGCTTTTGTATGTATTTTATTACAGATTTATTTCATGTTTTTCGTCTGTTATTAGATAAATTCTTCTTATTTTCAGATATAAATACCAAACATGAATTTAGCATTTAGACGAGTTCTAAATATACGAACTTTTAGGTTATGTGAAAGGCTTTCGCCGAAACATTTTCCAGTTCCCGTTACATCAACATGTCCTGTCACACAATTTCGAAATTACTGCGAAGATCGCACGGAGACACAAAAGTTGCCACAGTTGATGGAATTCCCTCCAGTAGTATGGCCATCTTTTATGAAGTATATAAAAATTGGATGTTTTCTAACTTTATCATCAGACCATATTTTGATCCGGAATTTAATCTTCATGAGTTTATAGAAGCTTCAAAGCATGCAGTTCAGGTTTGTTTTTTTTCACAGTATTCTAGTAAACTATTTTTCATCATCGAAGAAGAAATATTTTCACTTTATTTTCAATACTGGAGTAAATACAGACAAGACTTTTTTGGAGACTACGTGGCAGTTGCTGAGCCTATCGTCGTCTTTATGTATAAGCAACCAGTATGAATATGTTTTCAAAAAATTCATTGATACAAGCTTATCACCTAGGAATCGAACTCTGGGCTCCAAGTAGCCACCTATTACTTTGTCCCTAAAAAAAATTCTGAGATGGAAGATGGGTCTGAATGACTAAATTGTTGATGTAAGGGCACTGTTATTCTACAATACAATGTAAAAATTACACTTATCTCAGTCATCTTGACTACTTTTCTTAAAAATAGTTACACTTAGGTATTGGTTCTTGAGGAATATGGTAGTGTTTCCTCAAGGACCAATTTTAATTGAATGTTGTATAAGTTAAATAATAATTAAATAGCATCACAAGTAAGTGAAATAACAATACGGGATATCAAACTCAAATTATACAATTGCTATGAAATTTCTACTGATTAACACAAACTATATATACATATATAAACTTCAATATTCTCCAAAATATACTTATATCTTTTGTTAGGTTGTTTCAGAGTGCTTACAAAAGAGCGACTTCAAAGCGTTAGAAGGGTTAGTTGAGAAGGATGCAATTACATCACTAAAGAATGCCATAACAAAACTGTCAGTATCACAGAGACAGTTACTAGGTGTGAATAAAGAGGATATTTTTTATGCTTTTCCTTATCAAGTAAGTTCATAATTTTTTTACTAACATTCTTTAACGGCGATGGACTCACCAGCTATCATGTAGTCCCAGAAAATGTCTTCTGTGGAAGGTGGGGCGAAAAGAATTATCTAGACCAATAGTGAAGTAAAATGAATTTGAATGGAGAATAATATTTATTATAAATAACATTGAAATAAATTTATAATATCTTAGACATAATATCATATTGGTAGACAGAGGTCTGGACAATTAAGTCATTTCAACCCACATTCCACCAAAGATATTTTTTGGACAATGTGACAGGTGGGAAGCCATTTATGTCCAAGCTAACAACATAAGTCATACATAAGTTTTTAAAAAACGCATTGGTACAAGTCCTGTGGATCAAACTCCAGTCACTTGATTTCAATCCCGATCACCTAAACACTTGGCTGAATTAAATTTAGTCTCCTAAATTAATAAGTAAGTTTTTTTTTATATGAATACTAGCAATGTCAAATAAAATTACTGGTATTCCTGCTAACCACTCCAACTAAGCTACAATTCTTGTTTCTAGAATGGTTCACAACAATAGTCAAATGGCAAGCCAAAACCTGAAACATTATGTTTCACAGTCTGCATCCTAAACCATAGGTTATTGATGCTTCATTGTTTTGAGACTGCATTAATTGTGCATGACGATAAAACTTTGAAAGAAACAAAATCTTTTAAATAATTTTTAAAGTAAATATCTTCACACAATTCCCAATACATGGGTAGACAGAGGTCTAGTTTAGACAATAAAGTCCCTTTGACCCACCTTCCACCGAAGGTAATTTCAAGACAATGTGACAGGTGGTGAGCCTGTCGCTGTCCTTATGTCCAAGCGAACGATGTTATTCATACATAAGGTTTTGAAAATCCCATTGATAGGAGCCTGCCACCTTGGGATTGAACATGACCCCAGTTGACTCAAAATTTCGACCACCCAACCAACCACTTGGCTATCTTGACTTTAATATTTTTTTTTACACTTATATTTTTTTTCTTTAAAATGCCGCTGCCGAAAAAGTGCCATCCGGTGCGGACATTTTAATTATATGCATTGAAAGTAATCATAATAATAGAATGTTTACAAGGGGACAAGAATAGTTAATAATTAAATAAGTTCCATAAAAATTGATTCTTAAACAAATGAATTCTGGAAAATTAGAAATAATCTAATATATTTTTTTTAAAAAAAAGGTTAATGGCTCACACAAAATCCTGTTCTGATGCATGACTGGCACAGAATTGTTGTAATGCAAGCTATTGCAAGATTGATTTTTCACATTTAATTATGATTCCGGCCCGTGACATGAATTCTGAAAATGATAAAAATAGATTTGCAATGCTTAATAAAGCACTATAATAATAGTGAATATAAATGCTCCCAATCATAATGTTTCTTTTTTATTAATTTTTCGGTTTTTTTACATAATTATTTGTATTTATATTTATGATTTTTTTTATATTTAAGTAGCTAGCACATTATTATCTGTGGTAGCTATAAATGTGATAATTATTCAAACACAATTGTAAGATTGTTATTGAAATAGATAAAAAAAATCAACACCAAATTTCAACTCTCGAAAATATATGTTTGAACCAATCAATTACATATCATGATAGTATTACAAACATGATTTATGGGTAAAGGTGGAAAAGAACAAACAATTGACTCATTCAATAGTAAGTGATTACTGATGCCCAAAATAATGAAGAAGTTGCAAATAACACTGTAACGTTAGTAACTAAATTCCATAGAACACATTCATGGAATGATGTACATATTTCAACAACAAAATCCCAGTAAATGTGCAATTTCCCATTAGGGAAAAACAACAATGTGAAAGAAAGTAATTTAAACCTTAAATCATGTAGATGTAAGGTGTTTTTTGTACCTTTGTTGTTTCTGATTCAATAATACAAGTACTTAAGCTGCTTGCTTTTGTAACAAAGCAATGAATGAAAAAAAAAAAAAGGTTAATGGCTCACACAAAATCCTGTTCTGATGCATGACTGGCACAGAATTGTTGTAATGCAAGCTATTGCAAGATTGATTTTTCACATTTAATTATGATTCCGGCCCGTGACATGAATTCTGAAAATGATAAAAATAGATTTGCAATGCTTAATAAAGCACTATAATAATAGTGAATATAAATGCTCCCAATCATAATGTTTCTTTTTTATTAATTTTTCGGTTTTTTTACATAATTATTTGTATTTATATTTATGATTTTTTTTATATTTAAGTAGCTAGCACATTATTATCTGTGGTAGCTATAAATGTGATAATTATTCAAACACAATTGTAAGATTGTTATTGAAATAGATAAAAAAAATCAACACCAAATTTCAACTCTCGAAAATATATGTTTGAACCAATCAATTACATATCATGATAGTATTACAAACATGATTTATGGGTAAAGGTGGAAAAGAACAAACAATTGACTCATTCAATAGTAAGTGATTACTGATGCCCAAAATAATGAAGAAGTTGCAAATAACACTGTAACGTTAGTAACTAAATTCCATAGAACACATTCATGGAATGATGTACATATTTCAACAACAAAATCCCAGTAAATGTGCAATTTCCCATTAGGGAAAAACAACAATGTGAAAGAAAGTAATTTAAACCTTAAATCATGTAGATGTAAGGTGTTTTTTGTACCTTTGTTGTTTCTGATTCAATAATACAAGTACTTAAGCTGCTTGCTTTTGTAACAAAGCAATGAATGAAAAAAAAAAAATTTATTTATATCTTATGGTGTGCCTCCTTACATCACCTATTGGACAAAGAGTAGAAGCACATGAATCATTAACTTCATAATGTACATCACTACTTCACCAGCACATTTGCAAAGATAATATAATCACTTTGAAGAAAAAACTGTGAAAGAGACAATAGCACTGGGCGCTGACATGGCCGCTAGTCCCATCTTCAGCAAAATATGATTTGTGGGCGTAAGTGTACAGTAGTAACCATTGAAAACTACTTACACTAAAAATGTTTTGAATTAAGAATTTAGTCAGTCAGTTAAGTACAGTATATCTGCACTTACTGTACTTAACTGACTTAATTCTTTTACTGCACAGGCACAGAGGGCCATGTTGAGAGTATTTAAAATAATCTCTATAAAAAATTTTACTTTTATTTACATACTATTTTGTTTGTGTTTGTTGAAATCACCCAAACAATTAATAAGGAGATGAAATAAATGAAATGAAATGGCGATTAATATTTTCAGGTAGGAGTAATGTTTGATGATGCTGATAAGCGTTGGGTAGAAATAACAATGTGCTACCACGTTCTTAAAGGACTGAAACAAATGCAAGAGACTGGCGATCTGCCCCCTATCTCATTAGGGTAAGTGATTTTAAAATTAATACATTTACTTTCACACATCCTTTTTACATACCCTTTTCGCTTTACCCACATAATGTAGGAACATACTTCTGTATAATAATGCATAATGCAAACAGTCACCACGATTGCCGAGTGGTTGGGTGATCGGAATTCGAGTCAAGAGACCCGACTTAGAACCCCAAATGGTGAGTCATACTAATGGGTTATTTTAAAATTTATGTACAATTCGAGTCAAGAGACCTGACTTTGATCTAAAGGTGGTAGATGTACCAATGGGTTTTTTCAAAACCTACGTAGGATTATATGGTTGGCGAGGATATACAGATGGCGTTAGGCTCACCACCCGTCACATTATCCTAAAAATATTTCTTCGGTGAAAGGTGTGGTGAAAAAAAGAAAATATATTTATTGATACCAAATAATTGATGGGACTTTATTGTCTAGACCTCTGACTACCTTTGTATTAGAAGTGGCGTGAAGAAATTTTTTACATAAATAAAAAAACATTCTTATATATTCTTTAATTTCAGCATCCAGCCCGAGTATCAAGATAAAGTATTCATACTTAACTACAGATTTATAAAAGAGTTCACGAAGGGTGTTGAAGACAGTTGGTGGGTAAACATTGTGAACCATTTCCAGCCTCATACTATCGCGAAGAAATCGTATTAGCTTTCTCAGTGTACTAAAAGCATTATGTTTTGTAGAGTTGTGAAGTGAAAAGTGTTAAATGCAGAATAAAATGCAGTATATATATAAATAAACGCCGTTGACTCCTTAGGTTTTTTATTTTTCACTTGTATCATATATTTTAAAATATATCATATATTTGAACTGCCTGATTTGCCTGCCGGAGTAAAGTGCCCATCATGCGCCCATCGCGGTCGCGATATGCAGGCCACCGCCGTGTGTGGCACTACAGGTGGGTGGATTGGGAAGGGATGCGGTCTTTCTTTGCATCCTACCCATGGGCGCAGGTTTGCTTCTCGCTAGATAGTCCCGACGCCGTTGCTAATTCCGTCGCCGATGCGGTGCTCCAAGGAATGGAACTCTTCGTTCCTTCCTCTGTGGTGCCCATCGGTGGTAGATCAAAGCCTTGGTTTGGTGGCACCTGCAGAATGGCATCTCGCCAAAAGCAGCAGTGCTACCGGGCCTGGGTTAAAGCATTGGCGTCTCGGGATTCAAAAACTAGCGTGTATAAGAAGGAGTACAATTCTGCCGCCAGGTCCTTCAAAAGAGTAATTTCTGCGGCAAAGTCCTTCGGGCACTCGTGCGTTCTGGTCCCTTGCCAAGGCTGTCCAAGGGAATTTCAGTGAGCCATCACTACCATCTCTGCACAGGGAGGATAACTCGCTGGCCCATGACGCAAAAGAGAAAGCCGATCTTCCAGGTTCTCTTTTTGCGTCCAACTCGACTCTCGATGACAGGGGGAACTCATCGCCGACCATCCCATGCAGTGAGTGCTCTATGCCGGACATCCGGTTCTTTCAGAGCTCAGTGCAAAAAGCACGCCTCTCCCTGGGCCCGATGGTGTCCCCCATATTGTGCTGAGGATGTGTGCTCCAGAGTTGGCACCGGTTCTAACGCGTCTTTTTCGGTACTCCTACTCTGAAGGCGTCGTCTCGATGACATGGAACACAGCTTTGGTGCACCCGATCCCTAAGAAAGGCGACCGCTCAGATCCAGGCAACTAAATACCGATCGCCATCACTTCCTTGTTCTCCAAAATAATGGAGTCCATTATAAACTACCAGCTCTTGAGGTACTTAGAGGAGCATCAGTTGATCAGTGACCGCCAGTACGGCTTCCGTCGGGGTCGCTCGGCTGGTGATCTTCTTGTGTACCTCACTCATCGATGGGCGGAGGCAGTAGAGAGCAAGGGTGAGGCCCTGGCAGTTAGTTTGGACATAGCAAAAGCCTTTGATCGGGTATGGCACAAAGCGCTTCTTTCAAAGCTTCCGTCATATGGGCTTCCCGAGAAATTTTGCAATTGGGTCACTAGTTTTCTCACAGACCGGAGCATCAAGGTCATATTTGACGGTGCATGCTCGGACTCCAAGTCTGTGAATGCTGGTGTCCCACAAGGCTGTGTGCTATCGCCGTCTACTGTTTCTTCTGCATATCAATGATTTGTTACAAATTAGTAGCATTCATTGCTATGCAGATGACAGCACTGGTGATGCCCTTTATACCGGCCGTCCCAATATTTCTCGGAAACACGTCGACGAGTACCGGAACAAACTTGTGTCTGAAGTCGAGATTTTGTTGGACAAAATCTCGGACTGGGGCCGACTAAATTTAGTCCAGTTCAATCCAAAAAAGACACAAGTTTGCGCGTTTACCGCAAAAAAGAAACCCTTCGTCGTATCGCCTGGTTTTGAGAGCACTCCCCTAGTTGCCTCAGCCAGCATCGGAATCCTTGGCGTCGACATATCGGGCAACGTTCAGTATCGCGGTCATTTGGAAGGAAAGGCCAAATAGGCCTCTAAAAAGCTTGGCGTGCTCAGTAGAGCACGACAGTACTTTATGCCGGCCCACCGCCTGCAACTTTATAAGGCGCAGGTTCGGCCGCACATGGAGTACTGTTCTCATCTCTGAGCGGGGGCACCCCAGTGTCAGCTCCTTCCATTTGACCGTATCCAATGAAGAGCGGCTCGAATTGTCGACGACCATACTGCAAAATAAATTATAATTATAAAGATATTGCATCTCTTTGCATTTTCTATAAGATCTACTACGGGGAGTGCTCCGAGGAATTGTTCAAATTAATCCCAGCCGCTGAATTTCACCATCGCACCTTACGGCATAACCAAATATTTCACCAACACCACCTTGATGCTTGGCATTCCACCACAGTGCGTTTTCGCGGAGTTTTCTGCCACGCACTTGCACTTTGTGGAATGAGCTGCCTTCAGCGGTTTTTCCGGACCGATACGACTTAGGGACCTTCAAGAAAAGAGCCTATACCTTTCTCAAAGGCCGGCAACGCATCCGCTATTCCTCCGGTATTGCAGATGTCCATGGGCGGCGGTAATCACTTACCATCACGTGTGCCACCGGCTAGTTTGCCTCCCTCTTCTATAAAAAAAAATATTAAACCTACAAGTTGTTATAGTTTTAAAATGAAACACATAAGCGTTAAGCTATTTGTTCGAGATACATTCAATTTTAATGCAACTTTAAGAACTGAATGCATAAAATCAGAATAATAATTAGTCACGATAGGCGAGTGGTTGGTTGAGTGGAATTCGACTCAGAGACCTGAGTTTCATCATCAGGTGGCAGGCTTGTACCAATGGGTTTCATAAAAGAAAACTACGATTTATATCCTTGGCTTGGACATAAAGATGGCGACGGACACACCACCTGTCACGTTGTCCTAAAAATGTCATCGGTGGAAAGTAGGTCGGAAGGACTTAATTATAGAAACCTCTGTCTGCCCCTATATTGGGAATGGCGTGAAGATATTTATTTCTGAGTAATCAGTTACTTATTTTTTTTACGTTCCGGCCTTTGAATAATCCATTGCTAAACAGCCTCGGCATTTTGGAGCAAGTATGATTTTTCATAATGGCCACGCCTAACAAGCGGATTAGCGATCGCAGTAACACACACGCATCATAAACGCTACTGCCACCGGTCAATTTGCTATTTACCGTCTCCGTACCGTCTCTATATACCGTCACCGGTTCAATTTGATATTTTTCTAGATGGTTATCCCGCCATCTGTCGGTAGATGTAGGTTTTGACGTTATATATTGAAAGAAAGAAAATATGTTTATTCGTAATAAAAATTAATACATAATAAATAATGTATATTATTTAAAAGAGTCACGATAGTCGAGTAGTTGGGTGGTCGGAATTTCGAGTCGAGAGACCCGAGTTCGATCCTCAGGTGGCAGGCTCGTACCAATGGGTTTTCAAAAACTTATGTACGAATTATATAATTGGCTTTGACATAAAGATGGCGACGGGCTCACCACCTGTCACATTGTCCCGAAAATATCTTCGGTGAAAGGTGGGTCAAAGGTACTTAATTGTTTAGACTTGACCTCTGTCTACCCCTGTATTGGGAATTGCGTGAAGATATTTTTATATTTATTTATCATTTTATATTTTTAAAAGTCACGATAGTTTAGTTGTTGGGTGGTCGGAATTTCGAGTCAAGAGACCCGAGTTCGATCCTCAGGTGGCAGGCTCGTACCAATGGGTTTTTTAAAAACTTAGGTACGAATTACATAATTGGCTTTGACATAAAGATGGCGACGGGCTCACCACCTGTCACATTGTCCCGAAAATATCTTCGGTGAAAGGTCTTAATTGTCTAGACAAGACCTCTGTCTACCCCGTGTGTTGGGAACTACGTGAAGATATTTATTTATGTTTTATTTTTTAATTTATTTTTTTAGCATAAAACAATACGGAAAAAAATACTTAAATAAAATGTACCAATAGGTCTCCACTTAGCTTGATCCCACGACGCTGATCTTCCGTGGATAGCATGTTTTAATCTATAAATAATGAAGCTCAGCTCTGAGCAAGTAATAGAAATAAGTGCAATTCCTATGTATAGGTATTGCAATTGCAACACACTCATGTTTTCATTATATTATTCCTGAAGGTATATATATACCTTGATAACTTGTCACCCGTATCAATATTGATACGGGTGACAAGTTATCAAGTAGGTCCTAACATATAACGCTCAGATGAATTTAGTCCAATATGTATTTTAAATTGTTATATACATAACAGATAGTGAACCTATATTAGTGTCCAAGCATACGTAAAAAATCGCATACATAATCTTTGAAAAACTCATTTTTACGAGCTTTCATCAGGGATCGAATTCGAGCTTCAAGATTAGAAATTTGGTTACTCTATTACGAAAGAAGGGAGGGTCAAGAGTCCTCGGATACCTAGAAGATCATGAATCTGAAAGAAGCGAAAGAGGTATATAACGATCGTGACACTTGGCGATCTGTCCTCTCTGGCTACCCCGTCAGGGATTGTGCGTAAAGATAAGTATGTATTGTGAGGCCAAAAAATCAGGATATTCGGGTCATCATGATAGGTGGTGACGTATAGCAGTCTTACTGTCCAAGTCAACGGTAAGCATACATGATTCTAGAATTTGCAACCCTAAGCTTCGACGGCTTTTTCGTGGCAGACTATCAAAAATTTTAATTATAAAGTCATGGAAGTTCAAATAAAACAAATTATTTATTAAAAAAATATATTTCCAATATAACATGTATATATTGTACAAATGTATAATAATTTCATCAATACTTTAACTTAAACCTAAAATACAGCACAATTTTCATTGAATTCGTTAATCGCCTGTTTCAAATTGTTTAAAACAACTTCCGCATTACCTGAAATAAAAGTAGTATATTAGGAATCTTAGCACACAACATAAGCTTAATATACAATGTAATAAATATCATCACGACAGCGACGGGCTGTTAAACTGTCATTTTGCCAAAAAATTTATTCGGTGGAAGTTGGGTCGAAAGAAATGGCGTGATGAAGACGTTAATAAAAAAATAAATATATATCGCAATTTGGCGGTTTACTTTCAAGCAACTAAAGAAGCGACTAAAGGCCAATTCTAAAAAATGCCATTGGCTACCAATGGACTCTGAAATAAATATCTCGGAAAATACCAGTTCAAAATACAGCAGATCACATACCATTGCCAAGCATGGTGATTACAGCAGACCCTCCTTTATCTAGGGAGAGGCCTGTTATTTAAATACATATATTTATATAGACAGCTAGGTTCCTATGTCTCAAGGTTTATATTTTAAATAAACACATTTTGACTTAAGTGTGGGTCAGTATAAACATCTTCACGCCATTCCCAACACAGGGGTAGACAGAGATTTAGTCTAGATAATTAAGTACTTTCGACCCATCGAACATGTTTTCGGGACAACGTGACAGGTGATACCGTCGCCGTCTTTATGTCCTTAAACGCATTGGTACAAGCCTGTCACCGGCTGAGCCTAGGAATCGAAGTCGGGTCTCTTGACTCGAAACTCCGACCACCCAACCACTCGGCTATCGCGACTTTTTAAATAAAACTTTGACTTTTTAAGTATCTATTCAGTATCTATTACCATTTATTATTCTCAGTATTATCTTACCAATTTCCGGCGCCAAATATCGGTGTAACACATAAAATTTTTAGTTTAACAGCAATTTTATTACAGCCACTATATAACAAGTTTTGAAGCATTTTATCTCAGTCCTCTGGGTCACAATACATGTATTTTATGTAACCTTTATTTGAGTTTATAAAGTCACGATAGCCGAGTTGTTGGGTGGTCGGAATTTCGAGTCGAGAGACCCGAGTTCGATCCCCAGGTGGCAGTACCAAAGAGTTTTTCAAAAACTTATGTACGAATTTCATCGTTGGCCAGGACATAAAGGCGGGCTCACCACCTGTCACGTTGTTCCGAAAATATCTTCGGTGGAAGGTGGGTCAAAGGGACTTAATTGTCTAGACTTGACCTCTGTCTACCCCTGTATTGGGAATTGCGTAAAGATATTTATTTATTTCAGTTTATTAACAGTGTTCATGGGCTGCAGTAATCACTTACCAATATGGGCTATTAACTAGTATTTCATCCGAATGCCACTGAAATAATTTAGTCCTTTCGATCCACATTTCAATGGAGCTTGTTGGAAAAACGTGACGGGTGGTGACCATTTCGCCAAGTTTTTGAAAAACCGATTGGTACGAGCCGGCCGCCTGGGAATCGAACTCGAGTCTCTTGACTCGAAATTCCGACCAACCAACCTATCGGCTAACATACATTAGTTAATAAAAAACTCATAGGTACAAGCCTTCTTCCTGGGGTTGGTACTCGGATCGTCTGATCAATCACCCAATCACTTAGATATCGAAAAAGTCACGATAGCCGAGTTGTTGGGTGGTCGGAATTTCGAGTCAAGAGACCCGAGTTCGATCCCCAGGTGGCAGTACCAATGAGTTTTTCAAAAACTTATGTACGAATTTCGTCGTTGGCTTGGACATAAAGGCGGCGACGGGCTCACCACCTGTCACGTTGTCCCGAAAATATCTTCGGTGGAAGGTGGGTCAAAGGGACTTAATTGTCTAGACTTGGCCTCTGTCTACCCCTGTATTGGGAATTGCGTGAAGATATTTATTATTTATTTACTTAGATATCGAGACTCAAAAAAATTTAGTTGTTCAAATCAAATTGTGCACATTACCTCGGATAGGATCATACAGTGATCTCTTTGCAACACCACATTGTACTTTGATCGGTCTTTGCCTTTTCTCGTTACATTCGACATCTGAAAAGATAAAAAAAACAGTCAGTTTTTTTTTATAATTTTTACGTAATTGCAATAACGGCATCGGATGTTTTTCCACCTTTGAAGGATAAGTTTCTTTAAGTTGTTTTGTTTACTTTACACCATTCAATGATAAAATTGCATTAATCTGATCAAGCCAACCATCAATGCACAGTTCTATGGCTGTCACTTAGCTCTGTCTTATATTTTTGTTAAATTATTGAAGACTTTTGGCAATATATTATATAAAAACTTATGAATCGGTGGTATTCATAAGCTTTTGTGGTTTTTTTTTATATTCACACAATTTCTCATACTGGAGTCTTGACAATGAAGCTCTGACGACACACTTTTCACCAAAGTTTATTTGGGACAATGTGACAGGTGGCGAGCCTATCACCATCTTAATGTCCAAGCTAACATTACAATATAACGTACAATATATTTACATAGATAAATATTCATATGTACAAATAAACATCTATGATTTGAGTACAAACATTATTTTTTATCACAAAAATGTTTGCCCCTAGGAGGATACAAACCCGCAATCCTTAGCTTCAAAGGCAGGGTGAAGACTAGGCTATTGGGCTGAATGTTTTCTTCTTCCCAAGCAAAATTGTCAATTTTTATGTCATACACATGCCACATAAGATATAACTGCTCATCTACTGGATTATTATTATGTATTATATCTGACATTTCGTGTGAAAAAACACATAGTAAAAAATCTAAAATTTTATAGTGGCTGTTTTGTTACCTGCATGTACTTTATCCAATAGAGAACTGACATCCAAATTCTCTACTAGTCTCGTGCACAAAGAGTTTACGTACAAGCTTGCTCCAGGTACTATTCTATCTGTATCACCAGTTCTAACTTCGTAAGTGCCATCTATAGTTGTTGAACATTCAATTTGCAGCAGTTCGTAAGCAGCTGCAGATGATTGCGTTGAATAGCTTATTAATAAGTTACCATGGAATGTCAAATCTTCCATTGCAGGCAATGATGCATAAATCTTTGGATTTATTTTCCTGTAACCCAAAATTCATGATTATGAAAAATAAGACAAAGAAGAATATTAGTAGTGGTTCTCAATCACTTCCTATTCTACTTTGCTTTATATATATATTTTTTTGATATTTCAGTCTCTTTGTAATTAGTTATATGCAACACTAAATAAATTATTATAATTAAAAAAAGGACATTTGGCGATAATGTGTGAAAATAAATAAGCAAGTAAATTTTTATGTGAAACACCTAAATATCTTATTATTTTAACATATTCAGAAAGCTATGTGACTCAAGAGACTATCACACTTTGATAATGCAAGACTCGGTGCAAGAAACACTATGAAAATGCACAAGTATTTTAACATAATTGAAATAAAGAATATTTAAGAGAAGAACTTTGTCCAGCAACTGGCATCTTCTAACGGTTAATTTACTATACTTACTTTAAAAGAGTTTCCTTTTAAATTTATTTATATTTTCAGGTTTGAAATTTATAATGAGGAACTCCTCTATAAAATAATTACCTGTCTAAATAATTTCTGCACATATCCAATATCAAAACACATAATTCAGGCTTGCATGATGCCACCTCTTTGAGTAACCAATTCTCAGTTATACAATCATCCATAGTCATATCTTCTGTAGGAGAGTCTATACCTATCATACATCTAGTATTGCACAGTTCACAGCCATGTCCTGCATAAAAAATAAAACCTGAAATATTATGTTTATCAATATAGAAAAAAATCCTCATGTGTGAAATACATATACAACTCTTTACTAATTTTTTTTAAACGTAATGCCAGATTTCGCCAGCCAATGTGGCATCTATAGGACTTTTTCAAAAATGCTAGTTAGAGAAAATCTATTTATATGCATGGCGCCAAACATATTTAATATAATAGTGACATTACATGTTTATATTTTTTTTTATCTTACCCAATTTCCCAACATATGGGGGAAAGACAATACAACAAGGGAAGTCCTTCAATGCACTTTTCACTAATTGAGCCATTGCCACCATCAGTATGACCATCTCAAAAAATACCAAAACAAAATTACTTAGTCTGGTGATGGGTCAGCAGCCTGTAAGTACTGTGATTATCCTGTAAGTACTATATGCCTGTAAGTACTGTGATTATCTGAGGTGCAACCTGTATGTACTGTGATTACTAATCTGTTAGGTAGGCATGGTGAGGCATGATGGTTAAGGTCCTGCAGTGGACTTTTTGAGACTTATGTATGTATATTACATTAAAATACTCACAGTAGGAATCTTCTGGTATTTGCTTAAATATCCTAGCTAAATTTAATTTCAAATCATTACTAGACAAATTCTTCAGTGTTATTATTATAAAACCTAATCCTTTCAAATTTGATGCCAAAGAGTCACAATCAATCGAAGGTGTTACTAGTTTTGATAAATGTTCATATTTATTGTTTCCTATAAGTATTGCCACTTTACTATGTGGCTTGTAATATGTTATAATTGTTGTAGTATTTAATGCAGAAGTTAAAAATTGTTTATATTGTTGCACAGAGTAACCACGTCGATCTAGGGTCTTTATTATAATATCGCCTGGTTTCTTTTGTTCATTGAAAGATACTCTGAAAAAAAAATGAGACATATTTTAGAAATAATTTATCGTTACAATATATAAATTACCCAAATCCCATTGTTGGAGTTCAATATTCAATGGTGTGAAATAAGAATGAAGAATGCAGAATTTTTAATCATGCACAATCAGTTCCATAAATAGTAGGTTGTGGCCACTAGCACCGGAAACATGGTAATGGGAGGTGTTTATAGGGGAAACTCCTGAATACTTCAAATAAAATAAAATATCTTAACACAATTCCCAAATACAGGGGTAGACAGAGGGTTAGTCTAGACAATTAAGTCCCTTTGACCCACCTTCCACTGAAGATATTTCCTAATTATAAACATCAAAGACTACATAAGTTTTTGAAAACAAATTACACTACTAAAAAAGATTACTTCATACATAAGTTTTTGAAAAACCCATTGGTACGAGCCTGCCACCTGGAGATGGAATTCGGGTCTCGTGACTTGAAATTCTGACCTCCCAACCACTGAGCGATCGTGACTTCATTTAATGTTATAGCTGCTATAGACACAAAAGTACCTTTACATTGTTAGTTTACAAAAATTATTTTCTTAATAACTTAAGGGAAACCATTTCAAACAAGAATAAAATAGGACACAGAAAGGATTAATAAAACTTTAAAATCAATCAGACATACTTTAGATCTGCCAATTTTGATATAATTTCACAAGTTTCTTTGTTTAGATTTAACGCTTTTTGATATTCTGAATAAGTTAATTTTTGTAATAAAGACATTGTTTAAAATATTTATTCGAAATGGGTTTACATATATAATTTATATTCATTCACATCAGAATGAATTTACAATCATACATATACTGATTTATTCTTCTTTTATGATTTATGGCCTCGCTTAATAAAATTCTGCCAATCGTGATTTATTGATATTTTGATTTCGCATTATTGCAAGTTTTTTTTTTTTGAGTTATGGCCTGGTATCTAGACCTTTAGGCCAAAGTTTTTTTTGTATGATTTTGACATTGATGCCGAAATATATCGATGGTTTTTATTCGATGCATCGAAGTGGCAAACCTGCTATGGATACCATTTCTTTCTCAAAAGCGTCATTTTGCGAGTGTAGTCATCTACGGAAAAGGAATTGACAGGGTTCAGTCACTTTAGAATTAGGTACTACCTTACGGCTGCTCAAATAAAACCTGTTAAAACTCAGTAAAGAGTTCAATGTATATTATTTTATCGAAAACTTTGAACGTAAATGAAAGTATCATGATGGACACCAGCGTCTAAGGTACGAATTGTTTCAGCGATCTCCGACGCGCGTAAGTGCAAACATAGGTATCTAATAACTTGTGATCTTACATTTTATTTAAAAGAGTGTACATATGTTAATTGTTATTTACTAATATAACGTACAGGCAACCTAATTTGTGAAAAGAAAAAAAATAAGCCTCACCTGTAATGTTCAGTACAGAGGTTTGCAGATAATAATGTGAAAGCAGGAAACAGCAAAGTTAACTCATCGCAGAAGTCACATACATACACCTATAGCAGCATATTCCTTTGAATAATCGAATCTACCACAGCACTGAATTTACCAACACAACCTCAGAAAAACGGCTCCATATGAGATCCATGTTTTTCTAGGCACAAACGCATTCTGCGAAACACTGACTCAGTGGCATTATTCAGCATCTGGAGTGGTACAGTCTGAAATGCAGCGACTATTCTCTGGCACATTTCTTCTTCGATGTTGCACTCATTTGCGTAAACAACACTTTTTAAATATCACCATAGAAGAAAATCTAACGGCGTTAAGTCCGGCGATCTCGCTGGCCATGCAATAGGACCTCCACGTTCAATTCACCTTGAGCTAAATCGCTGAGTAAGGAAGGCCCTGCACGACCACGCAAAGTGGGCTGGATCACCTATAATGCCTGCCCAGACGTTTGTCTGCCAACGATGTTGAAAGTTGGATGAACGATACCCTTACTGATTCTCGTGTGCCCACACATGGTGGTTGTGGCAGTTAAATAAGCCCCCTCGTGAAAATGAAGCCTCTTCAGTCCATAAGACCTTCCGATTGAATAAGGGGTCACAATACCATCGCGCAAACCATTCACGTCGAAGGAAGTCACTTCAGACAAGTTCTTGGGTTTTGCGGTAGTGATATGGATGTCGACCGTCCCTATTCAATATCCGCCATGCTGCTCCATGGTTTACATTAAAAACTAGTCCAGCACAGTGAGTACTGGTCTACTCATCGAAGTATTCTAGGATATTGTCTTCCATAGCCGTGCTCAAAGTCGAAGGTCTTCACTATTGCGCTCGTGGAAAGAAACAGTTAGGTGTATTCTATTGAATAAATTCCTAAAAGAAAGCATACGATGGAAGAACTCGAGGGTTATTTGGGTTTCCGGAAACGTACCATTCGGTGTACGAAGTCTGTTCAACAAATCTGTTAACACACCATCATAAGCACCAGCACACATTATCATATCGTAATACTCCGCGTACATATCACTCATTAGTCTTATTTATGATACGTCCGCACGTTTCAAAATTCCCGTAGAAACTAATAGGAAGGGCAAATACAGCAATCGAATCGCGCCACATTGTGGTATGTTCCAAACATTTCTTTCAACCAACCGCCAAGTAGGCACTCGGGTAGCATTCATTCAACAAACATTGTTGGTAAGATTTTATTCATTGGTCGATCAATTTTCGCGCGATAATTATTGACTAATCATATGAAATTGATGGCTGTCTTTGAGTTTACTTAATCTGGATTGGTTCGAACGTACTAGGAGCACAGATAACGTGACAAGAAATTGTGTTGAAGAAGGGTCATTGCCTTTCTCAGCTGACTAATGCTAAATAGAGTTGACATCAACGAGTTTAATGTAACTTCTTCAAGTCCTCATATCTCCCACGGGAATCACGCTACGAGACTCTTAATATTTTTTTAGGGTACATACGTATGGGTCCTAAGCCCTGCGTGCCGCTATTTATACGACTTTTTATAACACCTTATATATTTACCCGAGTTCCAGGTGCTAAGCTAATTAGTTTGTTCAACACTTATGTACGATTTATATCGTTGGCTTAGACATAAAGATAGCCACGAGCTGATCACCGGCCACGTTACCCAAAAAAAATTTGAAAGGACTTAATTATCTGAAGCTCTGTCTACCCCAGTATTGGCAATGGCATAAAGATATTTTGGGTTGAAACAAACAAACCAAAACAAGGCAGGTTTTTTTTATAGAAAAGGGAGGCAAACAAGCAGGTGGGTCACATGATGGTAAGTGATTGGGTGAATATTTGCAAATGAATATATTATACAATTTTAAAGAATGAAAAAATAGTACTTACAAAACTGTTCTTTACATATTCAAAGCGAAGCTGATAGCATACACAAACAAAAAAATGCGTGAGACTAAAAAATAAGCCTTTATATAATTCACAATTTGGATTTGAAATTATTGAGCAAACGGTAATGTGAAATTTAAAACAAATGGTAAAGAGAATTTTAGGATTTAGGAGGTATTAGGCCGTAATCTCGAGGCAACGAGCAGGTGGCTCACATGATTGTAAGTGATTACCGTCGCCCATGAACACATTCAATACCAGAGGTATAGCAGCACTCCCCGTAGTACATCTTGTAAAATATGCAAAGAGGTACAACGTCTCTTCGCAAAGCCTGGGGATCTAGCCGATCGGATAGAACATGGTCGTCGACGATTCGAGCCGCTGATACTGGAATTCCCCTGCTCAGAGATGAGAACAGTACTCCATCTGCGGCCGAACCTGCGCCTTATAAAGTTGCAAGCGGTGGGCCGGCATGAAGTATTGTCGTGCTCTACTGAGCACGCCAAGATTTTTAGGACCCTTCTCTTCCAAATGACCGCGAAACTGAACTTTGCTCGATATGTCGACGCCAAGGGTTCCGATGCTGGCTGAGGCAACTAGGGGAGCTCTCAAAATGAAGTGATACGTCGAAGGGTTCCTAGACTTGGAGTCCGAGCATGCATCGTCAATTACGACCATGATGCTCCAGTCTGTGCGAAAACTAGTGACCCAATTGCTAAATTTCTAGGGAAGCCCATATGACGGAAGCTTCTAGAGAAGCGCTTTGTGCCATACCCGATCAAAGGCTTTCGTTATGTCCAAACTAACTGCCAGGGCCTCACCCTTACTATCTACTGTCTCCGCCAATCGATGATTGAGGTACACAAGAAGATCACCTGTTGAGCGACCCCGACGGAAGCTGTACTGGCGGTCACTAATCAACTGGTGCTCCTGTAAGTATCTCAAGAGCTGGCAGTTTATAATGGACTCCAGTATTTTGGAGAACATGGAATGGATGGCGATCAGTCTGTAGTTGCCCGGATCTGAGCGGTCGCCTTTCTTAGGGATCGGGTGCATCAAAGCTGTCTTCCATGCCATCACCATTTTATCGTCACCATTGCTCCATAACGCCTCAGAAAAACATCGTGAGGTAACCAGCGTATCCTAGAACTAATCATTCAAGGTCATGTGACATATAACAAATAGCATTGACCAGTCTGTGTGGATTACGGTTTTGGAGCTAACGACTCAAACCTATACCTATGTATTGAATAAGTATAGATAGAAACCAAAAGCGACGAAAGAGATAATAAATATTTAATAAAGCTGTACAAATATCAAACCACTACTGTAAGAGAAGAATGACAATGGCAGAAAAAGCGCAGAAAGTGCTATTTTGCGATTTTCTTGAATCTGAAATTTGTAGTGGTTTAGTAATTTACACGGCAGTTTAAATATAGCTTATTGAAACAATATTACATTTAAATAGAAAAATACCTACTTACCATTCCAGGCCATTCGGGTAAAATGTGAACGGGAAAAATGGTAAATAGTAAAATGGTAAGTAGATATTTGGAAACATTTGTGTACGTTGCATTATTTATTAGACTTATGAGACTAAATACGTTATCAGACGAGAAATAATCTTATGGCAAATATTTAGATAATTAATTAAATGAATCTGAACAAATAATTTACCTTTAGAAGACACGAACAGTAAGGAGATTTTATTTTGACCTGGACGATTTTTTGTAGATTATTAATTTTTTATTGGCGTCAAATCGGTCTTTAAGACGTGTGATCTGCTCAAGTCACTAGTGAGGGCTGAGGTCGTGGTGGGGAGTCGTCGTGAGGATTACATTTACCATTGGGTACAATTCTATTTCACTGTCACTGTTCGCAAACGGTAAGTAGTGCGAAGGGTGAGACAATTTTTAATTGGTATAAAATTAACTGAAACTGTTCTTTATATCATATATTATATTTCAGTTTATATATTTACTATTATAATTACAAAATAATAAGAAAAAAAATTATTCTTCGAAGGTTTCGCTTAATTTTTCTTATCATAATGGTTGAAAATTGGGAAAAGAGACACGAATGGTAATGAGAACTATTTTTTTTAAACTATTTTACTTTTTTTAAATGGCTTATAGCTTATAAAACACAATAAATTGATCTGCAATATGTACCCCACTTAATTAACTATGTATATAAAACAGTTTAGGTTTAATGTGTTATTCACAGCGAGACATCAAAAAGTTAGTGATTACCGCCGCCCATGAACACCCGAAATACCAGAGGCATGGGAGAACCCAGAACTGGGGAGGAGGGGTGTGGGCCTCCGGTTACCTGCACTCACCCGACGAAACGCAGAAGTTTGTTAGAATTCTATTTCACGCCGGTATTCTGTGAGGTCGTGGTACTTCTCCGGTCGAGTCGGCTCATTCATGTAACAACAAAAGCTGATGCGTGGCTCTACCACTGTTAAAACCGTCTGTTTGATTAAACTAACAAAACAATAATTATATAAGTTTTGTAAAATCTTATATAATTATTGATATAATGTATGTAAGATTAATAAACAGTTTCAGAATAAAAGTCGAAACTTTTGTTTCATTCAACTGGGAAAATTTCGCTGAAGAGATTTATTATTGAGTTGTAATTGCTATTTACCAGATCAAACTTTGGTTTAAAAACCTACTTAGATGTATTTCACTTACATAGACGTATATGTTTAACGTTTTGTTTTGAATACTTGCGACATTAATGTGACGTTTCAGAAAGAAAATCTAACTTCAATTTTAAAGGTTCTGGTAGCACCGTCTGTCAATGTCAGGTTTTACCAGTGACAGTGTCACTGTCAGTAAAGGAGAGTAGTTTCCGTTTCTGTTATAATGGCTATAGGAGTTGACTCTTCTAAATGGAAACCGAGAAAGGTAAAAGGAACTCCCGCTGTAAAATTCTGTAATTTAATAGGGTTTGGCCTCATTAGTTTTGGTTTTATAATTGGTGCTGTATACCAGTAAGTAATGTTTGTGTAATTTTAAATGTATTTAAGAGGTTATTTACAGGTGTTTATTTTATTGAAAACTTTTAGATATTCGGGCATAACAAAGAACTTTAGGAAAAAGTTAGAAATATTTTATGAGGATCCTGAGCCGGAAGTTGAAAGGAGACTGATGATAGCAGCTGGTTTCCGAAATAGGTCTGGAGACATGATACGGAAACTAATGGAAGAGCAGCAGAGACCAGATTTACCTGACAAGTAGATTCAAAGATGGATACATATTTTTTGTACATCTATAATAGGCTAGCAAATAAATAATTTAGAATTTAAGTTTGTTTTAATCAGGTTACATATTTCATGCCGAAACAAATTGTAACAAGTAAGTATTTTCAAAAGCTTGTTATGGATGAAAGTCTCTCTGACTTTCAAGAAAAAAAGAAAAGTTGTGTTGGTCCAAAAAGTAACCAAAGGGCTAAAGTTAATAATAAAAAACCTAAGAGGCGGATAAAAGGTCAAAAAGATATAAGAACACTTATTAAGTCAAATAAAAATGAACTTTTATCTTTCACAAAAGATTTCAATAGTGTGTGCAAGAAAAGTGGTATTGATGTTGACTGTGAACAATTGCAGTTAGCTATAGCATTATCAAAATCTCTTCAGACAACTGAAGATCAGTTGGAAGCCAATAGTTCAACAAGTAAGTTAACATCTAAAGAGAGAACAAATAAAATCCGCAGAACTTTGCAAGAATATGGATTCAAAGTACCAGAAGCAAAGATTTTATTGGAAGGTAATAAAAGGATAAAAAGAAATAAAAAACCGTATAAACTGCTATTGGAATCTGAAGAAGAAAGGAAACAAAAAATTTTTGATAAATATTCCCAGGTTCTATTTGATAATCCTGATAATTTTCTTTTAAGTGGCAATAATGAAGACAATGTTATTAGCAGTGGGCTTTACTTCTTAACAACAAATATTGCATTTGAATTAATGAAGAGTAATGAAATATTTTATACATCTGGTTTGTTACAAGATATTTGTTTGAAAAAAAGTAACTTATTAAAAGATTGGTCTGATATACCAGGAAGACCTGCAAGTCCAAAGCACACAGAGGATTTTGTTGTTTCAATGTCTGAAATGCAATGTACCCAAACTGAATTAGACACAATATTAAGTGGTACATTAACAGTAACTAAAAACATTTGTAAATATTTAACCAATAATTCACCACAGTCAAAAATTAATGAATTGCAAGAAACTGAATACTGTATAGATCATCCTAAAGGTAATTTAGAAAGTGCAAGTAATTCATCAGAGGAATGTAATAAATTAAGCAATTTTCCTTTGAATAGAAAGGAAAGTTTAGAATGTGATGAAGATAAATGCTCCACATCAAGAATGTTCTCATTGCCACAACAAAGTAGGAGTTTATCTCCAGATATCTTTGGTGATGAAATGTCTTCACTTATAGAAAATTCCATAGTGGATAGAGATGTTGAAGATACCAGTAGTTTTAACCCATTGATTAAGAAAACTGATTTTATAGACTTAACAGAAACTGTGAAAGTAATTAGTAACTTAAATGACACAAGTCAGAACTCCCAATTGTCTCAAGTAACAAATGGAACTCAAAGGAAAACAAATGATTTCATGGATTTAACTGAGTGTGTTCAGGTATCTTTAAGAAAATACAATAATTGCATGTCGCAATCTCCTGTTATGGTTAACAATAATAAATCACTAGAAAATGATTCTATGGAAATAACGGAATGCATCAATCCATCTTCAAAAAGTACCACTGATGAAGTTAGCATTGACCTCACCCAAAAAGAGGGTGATGAAAGTGTAAAACAGGTGGAAAATTTTAAACTGAAACATGAGGCAGTACTAGATCTAACACAATCACCTGATTCAGATGAATATTTACCAGATGTATATATATGTTCCACTCATAAAGGTTCCACAGATGATACTATCATAGTTCATTATAATGACTGCAATCCCCTGGTTTTGAATTCTGCACTTAGTAATAAAGATTTAGATCACAATAAACAAAGAACTATTGATCTGGATGGCGATGAAAATTTTAAAGAAACAAATGAAGAAACAATAGTAGATTTCTCAGAAGACACATCTTATACTTTCAGTAATGATTGTAGGGAAAACAAATCAAATATTGTAATTAATTTACAGAGTGAAATCAAGTCCAAAGATATTGATATAGGATCAAATAAAGATGAAAAGAGTAATATTGATTTAACTCAATCGTCCGATTCATTATCGGAAATGAGCCCAACAATTTTTAATAATGTTGATAATGAATCGAATAGCCTACAAATTAGTGATTTAAATAAACTCGGTAAAAAAGATGATGTTTCAATAGATTATGATGAAATTTGTTCAGGTACTCCAACAATAGAATATATCTTAGATGACGAATTTGATGAAATTCAGTCAAAGTATGGAACAGTATCAAACACATCTTCTAATTCTGATAGTGTTCTTACTTCTCAACATAGTAAAAACAACATAAAAGGGTTCAAATTATCCAATCCAGAGTTCAACTACACAGTAAATAAATCAAATGTAGAGAATTCAAAAAGTACCAATGATACTGCAAAATTGTATAAAGAAGATAAATCTAAAAATAGTTTGAATATCAGTACTAAAACTAGATCATTAAGTGAAAGCTATCTACCACCTGTTAACTTAAAAAATGATACGGATGAACAAACCACTGAAACATTTAAAATTAAACCTGCTACCCCAATAAAGGCAATTATAGATGATGGCAAAATTACTGTAAATACACCTACAAATAATGAATATATAGTAAAAGTCGAGGAAGTAACTCCTATGATAGATTACTCGGCCATGTCTTCCCCTGAGAGAAACAAGGAATTAGCTAAGTATGGTCTGAAACCATTCAAACGGAAAAGGGGTGAGTAACACTGTGTTGTGTTTGGAAAAGAGATTTAATATGTTTTTAACACATATTTTTTTAAGGCTTTAAATATTTAATTTAATAAATAAATTTATGTCCAATACATTCCAAATAATTATACTCAATACTCAATAATTTATTGCGTTCTCATGTGTGTACAGAAGTTCTTAAAATAACATGTCAGTATCAACATGAACCCGGATAGGCCACAGCAATTTCTTATACAATTTTTAAATCTTAAAATAAAATTTATATTATCAGTAAATATTACTATATAATTAGAAAAAAAAGCTATACCTATATCTCATTCTCGACTTAATTAATTACTACCTTATTATTATTAATTTAGTAATAAAACTATGTTTCATTATTATTAAAACTATAACAATAAAAATCTAATTCACACCTATAATAAGTACTGATAACAATTGTAATAACATATTAAAGGGACATAATTAACAAGTAGTCTCATTATAGTTCAAAATTCCTCTTCAAGGAATTCAGATAATGAGTAATAACATTTTTAAATAAATAACTTTTTAATAATGATTTAACGTTTGGTGATCATTTTCGTTTTGTATAAATTGTGGTAACTTGTTGTAAATTTTAATTGACATTGCTTAAGGACCTGAATTAAACAATTTTAATGAAGAAAATGGTCTGTCTAGTCTATTTTGTGGTCTCAGATTTTCTGGACGAGAATATTTTGGAAAAAGATGCATGTTCTTTTTCACAAACAAACTTACTTTCAAAATGTACATGGATGTAAAAGGGTTAATAAGTTTCATTCGATGAAATATTGTTTGCAACTTATCATTTTATCAATATTAACTATTATTCTAAGACATCTTTTTTGTAACTGGAATAGTCTCTTCATGTCAATGCTATTTCCCCATATTATAATGCGGTGATGAAGCCAAGCATGAGCGAAGGCATAATAGGCGCAAAGAGCCGTTTTTTTTTATCAGTGCACTTTTTCAGCTCATAAAATAATTAGTTAATTTCTCTAAAGTCTAATTCCTTTTTGATAATTAGTTAATTTTTCTAAAGTCTAATTCCTTTTTGAAGTTATTCTCTTTGCCTTTACTTTTTGTATAGTTTTCTTCAACAATTTAATAGTTATAAGCTAATTTTTCACGTTTTAATATTTTCAGCTATACAACTGTTAACACATTTGTATAATCAAACACATCCAATAATAGAGAATTGCTCCTATGAATCTGTTCCATGTAAGAAATTAAAACTAGGTTCCCCGATAAAAAAGACTAGTTCAAAAAAGAAAAACATAAGCCCAAAGAAAATTATGAGTCCATTATTAAATAACGAACTTGATAAAGAAAATAACATTTACGTTGAAACCAAGGAAGCGCCAGATATAAGAGATATTGAATGTAGTGCAGATGATTGGGTATTTCAAACCAGAGAGAAAGCTAAGGTACATTTTTTTCAGCCTCAGATTATCCTATACAGGTTATAGGTACAAAAAATATTTTTCTTTATATAATTTCAGTTGCTCATCATATTAAAGTCGCACCCCTGTCGTGTTGGCAGACAGAGAGAGAGAGGGAGAGACACAGAAATCCGATGTACAAAATTTTAATTTTTTTTACCTTTAGTCATAAATAAATAAATATCTTCACGCAATTCCCAATACAGGGGTAGACAGAGGTCAAGTCTAGACAATTCAGTCCCTTTGACCCTTGACCTTCCACCGAAGATATTTTCGGGACAACGTGACAGGTGGTGAGCCCGTCGCCGCCTTTATGTCCAAGCCAACGATGAAATTCGTACATAAGTTTTTGAAAAACTCATTGGTACTGCCACCTGGGGATCGAACTCGGGTCTCTCGGCTATCGTGACTTCTACCTCTAGTCATAAATGTCATAATTTAATAAACTTTTATTATTGTTACTTTTAGGTCCATACATGCCGCGTACCACTACACATAGCATTTCATAACTATGTGTCTTGTCGACGAGCGTTACGAGAAGCGATACTTCGCTACGAGCCCATCAACATAGACATCATACACAAGGATCTTGTTTCCTATGGCTATAAGTACAACCCTAAGGTGTGATATTGAATTTATATTTTTACTGTTGTATGGGACAGCGTTAGGGAATTTATCATTGCTTTCTGTGAGTAGATTTAAAGTGAAATTGTCAAAAGTGTGGCGTCTATTGCTAAGAATAAGTAGTAACTTATTCTAAGGAATCGGTGTAGTTTTTTATTTTGTAGATGATCACTAGTCTACTACTAGTGCTACATAGCTTAATGGATAGTGTTATATGATCAGCCAAAGTCTGTGTCACACTAATGTTAGTGCGATCCTGATTGTCGCGATGACTTCAGGCACAATTTTTTTAATAATACATTGCTACAATTTTTTTCAGGATCTCCTAAAATTTTTGGATAAAAAATGCATTACCGTGAAAACTGCTGACAACAATGCAAGAAATAGTAGAAAATAAAAAAAGAATCTTAAATTTTTTATTATCTTCGGACTACGTATGACATATATATAAAAAAAAGAAAACCGAATGGAAGCTTTTTGAGTATTTTATTATTTATGGGAGCCCGGGAGCTCGCTCAGAGTTTATCGAAACATGGCAGACATAATTTTGGTTCACAATTTAAGAGACATTAATAATTTAATAATAATAAATAAATAAAATTGAATTTACTAACAGTATCATTTTAAATTTTCTTAATCTTATTTTTTTTAATTCATTATTTTATACTTGTCGAAAAAACCGAAATATGTATTATAAATGGGAAAGTAAGTTTGTTTGTTATTATTTAAATCTATTTTCTGTAGAATATTTTTATTTAGTTATAAATTCTGGAAGTTAATTTGAACTACATGGTTCATTCGTAATTTATATTTGATCGTGTTTGGAATATTTCGGCAGTACTATTTGAGTCATTGAGTTATATTTTCCGCTCAGTGAATTCTACATGCGACGAATAATATGCATTGGTTTGACTGTTATTACCTCGGGACTCAAAAATCATGGAGATCATAGGACACATTTTTTGCAAAGGTTCTGAAATTGTGATCTTTATAGCGCAAGACTTTGTGGGACGAAAATTGACTTATAACAAAACTTATACTATTTTTTTGCAATTTTATTCGTTGAATTTAGTAATGCCATTTTTAAATTATTGACTCTTGACTAAAGTGACATCTGTTGGTAATTAAAAAAATTGTTAAAAAAGACATTAATTAAATACTAAAGTTTCAGGAGGAGGTAAAGATTTTATATCTTTAATAAGAAAGAAGGACTTTTATAATACATACATATTCCCGCGTCGCCCGCTCCGAGGGTAGGCAAAAACAGGTAGACTATTTTCATAAATCAATGTAAATATATTTGATTATTATTGTAAATAAATTAATTATTCAAAGAATTAGAAATATGTGTCTTCATTATAACTGTATTATGTCCTTATTAAAAATAAAGTCTAGTTCTTTTCTTTAGTCCTTTATTTACGAGTCACGATAGCCGAATGGTTGGATGGTCGGAATTTCGATTCTGTAGACCCGAGTTCGATCCCCAGGTGGCAGGCTGGTACCAATGGGTTTTTCAAAAAACTTATGTACGGCGACGAGCTCACCACCTGTCACTTTGTCCTGAAAATATCTTCGGCGGAAGGTGGGTCTAAGGGACTTAATTGTCTAGACTAGAACTCTGTCTAACCCTGTATCGGGAATGGCGTGAAGATATTTATTTATAGTCCTTTATTTGTAAACATTCCACTTGGTCCTTATAATGGAATGTCTGCTTCGACATATTCGATGATAATATAAATATTTACATACAGGCTTTAATAGTGTAGTGCAGGACTCTTACATTTATGGGGTCCCATACACTTATACTGCGATCACCGACCCGGTTGTCAAGCGTGGCTATTATGGTATGGGGCCATTATATATATATATATTTATATGTATATATATCAAGGGACCGCATGTAACCTTAAGTCAGGTGCACTACCATTATATGAGATTTATTAATGCACGCACTCAACTTATTACCTGTTTGGCATCCTTATAAATATTTCAATTGAAACATTGGTACATAGAAAACTTCTAATTGAATTATAAAAAAGTGATAATTTATTTTATTGAACATACTACATATATGATACATATTACAATTTTATGTATTTATTCATGAAAAATGCTCTTCACGCCATTCTCAATACTGAGGTCTAGACAATTAAGACCTTTCATCCACCGAAGATATTTTTGGGACAACGTGACAGGTTGTGAGTCCGTCGCCGTTTTTATGTCCAAGCCAACGATATATAAATCGTATATAAGTTTTTTCGAAGAAACCCATTAGCACCGGCCGTCTAGGATCGAACTCGGGTCTCTTGACGCGAATTGCGATCACCCAAACACTCGGCTATCGTGACTTCTATTACACTACAATATAACGATACGTAACTGCTGTTTTTCATAAAATTATTTATAATAATGATTTATTTGCCGTGTGGTAAGAATATACCATCTCCTCAGAGTTGACTTAGGGATAATCCTTGAAAATACTATTGCCACTGCCACTACTATGACTATTTCGTATAATACAAGGCGAAAATTCAGAAGTCAGCAGGGCAGCAGCAACTAAGGCGCGATGTGTTTGATACTGCGATCGCTGTGGGTGTGGGTTACGGCAAACCCTTCCTTACGAGAGGCGTATTTCCTTATGTAGGTTTTAAAGGTCGAACTTTTACTGGATAGCATACTCTTTTTTTCTTGTTTATATATAATAGGTTGTAAAATTTCAAACCATTCCTAGGGCCGTTGAGCAACTTTTAGCTTCGTATCAAAAAGGTATCCAAAGACGAAGATTCGGTTGCACACTACCATTAAAGAGCATTCGCTTGCTCTTACTGCAAAATAAAATCCATAAACATTGTATTTAGCTCGTTTTTTTCATTTATTAATATTTTGGTTCCAATTGTATACTATAGATTATTTAGGACATTACTATATTTTTTAGGAAATCCAGTTTAAAGCACCGTAACAATAATTTTCCACGCCTCGGGTTGACTGGCAGAGAATGCCTAATGGCATTAAGTCCGCTCATTGTATAACTTTCTTCTTAAGGTGTACAATATGGCATAAAAAATAAAAAATATCTTCACGCAATTCCCAATACAGGAGTAGACAGAGGTCAAGTCTAGACAATTAAGTCCCTTTGACCCTTGACCTTCCACCGAAGATATTTTCGGGACAACGTGACAGGTGGTGAGCCCGTCGCCGTCTTTATGTCCATGCCAACGATGAAATTCGTACATAAGTTTTTTTTGATAAACTCATACAATATGGTGTAAATAAAAAAACAGTTCATAATACATTTATTATACATATTTACAATTTAAATACAACATTATTTACACTTTCATCTGCTTGCTCTGATAAGATGTCATTTCTTCAACAGACCGGCTTGTTGTATCACCTGCCTGGTTGCATTGTTGATGTGTCGAAATCTGTCCGGACCCAGTTGAATGCCTCCGTACCTATAAAGTGAATTGTAAATAAATATCTTCACGCAATTCCCAATACAGGGGTGGACAGAGGTCTAGTATAGACAATTAAGTCCATTCGACCCACATTCCACCGAAGATATTTTCGGGAGAACGTGACAGGTGGTGAGCCCCACGCTGTCTTTATGTCCAAGCCAACGATATAATTCGTACATAGGTTTTTGGAAAACCCATTGATACGAGCCTGGGGATCGAACTCGGGGTTTCTCGACTCGATTACGTGATAAAGTTAATTAAAGTCACGATACTACAAAAACTTATGTATATAGATGTCTAGGGTAGATAGAGGTCTAGGCTGTTAAGTCCTTTCGACCCACCTTCCACCAAAGACATTTTATGGGACAACTTGACAGGTGGTGAGCCTGTCGCTGACTTTATATTCAAGCCAGCGATGTAATTCGTACTTAACCATTAGTACTAGCCTGTCACCTGAGGATCGAACTCTGGTTTTCTCTCGGGTCAGAGATACTTTTTTTTTAATGTACGCTTTATATAATTCGCTTTGACATAACGTTGTCCCAAAATTAGCTACAGTGAAATGTGGGTCAAAAGGACTAAATTATCTAGTTCTCTGAATACCCCAGCGTAGGAAACTGCTTGAAGATATAAATGTTACACCAATAATACCATTGGTTACGACGGAATTTTCAACTAATTTCTATCCACGGATGTCTTTAGGGGCGACTACGGAACAGCTAGAAAGTTTTTTTGCATAACACCTTAAAATAATGTATTAAATAATAAATGAATTTGAGTCACGACAACCGAGTGGTAAGGTGATCGGAACTCGAGTCAAGATACCAGAGTTCGATCCCCAAGCGAGCCTTCGGGTTTTATCAAAATTCCAAGCTGGTTTAGATATACAGACGGCGACAGGCGCACCACCTGTCACGTTATCCCAAAAAATGTTTTCGGTGGAAGATGGGACGAAAGGATTTAATTCTCTAGACTGCTGTCTATCCCTGTATTGGGAATTGCGCGAAGGTGTATATATTTTTTATATTTATTACAATAATGTATCCATTGCTGGGACATCCTTTTAAGTAAATAAGTACTTTTGCATTGTGCCTAAGATATTGAAAGTGATTTTTTTATTATATATCCATTTTAATGTAGCCACCATATGAACGAATTGCTCGATGACAAAGGTTCAAAAGTACTCGGGTGTGTGTGTGTGTGCATGAAGAAAATTATAAATTTGAAACAAGGAAAGGATAATGACTCTGTCTCTGCATAAACTAAAACATTATACAGTACTTAAATACCATTCACAATAATCTTACCATCTGGATACCACCACTAAGGTATTCCTCTGGTCCAATATCTGCAACAAATGCAGCATCCTTCCCCCCGCGTGCGTCTCACCGTCATCGTCGCAATCTTGAATCATGGTAACACCTTTATCCGTTTTCCTTTCTATACGATATGCGTACATGTTGTGCGTGGCGTTTAAGATCTTTTTGTTCTGTTTCAATTTTGCGAGAACTGCACTGCAATCAAATAAATAAATATCTTCACGCAATTCCCAATACAGGGGTTGACAGAGGTCTAGTCTAGACAATTAAGTCAATTCGACCCACCTTCCACTGGAGATATTTTCAGGACAACGTGACAGGTGGTAAGCCGGTCGCCGTCATTATGTACAAGCCAACGATATAATTCGTACATAACTTTTTGAAAGAACCCCTCGGTACGTGCCTACCACCTGGGGATCGAACTCGGGTCTCTTGACTCGAAATACCGACCACCCAACCACTCGGCTATTGTGACTCTAGTCACGGTAGTCAATAAAATAAATAACTGTCTATACTAGGTTTACTCTAAAAAAATTGTAATATTACCTATATTCAGAACCTCCGTTGACAAGTACACTTTTTGTCATGGGTCTGAGCTATGAGCTATGCCAGCTCTGAGGGTCGGGTTCGATTCCCGGAAGGGTGAATGTAGAAAACCACTTTTTCTTCATTGTCTCTGGTCCGAGTGTTTGTGGTACCTTTGTCGTTTCCGATTACATAAGACAAATGCTTTAGCTACTTTTACTAGTAGGTATTGTTTTTTGAATCACGTAAGTCTTGATGGACTCTTTGTTATTAAATTAATGACATTTTTTTTTTTGAAAAAATCAACGGCCTGTGTTAGTTGATTTTTCAAAACTTTCTCTCGATTATTAAATAAGGCTACATTTTATCTTGTAACTGTTAAGAAACTGTAGAATGCAGTTCTATATTCATGAATACTTACTTAACATCATTAACACTATGTACTTCTGCTGCATGACCTTGGAAGGAACTTTTCCTGTCTATTATAACTTCACCATGAGTTATCTCTGGACAGGTAATCTCCAACTGCAAATGATAACATCAAATATTAATAACATAATCAAATATTACAAATGGCTAATATCTGCTAGTAGTCACGATAGCCGAGTGAGAGTGGGTGGTCGGAATTTCGAGTCGAGAGACCTGAGTTCGATCCCCAAGTGGCAGGCTCGTACCAATGGGTTTTTTCAAAACCTATGTACGATTCATATCGTTAACTTGGACATAAAGATGGCGACAGGCTCACCACCTGTCACGTTGTTCCCGAAAATATCTTCGGTGGAAGGTGGGTCGAAAGGACTTAATTGTCTAGACTAGACCACTGTCTACGCCTGTATTGGGAATTGCGTTGAAGATATTTAAGATATTTAGTTATTTATTTACAAATTGCTATGTTAGACAAAGTAAAAGGCTGATAATATCATCTCTTTTTGATCCACAATATGTGTGCCAATAAAGAATCATAAATAGCGGCTAACTAACGCGCACTCTCGCCAACGCACTACTTACATTTCTGTTTCAATTTTGCGAGAACTGCACTGCAATCAAATAAATAAATATCTTCACGCAATTCCCAATACAGGGGTTGACAGAGGTCTAGTCTAGACAATTAAGTCAATTCGACCCACCTTCCACTGGAGATATTTTCAGGACAACGTGACAGGTGGTAAGCCGGTCGCCGTCATTATGTACAAGCCAACGATATAATTCGTACATAACTTTTTGAAAGAACCCCTCGGTACGTGCCTACCACCTGGGGATCGAACTCGGGTCTCTTGACTCGAAATACCGACCACCCAACCACTCGGCTATTGTGACTCTAGTCACGGTAGTCAATAAAATAAATAACTGTCTATACTAGGTTTACTCTAAAAAAATTGTAATATTACCTATATTCAGAACCTCCGTTGACAAGTACACTTTTTGTCATGGGTCTGAGCTATGAGCTATGCCAGCTCTGAGGGTCGGGTTCGATTCCCGGAAGGGTGAATGTAGAAAACCACTTTTTCTTCATTGTCTCTGGTCCGAGTGTTTGTGGTACCTTTGTCGTTTCCGATTACATAAGACAAATGCTTTAGCTACTTTTACTAGTAGGTATTGTTTTTTGAATCACGTAAGTCTTGATGGACTCTTTGTTATTAAATTAATGACATTTTTTTTTTTTTGAAAAAATCAACGGCCTGTGTTAGTTGATTTTTCAAAACTTTCTCTCGATTATTAAATAAGGCTACATTTTATCTTGTAACTGTTAAGAAACTGTAGAATGCAGTTCTATATTCATGAATACTTACTTAACATCATTAACACTATGTACTTCTGCTGCATGACCTTGGAAGGAACTTTTCCTGTCTATTATAACTTCACCATGAGTTATCTCTGGACAGGTAATCCTCCAACTGCAAATGATAACATCAAATATTAATAACATAATCAAATATTACAAATGGCTAATATCTGCTAGTAGTCACGATAGCCGAGTGAGAGTGGGTGGTCGGAATTTCGAGTCGAGAGACCTGAGTTCGATCCCCAAGTGGCAGGCTCGTACCAATGGGTTTTTTCAAAACCTATGTACGATTCATATCATTGACTTGGACATAAAGATGGCGACGGGCTCACCACCTGTCACGTTGTTCCCGAAAATATCTTCGGTGGAAGGTGGGTCGAAAGGACTTAATTGTCTAGACTAGACCACTGTCTACGCCTGTATTGGGAATTGCGTTGAAGATATTTAAGATATTTAGTTATTTATTTACAAATTGCTATGTTAGACAAAGTAAAAGGCTGATAATATCATCTCTTTTTGATCCACAATATGTGTGCCAATAAAGAATCATAAATAGCGGCTAACTAACGCGCACTCTCGCCAACGCACTACTTACATTTCTGTTTCAATTTGAACTGCGGGATAAAACTATTCGAGAATTAAAATTTTATTTGTTTTAATTGTTTCTGTTATTTAAGTTAATTTAAATGATTTTTTGTAACATGGGCTACTTGTGCATAGGCGCCCAAGAATAATTGCAAGCAATAATATTAAATACTTCAATTAATTAAACATTTGGAGTCTGTAAATAGAAATAATGGCTTTTCGCTTTATCGCCTCTTACGTCACGAAGAGTTTATACAAGAAGAAATTTGGTGGTATATTTTTATATCAATGCCACAAGACAATTATATCTACCTAATTTAAAAAAATATATTAACTTGCATAACTTTATTTGACGGCATCAAAACAAGTACCAATTAATCTTAGTGCATAAATAACATTATTTAATTATTCAAAATCAATATTAATAGTAGACATGACTTACAGTAATTAATTTAATTTCTATGCTGAACATATATACAAAAGTACTTATAATTCTGTACTATAACAGCACAAGTTATATTTATATTCTGACACCGACCACTGTGGACGAGTGGCATACACACCGGTTTTCAAAGTGTCGCCATCTCCGCGGTCCCGGGTTGGATTCCTGGACGTGTCAATTTACAACACTTTTTCTACATTGTCTCGGCTCTGGGTGTTTGTACCCCCATCATTGTTACTAATTCCAGAACGCATGTGCCTAAGCTACTTACTTTGGGATCATAGCAATGCATGTGATGTTGTCCCTATCTATTTATGTATTTATTGATTTATTCTGTTGCAAAGATAAACTGGCACAAAACCCACCTGAGTCAGATCTAAGACTTCATCAACTGTTGGTGTAGTGTTTGTTTTTTTAGTTGTTTCTTTAGGTTTTATTTTCAGTAGGGTTTCTCTAATTTTTTCAACCCACTGATAAATTACTGTCTCACCAACATTCTCCCTGAAATATTAACATAAATTTATTTATTAATTGTAGTTTTCATAAAGAAAACAGAGGGCCAGGAGTAAGCCTAAATGACTAGTATTTTCATTTAGTTCTTATATTACGACAAACTAGTACCTACATATATATTTCTAACATGTAATTAAAGTTAAGACGACCTCCGTTTTCAAGGGGGTTTCAAGGTGTCGCCATCTCTAGGTCCTGGGTTCGATTCCCGGTCGGGTCAATACAGAAACCACTTTTACTACATTTTCTCAAGTCTGGGTGTTTGTGGTGCCTTCGTAGTTTCTGATTTCCATACCTCAAGTGCTTTAGCACCTTAAATTGGGATTGGAGCAATGTATATGATGTTGTCCCCATCTATGTATATGTATCTATATCTATATGCATGTAAAGTTACAAAATTTAAGTAGTTTAATGTCAGTTAAACACTTGCATCCCCTAATTTATAGCCAGAAATCTTAAGTTTTTTTACTTTTTAATACTTTAACTCTACAATATATGAGTTAAAGTATTAAACTGTTACTGGAATCCCTGACAAGTGTGTGTAAGATATTTAGGTCCTAGAGTTAACTAAATATCCTAAAAGTTATTCAAATAGCAGTGTTATTCATGCCATAAAATTTTACCATTATATCCATTAGCTTATCCATCGATCTTAGTCCTCTGAGGTGAAAACATCTATACATACATACATCTATATATACATACATAAAAACATACATTGATACAATCACACCTCTTTCCCGTAGGGGTAGGCAGAGTCCACTTGCTACAATCTTTACATACTTGTTTCGCTTCGTCCACTTTCATTAATCTCTTTATTGATGATCTTCGGTTCAGGGTACTCTTGACCTTGCCTTTTCAGTTAATAAGTAATCAGGTTGTCCCTGATTTGGTCTCGAAACGTCTGCCTAGGTCTACCCCTTCCAACACTTCCATTCACACTCACCTTATATACTTTTTTCGTCAATTGTTCTCTCATATGTTCTGTCAATCGTTCATTCATTCTCTCAACATGGTCAAACCATCCCACTATACCTTTCTCAATTTTAGTCTCTACATCTTTCAGACCATAATGTTCCCTTATCATACTATTCCTTATCTCACTCAGTTTAACTTCTATCATATTTTATAACACTCATTTCTTCTGCCATAACTGTCACTTTCATACATAAGTGCCAGGACCAACACCCCCTCATTAACAGCCAAACAAGCCTTGTTAGACACTTCGGACTGCTCATAAAGGAGTGCAAAGCTGTATTCATCAGGTTTCCTGCATTCACTCTTCTTTCAATATCACTCCAACACTTTCCATTACTTGTAAACTTTGAGCCCAGATACACAAACTCATTCACCTGTTCAATTTGTTCATCTCCAATCATGATATTGCAGTCTGTCACTGCCTCGTCTTTTTCAAACACCATCACTTTTGTCTTCTTTACATTTATTTCCATTCCTTTTCTAATAAAAGCTCCACTCATAGCAGTTACCATCTCCTGCAATTCCTCGGCTGAAGACGCAAGTAATACTTGGTCATCAGCGTAGAGACACATTTGATGAGTAACTCATTCATTCGCAACCTACTTTCATTCTCTTTTAAATCAGTCAAGCAATTGTTCATGAACAGATTAAACAGCCATGGTGACACTACACATTACTGTCAAACACCTTTTTTGATATTAAACCATTTAGTGTATGTCTCTTTTATCCTTACATAAGCACTAGAATCCCTGTAGAGAGATTGTAATGCTCATATCAGGATGCATGGATCATGATTTTCATAGACAATGCTGACTACAATTCATTCCTTACCACTCTATCATAGACCTTTTCTAGATCCACCAATGTGCAATAGACCTTGTTTTTACCCAGTACCGAGAACATGATCCATACACCCAATCCCCTTTCTAAATCCTGCTTGTGCATTCCTTTTTACTTTTTCATCTGTTTGCCATGCCATTTTTTCAATTGCCATGTAGACTTTTATAAAAGTTTATGTATATATTGTGACAGAGCCAAATAATAAGTTCTGCTGCATCAATGGCCTGGCTTGAGAAGGGCTGAACCAAGACCTTGCAGAATGAAAAAAAGTTTGTATATCAATAGTAGCATATCAGTAATAGTACTAAATTATTTTCTTAAGTAATAAGATAAAACTAAGAACAATTACAGTGTTTTAATTGACATAATAGTATGATTTTGTGTTCTGTATGTGAGGCAACCAGGCCTTTCATTCCTTTCCCTCTATTTCTTTTTCTTTCATAATTCCCACTTTTATCTAAAGGAGAAAGCAGATGCTACTACCATCATTTAAAAAACAAAGACTATCAATTGTTTCCTAGTCATCCAAATCATACACTACTCGTATATTTATTATTTCGCGTTATTGAAAAAGCCTATAAAAGACCACTATGGGACATAGGTTTTTCTCTTTGGAATAATTCACACCCTTCTCTGATCAATTCTGGTCAGTTATCTTTTTATTACAATTAGCCTACTATCTTTTATCCTTTACGACGCCTCATCTGAAAAAAATATATTTTTACGACGATACAACATGGCATTTTTAAGTCATTTCTATGTTAGATACAACAAATAGTACTTACAAGTAAACTTCATCTAAGCTAATATGAAGTTTTTCTTTTTGTTTCCTATCCATCCAAGGAGCGGATAATTCATATTTAGGTGGTGTTAGCTCTGGGTACTCAGGCGGCATAGTTACATATAGCACAACTTCGTGGTCATTTTCTTTTATTCTAATATTGTACGATCTCGATGCTTCGCTTTCCGTTGTCCAGTCCTCACCATAAATTGAGCTTAAAGCCTCCACTTCTTCTATCTGACAGCAATAGGTTTAAGTTAATACAATAAAACAATCATTAATTAAAAAAAGTAACACATAACTAGCTTACTTGTTTCGTCAAATTGTCGGAATCCATGACTTAATTCTGCCACACAAAAATATTAAGACTATTATAAAAGGTAGTCCAAATATAAGTGTTTGTAATTAAGTGATTTTAAATATACAAGTTGTAAGACTTTGGAAAGAAAATAATAAAAAATTTTTGTTTACCACTGAATGACATTTAGTGAAGGACTGATGGATGTTATACTTTGTATAAAAACACAACATGAGAGGTACCGAAACATCGATTCAAACCAATGTTTTGTGTAAAAACGATTAAACATCGTTTTCACATAAAACATTGGGATACACACTCAAGATATTCCGCTAAGATACTATTTACTATTACTATTTTAAGATACTTTGGCATAAGAATTACACTGCGCGTAGTGACCGAGCAGAAAAGATAATGTTGTTAAGTAGTATTTGGGATATTTAAAGATACTTCATATAAGGACTTACTTTTGGTCAATCCTACAAAATTGTAAATGCACAATTTTTTTTTGTTATATAAATTCTTTTTGTTACAATTAAGTAGGAGGCAGTAGGATCAAGAGGGTTTTTTTTTGTGGAAATATTTTTAAATTAACTGTTTTTTTTTGTTATGTAAATTCTTTTTATTATAATTAAGTAGGAGTCAGTCGGATCTAGAGGGAGAAATAAAAGTGAAAGTAAAAATAAAGGTAAAATGGGAAGTAGAGGAGTTTCCACAAAAGAAATAATCAAAAGGTTTGTCTGGGCTACAAATCAATTTGCTATGGCTTTTAATTGTAGATAAATTACGCTTAAATAAAGAATTATTTAAATTAATTTCCCCTCAAACGCTTGGCGTGTTCAGCACAGCACGACAGTACTTCATTCCGGTCCACCGCTTGCACCTTTATAAGCAGGTTCGGCCGCACATGGAGTACTGATCTCATCTCGCGGCGGGAGCACCCCAGTGTCAGCTCCTTCCATTTGATCGTATCCAACGAATAGCAGCTCGAATCATCGACAACCATATTCTATCTGATCGGCTAGATCCCCTGGCTTTACGAAGAAATGTTGCATCTTTTCACATTTTTTACAAGATGTACTACGTGGAGTGCTCCAAGGAATTGTTCGGATTCATCCCAGCCGCTGATTTTCACCATCGTACCTTACGGCATAGTCAAAAATTCCATCAACACCATCTAGATCCTTGGTATTTTACCACAGTGCGTTTTTCGCGGAATTTTCGGCCACGGTTTTTCTGGATCGATCAGATAAGACCTTCAAGAATAGAGGTTATGCCTTTCTTGAAGGCCGGCAATGCATCTGCTATTCATCTGGTATTGCGGGTGTTCATGGGCAGCGGTAATCATTTACCATCACGTGAATCACCTGCTCGTATAGAAGATACTAAGGTCACCGTTTGCTTTGTTTGACTTTACTAACACCTTCAATGGCATCAGTCACGACATCCTTTTATCTGTGCTTTCCCATTCTAAGATAAGTGTGGCTCTGGACTCAAGTTTTCTAATGACCTTCGAGGGCGCTAGCATTCGGTCCGCAGCGCCAAATCCGATTCAAGTTGGTGTGACATACATGCTGCGTCCCACAAGGCGTAATTTTATTATATTCAATATTTATTAATCTTATCACTTAGAACCTTCAGTGTGCATGTCATCTTTATGCCGATGACCTTCAGTTATACTCATAAGCCAGTGTCGAAAATGTGGCCATAGTGGTAGAGATGGTCAACAGAGACCTTCTGACAAATTTGGTTTAACTGTTGGTGTTAACTTCGATTTCACTATTAGCTGGCGAGCACAAGCCTTATCTGCCTTGCTTTATATTTTATCAGTATCCATCGTACACGCAGTCGTTTCTTCCGTTCAGTATCAAAACGATTTTGGTTCAAACTTAAATTTTTCTCCCTATCGATGATGGTCATATGTGTTATTTTGACTTGAATGCATATTTTCATGATAAATACGACCGCGCTCTCAATAACTGCACTCGATTCATTTTTAACCTTCGCAAGTATGATCATGTATTTACTTATCGCTCATAACTGAAGTGGTTACCCATTCACCAGCGTCGTGCTTTCACAACCCTTTAATCTATCCTTACGTCTCCCACCGCTTCCTTTTACTTGTCTTCCCAATATCAATTCTTTCGCTCTATCCATGATAGAATGCTTCGGTCAACAAATAATCTCCTACTTCATTGTCCTCTCCACAATTCTGGCTTTGTCCATTCATTTTTTCCGTTCAATCCGTCTGGCTTTGGAACGCAATGCATCTCGAAATCAGAATGTTTAATAATCGTTAAGCTCTCAAAATGAGGGTAAAATATCACATTCTAAAAACTATGGCAGAATCTTCTCGTTTCTGTTTCAGTGCATATTTTGTGCATGCACATGTATTTATATGTATGTTATGGATATTTGTACTTGTATTAAAGATATTAAAATTCACTTCTACATATTCCACATTTATTTATATTAAAATACCTGACCGGTTTCGATTTTATGGTATTATCAAAGGTTTCTTATTTATTATTTATTTATTTATATAAAACTTTTATTGAAGAATTGTAATAAGAAACCTTTGATAATGCTATAAAGGCGAAACCGGTTAAGTATTTTAATATAAATAAATGTAGAATAAGTAAAAGTAAATTTTAATGTGTTTAAAGATGAAGTTACACCAAGAGACAACAATCGTGAGTATTCAAAATATACGTCATATTTAAATTTAATTTGTTAAAGAGAAAACATTCTACGCATGGATACCATCGATGCCGCAGTAAGACGCATTACATCGAAAAGTATTGTAGTGTTTTAACGCCCATCCCTAACGGCAATACAAATATCACAATGTTATGTCAAATTTGAAGACAGTGTCAGTGTCACTTAATATGTTACTGTCATATTTAATTTGTTTATTTTAATTGGTACGTTAGACGTTAGTTATTTCAGTTATATATGTATTATTTATGGTTACTTGTCAATGATAAAGTCACAATAGCCGAGTTGTTGGGTGGTCGGAATTTCGAGTCGAGAGACCCGAGTTCGATCCCCAGGTGGCAGTACCAATGAGTTTTTCACCACCTGTCACGTTGTCCCTAAAATATCTTCGGTGGAAGGTGGGTCGAAGGGACTTAATTGTCTAGACTAAGACCTCTGTCTACCCCTGTATTGGGAATTGCGTGAAGATATTTATTTATATTTACTTGTCAATGATGTTACCATGTTTTCAATGAATTTGCAGTATTTGTGATACGTTTATATAACCCAGTAAGGGTCAAAGTATTCTGAGGGGTTATCCTAAAAGATAATTATTTATTACATAGAAGAGATAACTTAACGCATAATTTTTTAAAAATCTTTTACAAAAAAAAAGTTAATTTTCGTCCATTTGTAGAAATTATGTATTTTAAAATTATAAAATACATAATTTCTACAAATGGACGAATTGGGAATTGGGGGTCATTGTAGAAGCGTGCTCGTCGCGAACCCTGCCAGCCCTTTTCAGGGCTGCAATTCTACACAGCTCACCCATGCCAACGAGGGTGAGGGCGTCCCCCCAAGGCGACGCACACCAGTTCGTCCCTGTTGGTGTGAAATGCAGCGCGAGGAAACGAAAGAATTGTTGTATGTGGTGATTTGAATGGATGGGTTGGTACCGCTCGGCCAGGGTACGAGTCGGTGCTTGGAATGTTTGGCGATAAAAGGGTTAACGATGCTGGCAAGCTTATACTGGCTGTATGCAAGGAAAAGGGTCTTCTTGTGACAAACACTATGTTTAGTTACAAGAAAATCCATATGTATACTAGAACAAGAGAGAATGAGAGAAGTATGATCGATTTATTCCTGGTGGATAACCGATTGCGAAAACAGGTGATGGATACGCGAGTGTTCCGGGGTGCTGACCTGGGAACGGATCACTATGTAGTGATTACTAGATTTGGGGGTCTGTTCGCGGGTTGGCGCCACCGGACGGCGATACCAGAACGACAGTCGGTCGGTAGCATCCGAAGCTGGAAGCTTCAGGAAGCGGACACTAGGGATAAATATCAAGCAAGAGTAGCCGAAAAGCTGGACAGCATTGATGTCAGGAAAGAATGTGTGGAAGAAATATGGCAGAGCCTTAGAGATGGAATGGTTAGTGCAGCGGAAGACGTGTGTGGAACTGTGAAAAGAGGTAGTAGTAAAAAGGGTGATGCATGGTGGAATGACGAAGTGAAAGAAGCTGTAAATAAGAAGAAGAAAGCGTGGTTAGACTACTTTGCCTCTAGTAATGATAAGGATATGAGAGAGAAGAGGAAAGAAAGATATAAGCTCCAGAAAGTTCACACGAAAGCATTGATTGAGGAAGTGCGTGAAAGGAGTAGAATGGAAGCGGACGAAAGGTTATCGCACAACTTCAAGGAGAACTCCAAACTCTTCTGGAAAGAGGTTGGAAGGACCCGGAGTGGTGCGACAGCCTAAAAATGAATAAAGTGCTTTCGGGAACCAATGACGTCCTCTCAGAAAAAACGGACGTCATGCAGCGATGGAGCGAATTTTATAGAGAGATGTATGCGTGTGATGATCTTAGTGAGGGATCCGGGGGTGACGCCGTGACTGGTACGCCAGACTCGGACCTCGATGACACTGAGGTATTTGATAAGGTTGTAAGGAATAAAATATGGGAACTGTTGCCGGGGTATGGTGTGGATGGTCGATTGCTAAGGGCTGTGCAGTCACTTTACTGTGACTGTAAAGCCTGTGTGCGGGTAGGGCATGACCTGTCACCCATGTTTAGCGTCCAAACGGGCGTAAAACAGGGTTGTGTCATGTCTTCCTGGCTGTTCATACTGTATCTCGACAGCTGTTTACAGAAGCTGAAAGATAGCTGTTTGGGTGTGAAATTGGGTGACATAAAAGTAAATTGTCTGCTATATGCTGATGATGCAGTGCTTATTGCACCATCAGAGGCAGAACTGCAGGCATTAGTCACGTGTATGAAAGAAGAATGTGAAATTAATGGTCTGCATTTGAATGCTAATAAAATTAAGGTTCTGGTATTTGAAAGGGACGAAGAAAGAACGAAGTGCGAAATTTGGGTAAATCAGGAATGTCTAGAACAGGTGAATGAAATTGTATACTTGGGGAGTGCGTTTAGCCGGGATGGAAGATGTGATTTGGCCGACCGAAAGCGAAACGAAGAGATTCGCAATATGGCAGGTTTGAAAGATGACCTTTTCTCAAAAATGGATAAGGGCGTGCTTCGATGGTTTGGGCACGTTGAGCGAATGAGTGAAGACCCAAAGGTGAAGAAAATATATAGCGCGAAAGTTAATATTAAAAGGTGTCGAGGTAGACCGAGACTAACTTTCGAAGACCATGTGAGCAAATTGCTCGAAGAGGGGAGGGTCAAGAGTCCTCGGATACCTAGACGTGCATGTATGAAGAAGATGATGAATCTGAAAGAAGCGAAAGAAGTATGTAGGGATCGTGACACTTGGCGATCTGTTCTCTCTGGCGACCCCGTCAGGGATTGTGCGTGAAGATAAATAATTAAAAAAAATAATAATAAAATTATAAAAAAAATCTTCATAAGTTTCTCTCTTTTATTTGATATTTTTCGTTCTTGCCCCCAAAAGTAAAATAGGGCCGCAAGAGTAAAATAGTAACTCTTCCGTATTGTCCATACGGAAGAGTTACAATGATATTCTCATATTAAAATTTAATCTAATCATGTCACCTACGGAAATTTATATGTGTACTTACCAAATTTAAACTTGAACGATCTACGAGTAGTAGATCTTTGTCCAGTCAGACTGACTGTGGCGGACGGATAGAAAGAAGCACGCATGATCCTTTATTCCGTTCTTTTATTCGGATGTACGGATCTCCAAAAACTGTGAACTTATTACAATTTTATGTATTAGTATTTTACTTTTGCTGATAGTATAATTTATATAAGGATGTTACATGAAATAGGTATTTACTGCAAGACAAACCTAAACATCTAACTGCATCGCTATAGGTACTCATGATTTTCAACGTCACGATGGTCGAGTAGATGGGTCATCGGAATTCGAGTCAAGAGCCTGGGTCCCCAAATGGGTCCACGTAACAAGGAGTTTTTTCAAAACTTATTAACGATTTATATCGTTAGCTTAACTATAAAGACGGCGACAGGCTCATTCCCTAAAATTTATCGTACAAGATAGGTGATTTTGGGCACGCAATAGCAGAAATCCCACGGTGTATCACCATTGCACCACATCGGTAGGGCTACGAGAGAATTCTCCCATCCCGACTCCAATTCAGCTGGGGTAAGATGGAAGAGTGGCGCATTGTTAACGACGCAAACACTCCTTCGGCCCTCAACCAACGCGTATGCTAAGTGACTAGGCCCACACGGTGCGGTCAGCGCATTTTGTTCACGCCATCGTACGATTTAAATTTGATTCCAGTATAGGCTCTACGGCGGAAACAAATCTTGGGAATAAGAAGTTTTCTTTTTAAATAAAACTTAGGGCACCGCAGAGCTGGTATAACAGATATCGGAATTTAGATACAATTTTTTTTTACTTACTCATCATTCTGAATAATCCGATGCTGGACAACCTTCTCTTCACATAATTTTAGAGAATAACAATAATTTTAGGAAATAAGCTGGTTGATATGATTTAGTTATTACTTTCTCCATTTTATTTTACAAAAGTCACAACTGCAACATTAAAATTTACATTTGCATGCAACATACAACATCGAGCCGTAATAGGTTTGGTGTTCGTATAAATTCATTAGACTCTCGAAAGGCAAAGGTGTGATTAGAAATGCGACAGGTTTCCGTGTCAAATAATGACACCCATACGAATCACATTAGCTCCGATTATGTGCCACGTAATTGCTAGAACGGTATGCAAAAATAAATACGTAATAGACGTATTATGGAAATATGTTGACCGGAAGCTATGCATTTCATGCAAAGCTTTGATGTAGGTTGTGTAACACGAAGCCAGGACGTTCGTAGTGCAACTTTTCTTATGTAAAATAAAACATAAAATAGTGCGGATCTTTATATGTCTTATCAAAAATCCTTTCTGTAAGACTTAGGTGTTTATAGACGCCTCCGCAGCACATTAATCTACTTATAAAGAGATTTTGCCATACGGTATGGCTCGGTATTGATGATGGCAGTATCAGTCCTTGCACCTTAGACGTTGCTAACCATCACTGGACGTCTGATTATTGCTATGATATTTTTAGAGACATTTATCCCGCCACATGTCACTAACAGTGAGATGATGCCGAAAGATTATGCCCCTTTTTTCTTCCCAAGTGAAGAGATTTAGATCATGTCGATAGAAATAGCCTTAGAATATCGTAAATGTGACCAGCAAACCCGTGACCAGCAGGTGACGGAAAACCCATCTCAAAATGAAGCACATCAAAAACCCCAGAATGAGCAGCAACTAAATAATGAGCAGTCTAAGTTGTATGGGGTTTAGTATTGCGACGACCTCCAAGAGTGGTCTATGAAATTCATTGGACTTTTAAGGTCGTTGTGTACACACATTTATAATTATGCATAAAAAGTCCCATGGCTATGAATAGATATGGGATTGGTTAATTGTTATTAAATTATAAACCTCATTAGACTTTTGTATTCATTTCTCCTTAAAAAGGCACTTTTTTGTATGGGGTTTGACAACAGTGTTCACTATCTGCCAGTTTACAAAAGTAATTATTTAGACAAAAAGTGTCTGAATTAGTGCTGGTCCAAGTACATCAACAGTAAACCGAAAATGAAGAAGCACTATTGCAGAAAATGTGGTGTTTAAGCAGTATTTGCTGTGGTCGAATTGGCATGTATGCAATACTTACGATGATACTTATTCTTATCGATGTTAGCATTGTTTTTGGAAGTATACTATCGCTATCCCTCATGTTTCTTTTCATTCTAGGAAATTATTGCAGTAAATATCTGAATTTAACCACACATAAACGGCTACTGTCACCTTTTACGTTATTTACACTAAATAATTTCCATTAACGTCGTAATTTAAAATATCTATACTATTTATAGGTGCATATAGGTATTCACGAGAGCCGAGTGGTTAGGAGGTCTGAATTTCGAATCAAGAGATCCGAGTTCGATCCCCAGGTTTAAACTAATAGGTTTTTAAAAACTTAGGTACAAATTATATCGTTGGCTTTGACATAAAGACGGCGACAGGCTCATTCCCTAAAATTTATCGTACAAGATAGGTGATTTTGGGCACGCAATAGCAGAAATCCCACGGTGTATGACCATTGCACCACATCGGTAGGGCTACGAGAGAATTCTCCCATCCCGACTCCAATTCAGCTGGGGTAAAATGGAAGAGTGGCGCATTGTTAACGACGCAAACACTCCTTCGGCCCTCAACCAACGCGTATGCTAAGTGGCCCACACGGTGCGGTCAGCGCATTTTGTTCACGCCATCGTACGATTTAAATTTCATTCCAGTATAGGCTCTACGGCGGAAACAAATCTTGGGAATAAGAAGTTTTCTTTTTAAGTAAAACTTAGGGCACCGCAGAGCTGGTATAACAGATATCGGAATTTAGATACAATTTTTTTTTACTTACTCATCATTCTGAATAATCCGATGCTGGACAACCTTCTCTTCACATAATTTTAGAGAATAACAATAATTTTAGGAAATAAGCTGGTTGATATGATTTAGTAATTACTTTCTCAATTTTATTTTACAAAAGTCACAACTGCAACATTAAAATTTACATTTGCATGCAACATACAACATCGAGCCGTAATAGGTTTGGTGTTCGTATAAATTCATTAGACTCTCGAAAGGCAAAGGTGTGATTAGAAATGCGACAGGTTTCCGTGTCAAATAATGACACCCATACGAATCACATTAGCTCCGATTATGTGCCACGTAATTGCTAGAACGGTATGCAAATACAATACGTAATAGACGTATTATGGAAATATGTTGACCGGAAGCTATGCATTTCATGCAAAGCTTTGATGTAGGTTGTGTAACACGAAGCCGTTCTTAGTGCAACTTTTCTTATGTAAAATAAAACATAAAATAGTGCGGATCTTTATATGTCTTATCAAAAATCCTTTCTGTAAGACTTAGGTGTTTATAGACGCCTCCGCAGCACATTAATCTACTTATAAAGAGATTTTGCCATACGGTATGGCTCGGTATTGATGATGGCAGTATCAGTCCTTGCACCTTAGACGTTGCTAACCATCACTGGACGTCTGATTATTGCTATGATATTTTTAGAGACATTTATCCCGCCACATGTCATTAACAGTGAGATGATGCCGAAAGATTATGCCCCCTTTTTCTTCCCAAGTGAAGAGATTTAGATCATGTCGATAGAAATAGCCTTAGAATATCGTAAATGTGACCAGCAAACCCGTGACCAGCAGGTGACGGGAAAACCCATCTCAAAATGAAGCACATCAAAAACCCCAGAATGAGCAGCAACTAAATAATGAGCAGTCTAAGTTGTATGGGGTTTAGTATTGCGACGACCTCCAAGAGTGGTCTATGAAATTCATTGGACTTTTAAGGTCGTTGTGTACACACATTTATAATTATGCATAAAAAGTCCCATGGCTATGAATAGATATGGGATTGGTTAATTGTTATTAAATTATAAACCTCATTAGACTTTTGTATTCATTTCTCCTTAAAAAGGCACTTTTTTGTATGGGGTTTGACAACAGTGTTCACTATCTGCCAGTTTACAAAAGTAATTATTTAGACAAAAAGTGTCTGAATTAGTGCTGGTCCAAGTACATCAACAGTAAACCGAAAATGAAGAAGCACTATTGCAGAAAATGTGGTGTTTAAGCAGTATTTGCTGTGGTCGAATTGGCATGTATGCAATACTTTCGATGATACTTATTCTTATCGATGTTAGCATTGTTTTTGGAAGTATACTATCGCTATCCCTCATGTTTCTTTTCATTCTAGGAAATTATTGCAGTAAATATCTGAATTTAACCACACATAAACGGCTACTGTCACCTTTTACGTTATTTACACTAAATAATTTCCATTAACGTCGTAATTTAAAATATCTATACTATTTATAGGTGCATATAGGTATTCACGAGAGCCGAGTGGTTAGGAGGTCTGAATTTCGAATCAAGAGATCCGAGTTCGATCCCCAGGTTTAAACCAATAGGTTTTTAAAAACTTAGGTACAAATTATATCGTTGGCTTTGACATAAAGACAGCGACGGGCTCACCACCTGTCACGTTTTCCCGAAAATATCTTCGGTGGAAAGTGGGTCGAAGGGACTTAATTGTCTAGACTAGACCTCTGTCTATCCCTGTATTGGGAATTGACCTAGTGTTTTGTAATGTCGTTTCATTCAAATAAAATAAAACTTTTCATTTCCAATATTTGGTTTATTGTGCTGTAATAAACAACTAATTGTGTATTTTCTGATCACTGTTCCAATCCAACTATGTCTTTTACAATGTGTATTCTAAGATTAACTAGTGGATATTTTTTTACATTTAGTTATAATCTACATTACTAATCTTTTTACGATAAAAGCAAGACAATGGCTATCTAACAAAACATTTTTCTATACTTTACTTAAATTGCTAATTTCATACAGTATCACAGAGTTACAATACAAAACCCATTCATAAAGTTGTTAATTATTTATGCAAATATTTTTAGTAATACAAGATAGCCAAAAAATTTATATGTTCTGTCTAAATGGTAAAAATTTAAGCTGGACATCCATCGAACATTTCTCGGACTTGACTTACAGTAAAATAATTTCAGACGTAAAATCGGATATTTATAGTATTTAATTTAGATTGCATTTTGAAGGTAAGAATAATTACTTATCATGGCGTATAAATTATAAATAAATATCTAATGGCACTATAAGTTATATATTTCATGGAGAACATTAAAATTACTATATTATTATTTTACATTTAAATTGTTAATTTAATATTATACTTGTTGCAAATAAATACTTCAATACATACACTCGTCACATAAAACTAATTGAATGGATTTTGTATAAAATTATAGCTACTTACTTCTATAGAAGAACAATTTTTAACTTATTTATTTAAGATTTACTACTAACACGTAATATATATTTGCTATTTGTTATTCAATGAGTTTTGAATTTCAGTTTCTTGGTTTTGTACAGGTTTTAATGTTGTAAATTCATTCATAAATAACGTGAAAATAAGTATATATCATAGCTTAATTTATTTACATACACTAATTTCTATTAGTTTTCTAACATTTACAACGGGTTTCTAATATTTTAATGGGGATAAAATTTTATTACGACAAAAATCAATAGTATATTAAAACATTGCAAATGAGGCTTTAAAAAGAAAATTAATTTCCCGCCTTTATTTCTGACGTGGCCGTTTCATTGAAACAATCATTTGAAACGCCACTTTGCACCGAACAATAGCTTGCTGGCGAACTTCTGTCACTTGAATTTTTCTCTTGATTTAAGTGATAGTCGACCATACTGCCACTTGGCTGGCGCAGTATGTTCTGGAATGCAACAGGGTAAGGGTTCACGATTTTATCAGGCTTTTTCAAAAGTTCCTCTATTGAATAAGGGTTTTTCTTTTTCTCCTTTTCTTTAGAAATTTCGCGGTCTTCATCGCCATCCGGTTTATCAGTGCTATCGTCGCTTGCTTCGACAGATATCTGTTCTGAACATTCCGATTTAACTTCGTCGGGGTTTATTCTGTTAAGGAGATCATTATGAAGACTAAGTGCGTATGGTGTGAAGTGTTTTGAATCTGTGTGATATGGCATCATGATTCTCTGCCAGGGGGAAATCGGGTACGGTTTTAACAAGCCTTGTGCTTGTACTTGATTTGCTAGAAGCCAAGAGGTGGCCAATCTTCTATCGTAGATGTGTGAAGGGTCCGTGGGTTGAGCTGGATGCAGTCGCACAGCCGAATGTACGAAATATGGCGATGTTTGATGTGGCGGTGTTGGCGTTGGAGTGAGTGATGTCTTCGAAGACATATAATCCATAACATTTGGTGAGAGCTCAGGCTGTGGATATGGTTCTGAAAAAAAAAAGGATTATAAATTCGCAAAATTTTATAAAATTTATCATTAAATAAGAAAAATTTATAGAGTTTTATTTATAATTTGTGATAAACGTTTTATAAAAATAAAAGTTTTTAAAGCATATCTTATCGTGTCAATCAGTGATTTAAAATTTTTCTTATCTATAAAATGTATGTCTAATTTGAAATTTTTTTACATAAATATACTCAGCGACCTTCATTTCTTACAATCTTTATCTTTTTATTTCTTTACGCAGAACTTAATCACTGCTAATCAGAAAACTTTTTGAATTTAGATATACATATGTAAAATACCCCCGTTTGTTACTTCAATAAAACTTTTGTGTGTACCTATAGTAGTGGCCAAGAATTTTCATCAATGTGGATCTACATCGTTAAACCACCCATATAGCAAACACTTAAAAAGATATAATCGTTTCAAAATTACTTAACAATAATAAAAGATAACAAATTATTTTTTAATCTATGTATGCTGCTAGTGATGTACATTACAAGAATATGTGTAAAATTTGTCAAAAAGAAAGTCGAATTTACGACACATTTACAAAACTAAATTATTAACTGCTCACATATCAACGTATCAGAGAAACTACGCAACGATAAAAATGTTGGCAATGATAATTGTTAAAACAAATTACAATATAATCAGCATAATTTATCGTTGTTTGCGCAAGTAAGTAATAGTTTTTACAACAAACTTCCTGCTTTAAGTTACCATTATGTCGAAAACTGAATAAAAATCCAATTCGTTGGTGAGAATAATTTTGTTAAGTTTAATTAACTAACGTTTTTATAATAAATTATTTAAGAGCTATTTCGATCGCGGCCGATGTTTAGTAGTTAACATGTCTTTAACGCGTGATTATCTCATATCGAATTAATTAAAGAGAAAACTATAAATTTTCATGTTTATTTTGACTTACACCTGTCTAATAGAAAACATTAATTTGTCGTCCCTTTAATTTAATGGTGTTGGCATGAGCCACGTTTACTTTACTAATAAAAAATAATTAAATTTTAATACAGTGGTTCACTTCCAGGAAAGTAAGTTATTGAAAAATTTGTAGAATTGAATAATGTTCAATATCTCTTTACTCTTTCTAATATTGCGAAACTCAAAATATTCAAAACGTATTAATTATTATTACAACGTAATTTTTTGTGTATATAAAAATATAATTTATAGTATATGTATAAATACAGTTTAATGTCTAATCTTTGGAATTTGCCGTCGGTGAAGATGCGCGCCAAACTGCTCTTGCTTCTTTGTAGAATCAGAATATAACAATTGTATTATCTACCGCTCCATTTCACATAAAAGTTATTGTACAATTCGACTTACTGAGATGTGCCATGTAAAATAAAAAAATACCTATTTTATTTCCTTTTACTTACCATGTCCGTTTCTAGGTTCTTCATCACTCCACGCCAGTCCACTGTTTCTCAAGATTCTGTTCACTGAGGACACTGAAGGTATTGAGTGGGGCTCGCAGACTCTTGCACTGAGAAGTCTCTCTCTAATCTCCCAAGCGAACATACCGGGGTTCTCTTGCTTTAGCCGTAGAATTTTTTTCACCACTGTTGGAGTTGCCACTTGCTGTAAATAAATTGTATTTATTATAAATAACATATAATTTATATATTCATGCAATTATATTTTATGGATAACCAATGGTAGATAAAGTGACTAGAGATTAAAAAGACTAGAGTTCGATTCCTGGAAAGGTTCGGCATCAGTTGTTGTAGCTCCTTACTATTAGGTAGATTGTAAGCCTATTTGTCGTCCTAACTCCAAAAAAAAAGATCTATTATTCAGACACTAGGATCTTTGCCTATTTGGTAGATACCCTACATTCGAAGCCAGGGGCGCGACTTCTAATTGCGCTTGAGGTAAACATGTGTATGATCATTATAATGTTGTACACAAGTGTTTAAGTGTATATTGCAAATATGGTTATCTGTCTATATTATCTATTATATTTATACCTCATCGTCGTCCAATTCTCAACAAACGAGGAATAGTTTAGTTTGAAACTAAATAATTTGTTTGATGGTTCAACATATTACTCTTTACAGAGCGATCGTTAACAGATAACAGAGTTTGAAACACTATCTGTTTTTTTTGAAGTAAAAAACACATTAATTCTATAAAACTGGCAGCTTTTGCATTACACAAATCCGTGCTGCAGTAGTCAAGGTCAGGCCGTAAAGGATTAATATTTCTGTAAAAAAAGAGGAAAGAAATAAATAATTTCATACGCCAGTAATAATACGACATTACCGGGTTAACTGCACATGTCATGAGATTCCGATGAACGGAGCGCGCGCGTTAATGTCTGTTTAATAATGGCGCTCAATCGTGATGTTTGTATTTACTGGGAAACGTGTCATTTACCGCCTTGAAGTGTGAAAGTCATTCATTTTTCTTTAATGGGAAATATGAGACGTTGAACCTTCAATAAGACATGAGCAGTGTTGAAGTCCAAAGAGTGTTAAAATAAATAATAAATATCTTCACGCAATTCCCAATACAGGGGTCCCAGACAGAGGTCTCGTCTAGACAATTAAGTCCCTTCGACCCACCTTCCACCGAAGATATTTTCGGCACAACGTGAGCCCGTCGCCGTCTTTATGTCCAAGCCAACGATATATAATTCGTACATAGGTTTTTGAAAAACCCATTGGTACGAGCCTGCCACCTAGGGATCGAACTCAGGCCTCTCGACTCGAAATTCCGACCACCCAACCACTTGGCTATCGTGACTTTTCTATCCAAAGAGTGTTAGTGTAATTTTTTTATATAATTTTTGAAAGTAAAATGTAAATACATACATAGATTGAGACAACAACGAATATTGCTATGATGCCAAAGTAAGTAGCTTAGTAGTAAGTTGTAAATAGCTAGTGCAATGGAATCAGAAACAACTTAGGTACTACAACACTCAACAAAAAAAAAGCTTTTTTTATTCGATGATAAACAAAAATATAATCACCACCAATAGAAAGAAAGAAAGAACTATTTATTTGATACACACATTTACAGAAGAAACTTATAAGATAATTACATGGTTATTTTAACATGTGGTATACCAAATAGGACTCCAACTCAGCGTAATGCTGCAGAGACTGCAGCGGTGGTTTTCAGTTGAAACCTTGGAGTGACTTCACAAACGAGCCAGAGAGCGACCATATATTTCTTGCTGCCCTTTTCCATTCTTAATACCAACAATGCATTATATATTCATCCCCATATACGCATAAATATACACAAAAATCTATAAATTAAAACAAAATGAGAAAAAAACTCAATAAACTATTATTTAATACAAAAGTTTTCATCACTCGTTAAATCACCGGTTACCCTGCTAAATTAACATATTTATATATACACATACATACATATACACATACATACATATACACATACATAGATACACACCAATACGAAAAATATATAATCACAATCAATACGAAGTCACGATAGCGTAGTGGTAGGGTGGTCGGAATTTCGAGTCAAGAGACCCGAGTTCGATCCCCAGTTGGCAGGCTCGTACCAATGGGTTTTTCAAAAACTTATGTATCGTTGTTTGTTTAATTATATCGTTGGCTTGGACATAAAGATGGCGACGAGCTCACCACCGTTGTCACTGTCACGTTGTCCCGAAAATATCTTCGGTGGAAGTTGGGTCGAGGGGACTTAATTGTCTAGACTAGACCTCTGGCTACCCCTGTATAGGGAATTGCGTGAAGATATATTTTTTTACCATCAATACGTATTTTTTAAAGTAATTACCGGTATTCCGTTTTGTATTCCAATTGACAACTAGTCTTCTATGATAAAGATGGCAGGAAAACAACATTAGCATCAATAAACAGTCTGCATGAATGTAATGTGCCACCGAAAATAACACAAAAAAATTAAACTCGACTATCTTGATATAGGCCCCCAGCAGTGGCGTCCAATCTGATATATCGACAGAGGCCCACTCTAACGCCGACTAATGAGCAAAGCCATCGCTTTGAGCCAAGTTATTATTGTTAGCAGATGTCCATTCACACGGACTTTCATTTCACTGCCAATATTACCTTTAGACATGAAGTGTAGTAAAGATATAGTGTAATGAAAATTCCCTTGCTAATAAAGTGATTACGTCCCGTTTATCGTAAATTAGCCGTTTATTTTGGCGGGTTAATGTGTCAGAGACATGTTAGTTCGATTTTTTTGCCTTTATTGTTGAGGTAATATAATAAAGTTTAAATATATAAATATACCATAATTATTCATCGTTCATTTAAATAAGTTAGGGTTACATTTGGAGATGTTGGTTTGGATGAAGAAATATGATACATTTAAATATTGGCCAAAGGAAAGTGTTTAGAAAGAGTCACCAAGAGCTTATACTGTTGCCGCCCAATAAAATAAAAAAAAAATTTCTTATATAATTGCCATTTGCGATTCACAAATTGGTTGAAAAATTTGTTAACACTGTCGTTATATAGCAGATTTCTTTAGTTATAACAGTGTCATTGGTGAAAAGTGTGGATTATGACGACCCTTGTGCCATAAGATAAGGGTGTCATTGTATTGATGTTCTATAATGCATAGTTTGTGGTTAAAATACATAGCACATCACAGAATACTTATAATAATTATAAGTATAAGCTTTTGAGGCTAATCACAATATTTTGTTTGTGTTTGAAACACGGTCAGGGATATTTATCTAATAAAATCGAAAAGGAAGAATTCCGACAAACCGAAAATTAAAAGAAAGTTTTTGATTCAAAAATAATAAAAACAAAATACACACTCTTCAAATGAGGTGGCTATTTAATTCTCTATATATTTAAAACTAAAACTGTTGCCAAGTACATGGTTGGTTTTATATGATAGCCGATTTAGATAGTCCGCTAAAAATTTAGTTACGGTTTATCTTAAAACGGTAAGGGTCACGTACAGATATACCAGTATGTTCTTATATGATGTAGCAATTACTGTGCTTCTTTGAATTTATGAAGAAAAAACTTTTTTATGATTACGCATAATGTTAACAAATAAATACTTTCACCATATTTTATTTCTTATTCTAGATCTATGATTTTCTCCTTGCATTCAGAATAAACAAGAAAAAAAATATTTTAAAATTCATATGTGCCTATACTATCAACGTTTCGCTTACTTTATTATAGCGAATGTAATTTAAATAAAATTAATATTTTAATTTTATACTTTCTTTTATCTTTTCATACCGTGAAACATTCAAAATATTGTGACAGCAGCTTTTGTGAATGCGTCAAAGTAACTATAGACTGGCAACCTGGTGCGCCCTTCGATTAGAAAAAGAAAAAAATATGGCGCTAAAATTGAGCGTTCAATAGGATATCGATTGAGCATCTAATAGCGTAATGACTAGTTTCCTACCAAAATTAACGCCCTGCATCCGCAGTGGGTTCTTTGCCACACCTTACACCGAAGGCTACTATTTACACATTATTTTTGACAGGCTCCTTAAAAGTTGTATAATTATTTTCAAAGCGCGCATGCGTGTATGGCTTGCGTTTTCGTAGTAAAAAATAGGATATGTTTAATGGATTTCTGACTTTGAGTTTCGATAATTGCCCGACTACTTTTGAATTGAATAATTTTATAGGCGGCACGCATTTCCTGTAAATTTAGTCAACCTAATAATACGAAACATGAGAAAGTATTGGTTTTATTTTATTTTAAATTTATTACGAATTGTAATCAAGGAAATTTATAATATAATTATTATGAAAAGAAGAAAACGTATTATTTTTATAATAAACATACTTATTATTTTTATCGTAGTAGGTATTCTTAAGATATAGTAAAAATATGACTCTTTGATATTATGATTATGATACTGATAATGTGATGGAGCCAGAGTAATAGTGTGTAAAATAATCCTAATTTATATCGTTTAAGATTGGGTTTTTTAATTCTAATCTTAATTCTAATAATTATCATTGTCATAGAGTCACGATAGCCGAGTGATTGGGTAGTCGGAATTTCGAGTCAAGAGACCCGAGTTCGATCCCCAGGTGGCAGTACCAATGAATTTTAAAAAAACTTATACTACGACACATTTTCTGATTAGTCAGTAATCAGTGCGGGCATGCCTCATTTTCTATCTTAATTAACTCCATTACTCCATTATGAGTATAATCGCACCTAACTTCCGTCTTTATGCGGATGACTTGCAGTTATATCGTCACTTTTTCGTGGATGATCGCAAGGAGGCAATTGAATCTTTGAATTTGGATGTAATTCGCATTTGCGAATGGTCTTCTTCTTTTAGCATTAAAGTCAATCCGGAAAAAAAGTCACGATAGCCAGTGGATAGGATAGGATGGGTGGAGTTTCGAGTCAAGAGACCCGAGTTCGATCCCCAGGTGGCAGTACCAATGAATTTTAAAAAACTTATACTACGACACATTTTCTGATTAGTCAGTAATCAGTGCGGGCATGCCTCATTTTCTATCTTAATTAACTCCATTACTCCATTATGAGTATAATCGCACCTAACTTCCGTCTTTATGCGGATGACTTGCAGTTATATCGTCACTTTTTCGTGGATGATCGCAAGGAGGCAATTGAATCTTTGAATTTGGATGTAATTCGCATTTGCGAATGGTCTTCTTCTTTAGCATTAAAGTCAATCCGGAAAAAAAGTCACGATAGCCGAGTGATTGGGTAGTCGGAATTTCGAGTCAAGAGACCCGAGTTCGATCCCCAGGTGGCAGTACCAATGAATTTTAAAAAACTTATACTACGACACATTTTCTGATTAGTCAGTAATCAGTGCGGGCATGCCTCATTTTCTATCTTAATTAACTCCATTACTCCATTATGAGTATAATCGCACCTAACTTCCGTCTTTATGCGGATGACTTGCAGTTATATCGTCACTTTTTCGTGGATGATCGCAAGGAGGCAATTGAATCTTTGAATTTGGATGTAATTCGCATTTGCGAATGGTCTTCTTCTTTTAGCATTAAAGTCAATCCGGAAAAAAAGTCACGATAGCCGAGTGATTGGGTAGTCGGAATTTCGAGTCAAGAGACCCGAGTTCGATCCCCAGGTGGCAGTACCAATGAATTTTAAAAAAACTTATACTACGACACATTTTCTGATTAGTCAGTAATCAGTGCGGGCATGCCTCATTTTCTATCTTAATTAACTCCATTACTCCATTATGAGTATAATCGCACCTAACTTCCGTCTTTATGCGGATGACTTGCAGTTATATCGTCACTTTTTCGTGGATGATCGCAAGGAGGCAATTGAATCTTTGAATTTGGATGTAATTCGCATTTGCGAATGGTCTTCTTCTTTTAGCATTAAAGTCAATCCGGAAAAAAAGTCACGATAGCCGAGTGGATAGGATAGGATGGGTGGAGTTTCGAGTCAAGAGACCCGAGTTCGAGCCCCAGTTGGCAGGCTCGTACCAATGGGTTTTTCAAAAACTGATGTACGAGTTATATCGTTGGCTTGGACATAAAGACGGCGACGGGCTCACCACCTGTCACGCTGTCCCGAAAATATCTTCGGTGGAAGGTGGGTCAAAGGGACTTAATTGTCTAGACTAGACCTCTGTCTACGCCTGTATTGAGAATTGCGTGAAGATATTTATTTATTTATTTATCATCACCATCATCATATCAGCCTATCCGAAGTCTACTGCTGAACATCGGCCTTCCCCAAAAAATTTTTCTAGTTCTATTTTCTGTGTACGTTAACGCAAAAATGGCCGCATGAATTTGAAATAACATTTGACACACAGATTGCATAAACTGGATATACACACAGGATACTTGTTAGCCCGGAAAAATTTGTTCCAGATTCTATTTCCAGATTCCAAATTGATTCCAGATACATTTTTCTTACTTACTTAAAATATTTTGATTTGTAGTAGTAGGTATAGGTCCGGAGGTTGCTTTTTACCCAAAGTATCTCGCTAGTGGTGGGCCTTACAACTTATCTGACATATCGGCAATATTTAATACGTATCAGCGAGTATTTTAAATTATGTTTTTTTCAATATGGTTGTGTACTTAAGTACTTATGGACCGATGAATTGCAAGTGTCGTGTACGTATCAATACTAACGGCAAAACTTATTATACGTAGTGCGCAGGTCATTAGAAAGGATGTATTACCTGCCTAGCTAGTTGCATGGGGCTTATTACGTGTTCAATATACAATATTAGTGTTACATGTACATAAAGACAAAGTAATTTTAAGTAATACATAAAGTAGTAGCAGTAAAATTATAAGTAATAATTATATGTAATAAGTCAAGAGACCCGAGTTCGATCCACAGGTGACAAACTTGTATCAATGGGTTTTCAAAACTTATATACGAATTATATCGTCGGTTTGGATATTGAGATGGCGACGGGCTGTCACCTGTCACGTTGTCCAAAATATCTTCTGTGATGGAAGGTGTGCCGAAACGACTTAATTGTCTAGACTAGACCTCTGTCTACGCCTGTATTGAGAATTGCGTGAAGATATTTATTTATTTATTTATTTATCATCACCATCATCATATCAGCCTATCCGAAGTCTACTGCTGAACATCGGCCTTCCCCAAAAATTTTCTAGTTCTATTTTCTGTGTACGTTAACGCAAAATGGCCGCATGAATTTGAAATAACATTTGACACACAGATTGCATAAACTGGATATACACACAGGATACTTGTTAGCCCGGAAAAATTTGTTCCAGATTCTATTTCCAGATTCCAAATTGATTCCAGATACATTTTTCTTACTTACTTAAAATATTTTGATTTGTAGTAGTAGGTATAGGTCCGGAGGTTGCTTTTTACCCAAAGTATCTCGCTAGTGGTGGGCCTTACAACTTATCTGACATATCGGCAATATTTAATACGTATCAGCGAGTATTTTAAATTATGTTTTTTTCAATATGGTTGTGTACTTAAGTACTTATGGACCGATGAATTGCAAGTGTCGTGTACGTATCAATACTAACGGCAAAACTTATTATACGTAGTGCGCAGGTCATTAGAAAGGATGTATTACCTGCCTAGCTAGTTGCATGGGGCTTATTACGTGTTCAATATACAATATTAGTGTTACATGTACATAAAGACAAAGTAATTTTAAGTAATACATAAAGTAGTAGCAGTAAAATTATAAGTAATAATTATATGTAATAAGTCAAGAGACCCGAGTCCCCCCTGGTGGCAGGCTCGTACCAATGGAATTTTTTTAAAACTTATATACGAATTATATCGTCGGTTTGGATATTGAGATGGCGACGGGCTGTCACCTGTCACGTTGTCCAAAAATATCTTCTGTGATGGAAGGTGTGCCGAAACGACTTAATTGTCTAGGCCTCTGTCTACCTCTGTATTGATATATTATTATTATAATTATATGTAATAAGTATTAAATAAAGTAATTTTATAATATTCCGTGCCGTATTTATAAATTGCTGTTTGCTATAGTATTTTCTTCCCATCATCAAAAAAGCGACTAAAGCCTTAAAAATGGAAATGGCTTCAGTTAACCTACCTGACCCAAATTTTATTCATTTATTTATTTCCCCAATAAATTATGGTAATGAAATTAAATAAATAAGTATTGTTTTTATATAAATGAATTAATAAATTAATGTCATTATTTATATAACAAATAAATTGTTGTTTCAACCCAATATTTAAAAAAAAATCATTGATATAGTCCGACCAGTTGGTGATCGAACTCGGGTCTCTCGTCCCCACTGTCATGGCCTTATACATATATACATGCATGCATAACATCTTTTAATAGTTCACTGTTGGACGTTCACGGGAATAGCGTATATTCCCGTAGGCTTTTCTTATGTAAAATATACTTAGTTCAAGTTGAAACTATTTATTGATACAATATGAAAAAAATAGTACCTATTGAATAAAAAATTAAATGATAAGATGAAACATTCATCATAGAGCTAAGCTTGTATAACTTTATGTAGTAGCGAATACAATGTCAGTACTTCAGACCAGAGGCTGAAACTAAGTATCGGGGTAAAAGTAATAGTATATTTTAAATAAAAAAATTTAGATGGTATTTTAGATGGCATTTTAGATGGCATTTTAGATGGTATTTGAAGTTGAATATCAAATGACATGCCTCCAACTTCCCATCCCTAATTTTCGAATCGAAACTTCACTAGTTTCGCTGTTTCTGGTTTACACAAAAACCTAAACGGAAATCCTTAATTTTTAAGGATCTATTCGAAAAAGTATGAAGCTCTATTCACACAACTTCCAATCGAACTTGAATTGCAGCTTTATCGTAACCCTGTCGACTCTGATAAATGGTTTTGAGTTTCCACAATTTATTACCCTACATAAACTATAGTGGTCAGAAATTTAGAGATTTTTGGACCTTTCACGAGGTCAAAAATGTCTAAATTTATAACGTCGTGTGATCGGAATTCGAGTTGAGAGACCCGAGTTCGATCCACAGGTGACAGGCTTGTATCAATGGGTTTTTTCAAAAACTTATGTGCGATTTATATCGTTGGCTTGGGCATAAAGATGGCGACATGCTCACCATCTGTCACGTTGTCCCAAAAAATTTCTTCGGTTGAAGGTGAAAAGGACTTAGTTGTCTAGATTTCTATCTAAATCTAAAAAAATATCTTCAACTATTCCCAATAACCCTTGAATTGGGCATTCCCGACCAATGAAGATATTTTTTTGAACCTTTCATCATATTTAACTCGAACTTTTTGTGTAATAAGCAGACGCGTGCCGGATAAGTAGATGTTGTTGGAAACACTTATTTAATGCGAGTCCATTTCAAACTCACAATACGGTAAAGAAAACTAGTCGATTATGAATAACGCGTATCGCAGTAGCGGGCCGTGTGTCATGGCGGCATTCCCGCGTCACGGAGCGTCCCGTTTGCCGCGCGACGCTTTTTGCTGCGCGCGCGCATCAATCATACCCTGACACATCCAATATCGCTTTTTGCGCTGCCCGCTACGCGAGACACAACAAAATGGCGCTGGTAACTGTCCACAAACGCGTGGACGATTAGTGTTTCTTATTACCGATTTCTATTAGACTTTCCACCTTCCTGATGGGGTGAAAGATAATTTACCGGGGCGTGAGACCGTTGCTTTAATGACGCATTGATTCGATATTAATTTGAGGGAGAAAGATGTGACGTTTCTCCGTTAATTTTCGCTTAATGCAGTATTGCAGGTGCTTGTTGGCCAGTTATCTAGGAGTCGACGAGTTTTTATTGACTTCAAAAAAAAGTACCGTTCCTCAAAAGGCATTAATTAAGGCCTTATTTATGACCAATTTAGGTGTATTACAAAGTTGAATAGTTTTTGCGGTAATATGTTCGTATATTACTACATACATGTTTGTGGAAAATGAGCTCATTGATGTTAATTTAAATGTTTCGTATTGTACATGAAACATTCTAATAGATTTATGATTCGTATGCCTTAATATATGACGACAGATATTTTCAAGGTGTCAGAGGTCCTCTGAGGTCCCGGGATTGATTCCCGGATGGGTCAATGTAGAAAACTACTTTTTCTATATGGTCTCATTGTATCTGATTCCATAACACAAGTGCTTAGATATCCTCGCCTACATGTATGTACCTATTTACTCGGTGTATATACCAAGACGTACGTGTGTGGAGAAAATGATGAATTTAAAAGAAGCGAAAGAGGTATGTCAGGATCGTACACTTGGCGATCTGTTCTCTCTGGCTACCCCGTCAGGGAATGTGCGAGTAGATATATTTTATCCAATAACTGTATTCATTGTTCAGTATAGCATATATTAAGTATCAGTAGCAAAGGAATGAACTCTCGACGTCCACGAATTGTAATATTCATATCGCACAAAGGCGGCTATTTCCGTCGCCACGAGCTGTATAGGAAAGTATTTCCAATATGTTTTATGAAGCAGCTTTACGGTATTAAGAGGCGCGTAATAATATTGACAGCATAATCCAGCGGGAGGACCATAAAGGGGTTATTATCGTTGCAAATCCGGCTTTGCATGGGTTAATCCGAAATGGCATCGATGCCGATTATGGTATCGGATACCATAGATCATTCCCTTGCTTTAGGATTCCGTATTTAAAAAAATAACCGGTAGCAATAAATAAATACATACAGTCATATGGACAACGTTGTATCCATTGCTCTTATCTCAAAGTAGGCTGTGTTATATCGGAAACAAAGAAGGTACCATGAACAACTAGACCCGAGAAAATTAAGAAATTGTGGTTTTCTACATTACCTCGTCAGGGAATCGAACCCGGGACCTCTGAGCTGGCGACTCCATGAAAACCACTTTGGCGTGCATCACTCTTCCGCGGAGGTAGTCGGAGGTTGAGGTTTATTATTCTAAGGTAAGAAAACAAACTCACGACGGTACGCCCATGGCGTAGCCAGAGGTCTAGACAGAGCTTTTCTATTAAAAATAAGCTTCTTTGTGACGACTGGTAACGAATCTGTCGCCGTATTAGCGTCCGGGCTTTCTTCGTGGGAATACTCTAGATATACCTCTCGGCCTACCTTCCACAGAAGACATTTTTTGGGACAACGTGACGTGTGGTGAGTCTGTCGACATCTTTAAGTCCTAGCATACGATATAAATCGCATATAAGTTTTTTGAAAAACCCATTTGTTAGAGTCCTGGGGATCAAACTCGAGTCTCTTGACTCCAATTGCAATCAGCAAATCACTCGGCTATCATGACTTTTTCATAAATAATAGTAATAAAATAAGAAGGCCAGCGATAACCAAGTGGAAAGATACAAACCCAAACTGCAGACCTGCGTTCTATCCCCAAAAGACAGGATCGTACAAATGAGTTTTTTCAAAACTTATGTACGATTTGTATCGTTGGCTTGGACAATAAGATGGCGACAGACTCCGTCACCTGTCTTGTTGTCCTAAGTTCCCTCTAACTAATAAAGGATTGCAAAACGCGTGAAGATAAATCTAAAGCCAATAATTAAGGGGTAACCCAAATTCAGTAGTCGACTATGAATGGATATCACTTCTGTAGTCCACTACTAAAGGACTTATTGAAGGCTCACCATCTCAGTCTCTGTCCCTGGATTTCTACACTAATTCGACCAGGAATCGAACCCATAAACGTCGTCATAATATAAACTAGTTTTAAAAAGTCATGAACATATAGGTAATTCAGAAAACTTGATTTGATGTATAAAAATATTCATTTAAATTCAGGTACAATTTTACAAATTAAACACAATCAAATGCCACTGCAAAAAAAAATGAGGTAAGTAATCTGTCGATCCTATCCCATCCCTACACCTGGGTCGTCCCTACACTTATTCGTGGACACGTCTGTTATTGGGGTTTCAACGGGCAACCTCGGTTGACAGCCGACAGGTGCCCCTCGCTCCCATGACCCGGGCGCTTGACCAATCGACTCATTACTATTACAAATTGCTATCCGATTCCACTCGCGATTGTGACATGGAAAACGACCTAATTATTGAAGTTTTACATTTTTTAAACTCGTTTTTTCGCGCCCCCTTTTTTATTGTCGAAATCGAACATTTGAATACATAATAATATAAATATTTCTTTATTAATCCACAGCATGTAAACCATTCTGAATTTTAAACAATAATAAATAAATATCTTCACGCCATTCCCAATACAGAGGTTAGTCCCTTTGACCCACCTTCCACCGAAGACATTTTATGGGACAACGTGACAGGTGGTGAGTCCGTCGTCGTCTTTACGTTCAAGCTAGCGATATAAATAATAAGTAAGATTTTGATAAAAACCCATTGGTATGAACTTTAGGGAACGAACTTGGATCTTTTGACTCGAATTCCGATCACCCAATCCCTAGGCTAGACAAGGCATTTTAAAAAATCATCTGATATTGTATTGTCTGGTGATATTGTATTTGAAGGAATAAAATTTTAGCTGGCGAAGGTTGCTGGTCTGAATTTCGTCCTGCGGGTTCACAACCTGTGTTTTAGTGTCAAATAAGCTCAGGTGGGTTGATGTGGATGTGGAGCGACAGGACTAAATTATTTAGACTATTAGGAAATGCATTAAAATAAAAAAATAACTACAATTAAAATAAAAAAAAAATTAGTACCGAGTGGAAACTCATAAAAAAAATTGAGGTATTGAACATTACTAACGAAGATAAAAACATTACGAATATTACAAAACCATACCGACTGAACTATCTATGTACTAAACTGAACTAAACTGACCTACGTACTCAACTAAACTTATTCTTGAAATGTCTTACGTTCTGCACATTTATAAATGCAGTTATAAAACATATAAGAATCGTTATTATAGTAAATAAACAGCAGCTTGTCTAAAGTGAACTTCAATCAAATGTTACTTTTCACACTATAATGGCTTTACAGTTTTGGGTGAAATTCTAAACGGGGCAGTTTATGCAATGAATGGTATAAATAGATATTATATTAAAAGTTGCTTTTAATGAAGGATGATCACTCAACCGAAGTTAAAACACGTAATAATATGCTACTCTACTCTATACTCTAGTTGTAGAGGATTGATTTGAGCTTACGTGGAAAGCAGTTTTCTGTAGGATTACATTTTAGTTATGTTTTACTGTTAGTAAAAAAAGTCGACGGCGACGGATTCACCACCCGTTATCCCGAAAATATCTTCGGTGGAAGGTGGGTCGAAGGGACTTAATTGTCTGGACTAGACCTCTGTCTACCCCTGTATTGAGAATTGCGTGAAGATATTTATTTATATTTTTTATTGTTAGGCAACAGGGTGCTCTTAAATTATAGTATTAGCCTCAGAATGTCAAGTACAGCACAAAAACCGCATATAAATGGAGCGATGGCAAAGCCATTGGTCAGACATTCATTTAGTAAACCTAAAAAATAATATAATCCACAGTTCAAGTTTCATTGAAATGCTGGAAGGTTCAATTTAATACCTACATACTATCCTAGACAAACGGACGTTAGTGAGTTGATAGCGTAGAATAAACGTCAATTATTATTTTTTAATCGTCCAACGTACGAGTTGATTTCCAAATAAATAATAGCAGCGCTTCGGTGTTGCTTGCGCGATTAAACACGACGGGTAACGTGTTGCCATGGCTGAATATTTGATATCCACGTTATACTGTTTGACAGAGCTGTTAATGCCGGTTTGGCATGTTATTGCATTTGTAGTGATCGTATCGCGCTTTTCAATATTATAGGAAAAATGCTAGGTTATTTAAATTCATGGGGCGCTGCGTATCTATTTGTGATCAGTGTTAGATTATAAAATTTAATTATGTAGCTTTGGAGAATTATAAAATATTCACAAATATTCGCTTTGTTGTACATGGACGTGTTAAATTGATGCATATCACTAAAATCTTTAATTTATAATCGTTTATTAACATACTAACCTTTAGTTGTCCTTTAACGAATGATAATCGTCGTATATTTTTAAATATATAATAAAAAAAAATACTGGATTCATTAGAGTATAGCGCAATATACCATTTGTAGCGAATCGGTTGAATAAATTATTTATTTATGGAATTTATTCAACGAGTCGCATCTGTGTATTTCTTCGGAAGGTAATAGCCGATTAGAATGTAGGTATAAGACTATGCTATCCCTCTCCCCCTATCGTGGATGTGACATGCTTTTAGCATAACCATCTTGTAAAATACACAATCAAAAATGGTCGACGAGGAGGCTCATGGGAGAGCAAAGTTCTGGTGGATGGACATACTCAATTGGAGCAGCACCACGGCAGAACGCCAAGGCAAACAGGATACTCCAACTCTCCTGTTCTGCTGCGTTTCATTCGATCAGTGAGTTTAGCGAAAGCTGACCCTTTCTGTCTTTCTCCTCTTCGCTTTCTCGATGATCACTTACTTTCTAAAAGTTTTGCAACATATCTGTACATAAATAAATAAATAAATATAAATACCTTCAAGCAATTCCCAATGCAGGGGTAGACTGAGGTCTAGTCTAGACAATTAAGTCCTTTTGACCCACCTTCCACTGAAGATATTTTCGGGACAACATGATAGGTGGTGAGCCCGTCGCCGTCTTTATGTCGAAGCCATCGATATTCGTACATAAGTTTTTGAAAAACCCATTGGTACGAGCCTGCCACCTGGGGATCGAACTCGGGTCTCTCGACTCGAAATTCCGACCACCCAATCACTCGGCTTCTACTATCGTGGCTTCTGTACAGGGACGTCGATAATAGCTTATTACTGAGCAGATGGTTTAATTTGTCGCTAGGCCTGTTTTCTGTCTCTATTAGTCTACTTACAGCATGATTAAGTGAAGTTCAATACTACTGTATATAATACTAGTATTGCTGTTAACCACTCCATAAGCCGCAATGCTTGTGTCTGCAGTGGTTCATGACAATAGTTGAACGACGGGCCAGAACTTGCGATGTTAACCTGAAGGAATACTCTTTGGGGAAGTTGTATGTTCAGCAGTGGATATTTGATGGGCTGTAAAAGAAGAAAACGAATAAAGCGAGTTCCTTTATTTCGCCTATTCACATGGCACTGTACCTTGCGTAGTTGACAACTGCTAAAAAATAAAAATAGTAATTAAATATCTTCACGCCATTCCCAATACAAGGGTAGACAGAAGTCTCGACAATTAACTCTTTTCGACCCACCTTCTGCCAAAGGGACAACGTGACAGGTCGCTGTCTTTTATATCCGGTGTACAGCTGCTAACTAGTGAAACTCCAAAGTTGTCACGATAATCGAAACGAAAAGATATTACGCAGAAAAGTACCATCATACTATTCTTTGTAGTAATGCTATTTGAAGTTATGAAATAAAACAAAGTTGTTTAGTGGCTTGGAAGGACTAAATTGTCTAGACTAGATACTAGGTACTAGAACGGGTCTGCAATATGGAATTATATTTAAAATTTCATTACTTAAGGTAATTTAATATAATTCCATATTAAGGAAATTTGACGATAAGTTATCAAAAAAAGATAGCAATTTAAAAGAGAAAGAAATAATGTGAACATAATTTTTTAAATGAATACCATAACCCGCTTTTTAAAGACGTGGTTTTGTAGGCAGTACTAATAAAATCCCTAGAAAACCTCATTCAAACTAAATTCTTAAGATCGAATAATTGATAAAATCAATAGTCTCATTGTAGCATTCCTATTACATGTATAGATGATGATCCCCCGCTTCCGGAAGTTGGGGCAATGGTAAAAACGAGTGTGGATGACATTTAATTGGCCCGGAAACGAGTTGGGGTTGCTTTTATTTGCTTTACACAACGATTTACACGATATTTCGAAATTAGACATTCGGGGTTTATGGGAATTTTGTTTTTATATAAAATAAAAAAGAATGTGTTCAAATTTAATCGATCGCGTGAAAAAGAAAACTTGCCTGTGACAAATTGATACCATTTAAATGTTCTAACTTTCTTTGTAGACTGTATTTTTATTTTCATTCGACGATCTCCGAAGACGAGTGGCGTGCGTATCGGTTTTCACGGTGACGCCAGCTCTGGGGTCCCTGGTTCGGTTCCTGGACGGGTAGATGCAGAACATTTTTTCAACATTTCCTCGGGTCTGGGTGTTTATGGTGCATCTGATGTTCCGATTTTACAACTCAAATGCTTTAGCTGCTTTACTCTGGGATTATAGCAATCGATGTATTTGATGTTTATATTAAATATAGGTTTAGTTTATTTAGATATTAGTCTTATTATTGGACTCTTATTATTTGGACCGCCTACCACATTACCACATCATTTTTCCTTAGCCTGAAGGTTGTCTGGAAGAGATCGCTCTTTAGCGATAAGACCGCCTTTTTGTATTTACCCAAAAGATTTTCTTCTCTTTTGTGACTGTTATTTCTTTGTTTTTATTTGTGGTATAAAATAAAGTATATATAAATAAATAAATAAATGTTGTCCCTATCTATGTTTGTATTTATATTTATTATGCAATGGGGTACAACGACCTGCAAGTGTAAAGATATTTGGCTATTCATTCTTTCTAGCTATCCCGTCAGGAATAAAGTTTTTAATGGCACTTTTTTGCCAATTTTAATAATTAGAAAAAGTTTAGGTATTTAGAAGTTCATTTCTGGCAGATGTCACGAGCTTCATTATGATGTTGAAAATTTTAACTGGTACGTACCAGTGGTAAGTAAGTGGGATACGATGGCTCGGAGCTAAGAGCGTTGCGTGATAACGCGTATACTACAACGAACGGCAGAAGTCGCGGCTTCGAATCCCGCACTCGAATTTGTGAGTGTTATGCCAGTTTAGTAGTCTTAATGGACGTAGAATCGAAGTCTAGTTTCATGATTCAGATCATAAACCCTTGCGCATCTGGATTGAATTCGATTGTCGAGTACAATAATACAATTGATATCACAAATCACATTGGAAAATCGATATTTGTAAAATATCGATAAAAACAATTTATTACGTTCACGCTACTATTGTCATCAAATTACTTCCTGGATTCTTAAATTTACTATGAGAGTTTTGCTGTTTGCGTCTAACCTTACGGCAAATGTCATTGGTTAATGATACTCGCAAGAGTGCGCGAAGTCACTAATTGGTCATAACGTTTTTGATTTAATGGTTAGACGATGTGCTTAAGTATGAGAACCAGGCATTAGTCAACACTGAAGAGACACCTAGGCAAGGTGATTACTGACGGATGAGACCTCATGTGGCATATATATCTATGCATCTATCTATACATTTGGCATATTTATATCCGAAAGATCTTTATCAATTGCTACGAAATTTTGATTGTATATTTAAAAATAAGGACGCGTATTTCATACAAACAAAAAATTATAATCGTTTAATCTTAAACATTAAAACAAAATTACACAATTTTCAATTTTAAATCTGTATTCTCTTTTCTTTTTATGCCTTGTTTTGGCGGTGCCATCTATTGCCACTGACAATTTGATATTCCTGACTTTTCAGTTAGGAATTATCAATAAGATAACGACAACTAATTTTTTATTACGCAATTTTATTGATTTTTTAAGCATATTTGTAGTGCTGAACTTTTATGTGGTTAAATTAAAGAGAAAAAAATATTTTTTATTTTTTTTACATTTAAAAATTTAATATAAATTAGTTAGCGTTATCTTATTGATCGGCAGAGGTCGCGGGTTCGAAACCCGCCCGTGTCAGTTGAAATTTTAAAAACATTTTTTCTATTTAATTTAATCACATTAAAACAAAAGTTCCGAAAATATCTTCGGTGGAAGGTGGGTCGAAGGGACTTAATTGTCCAGACTCGACCTCTGTCTACCCCTGTATTGGGAAGTGCGTGAAGATAAAACATAAGTTAAAAGCAATATATAAATATTTACTGCAAGGTCTAATGCTAGATTAAGTTCAGTCGTGTGGTGTCGACAGAAGAATTTACAACTCTATTTCTTCCCGTGGGTGTTTTATGAAGCGACTTACGCGCATAATTTTTTTTTAAGTAAGTGCAATAAATGAGAATTATATTAGCTCCAATTGTTCTGAAAATAATATTTGACAGGTTTTCTTAATTGCCAGTTTTTAAAAGTTTAGTGCAGAACAACGACCGAGTTATTTTTGCCATAAACGTCACGCTCAGCAAGCGGATTGGCCATCAAAGCATCACGTCAGACACCTAGCTCGTTCGACGCTGTTACAATCACCTCTTAAGACACCTACGGTTTACGTTCTAATATTGCTGCTGCTTTGACTAGTTGAACTGCAAATATCTTCACTGTATTATCACAGGGAGCAAACAAGCAATGAAAAAAGTAATTCTCGGACAGTAAAATGATAATATGAATTTAGTACATTTTAACGATACAGCCTGATATCCCACCACTGCAACTATTTTATTACCTATTCACAAAATCTAATAAATGCTTTCATTAACAATGTAAAATGTAATGTCAAATGAATCCAATCAACTAATTTCGATTCTCATACTGGTTTTGTAGACGCTTCTAAAACGCGGCGTGAAAGTGGTCAATGGGCAACCGCCCTCGACCATAAAGCGCATTCAAGCGTTGTCGGCTCCACTAATTATGGTCATTTAGCCATAAATGTGTGGCCATCGATCATAAATGCCATAACTTGTGGTCGTAAAATCGGGATAGGCACCACGTGAACGCTTGGAAGGCCGAGCGTGCAAAATATAACACGTCTGCTTAATACTTTCAAAGATAACTGTTTGGTATTTTACGAGTAGGTACTCAAGATTAGAGCGGGTGTCATTTTCTTTTGTATTTATGTATTTTAAAGTTGAAGAGACAGACGTTATCCTGTCAAATGCTATATTAATACGTGAAGAGAAGACAATGAACTTCTTTAAAATTTGGTATAGTTAGTAAATATTGAGTAGGATTAAACAAACCTAAGATAAATAAATACATAGATAGGAACAACATCAGATACATTGATCTATTCCCAAAGTAAGCAGCTTAAGCACTTGGAAAAGCTAAAGCACTTGTGGTATGGGAATCGGAAACAAGGAAGGCACCACAAACACCCAGACCCAAGAAAAGGTATAAAAAGTGATTTTAATACATTGACCCAACCGCGAATTGAACCCGAGACTCAAAGTTGACCTCGAGATAGTCACACCTTAAAAACCGGTGTCTACGCCATTCGTAAAGTTCTTATTTTTAATTACACTAGGACTAGAGGACAAGGAATAGAATTCCATTCCTAATCTAATTAAATTATTCCCATGTGGACACGGAGCAGCGGACTGAAACCCACTCGTCAGTAACTGGTGACCCAGACGCCAGTGGGAACGAGGAGGACAGTGGTTTGGGTCTCTGCATTCAAAAGTGGTTATATTCTCTTTGCTTGGTACTATCAAATGTGACGGGGATGCGTTTATGAGTGTGTACCTAAGTAATAAAGAAATTATTTTTGGTGCCAGTGTTATTTAATATTTTAAATTTATTAAAACATCTTTCTCACCTATATCTAGTCTAGATCACTTTGTTGATGGGATCCATTCAAATTTAATGTTTTCGAAAAATTTATCGACCCAATTTAATTCTGACATTATAATGATACGAAGGCGGCTTTTTTAACATTACAATTTGTTTATTACCATTACATTTATGAATTATTTCGAACGAAAAAAAATGTACCGGTATCGTATTAATTATTCGAATCGGAATTGTGACGCTACGTAAATTCGATTCGAAACAAAAATGAAGAGTTCTCATCACGGAGTAACGACCAGATCCGTAATTATCAAATGTTGTTTTCATTCAATTCTAATCGAGCGTGTTCGGATAATCGTACGGATCTCGTGTAAAATGGCAGTTAACTTAGAAAACGAATCATTATTTCAAAGATCAATTATAACAGATGGAAGCCGAATTGACTGACAGTGGTATACAGATTAATGCTTCTGTAGCAGAGACCACAGATTAAACAAAAAAGCGTATCGTATCTTTATGAGGGGAAAAAAACCTGTACGCTGATCGCGCTTTTCGCTATTCATAACAGAAGTTAATAACGGTAAATATTTTTTTACATAGAATAGAGCCTCGAGATTGCGTGTTTTCCCACACTAATTTTATAATCGGTCCAGAAATTGATTACTTCATATGTAAAAACAATCAAAATTTTATTTATTTACAGATTCGTTAGGCATCACGCTATAGTTTTAATTCGGGTTATTATTGTTTATGGTCTTAAAAGTAACGTAGCGAAAAGCGACTGTAGCATATAATAGAGCATACTTTATATCCTTAAAACGTACAAATCTTTTCAAATGATTTTTCAAGCTGCTCTGGTCTTTCACAATCTTTGATATAATCGTGAAGAATGCCAAAATGCTTTTTTGATTAATCCGATCAGACAAGTACATAATGTTATGTCAAATGTCAAAAATATTTAGAGATTGGATGCGTTAGTAATAAAATTAAAAATATAAACCGAAAATACATAACAATCCAAATTTAGTACCTACGTTCATGGGTTCGACCTTAGATATACACTGAAGGTCTATCAGATTACACGGTTTTATATTTTTTCACAGAATTTGCTTCTTTTATTATACTCACAAGTTTTTTTACATTCCAGACTAATAAAAGAAAAATTTTTTATTCTTTATTATCTTTAACAAAAATCAACGAAAATAGGTTTGTGTTTTGTTTATAGAAAAATATATATGTGAAGGTATAGAGTTATTCCAACTCCACCTTAACAAAGAAATAAAATAGTGTTAGAATTTGGTAAATGAAGAACACATTATGATATTTACGCATAGATTTAGATACGCATGCGCATATGCATGCATATGCGCTTGCGGATCTAAAACTATTAAAACTAGGTCCCGAGTTCGATTTCCGGTCGCGTTATGTAGAAAACACTTTTTCCACATTTCTGGGTATTCGAGGTACATTTGTTCTCTCTGGTTCCTTAATACAAATGCTTCAGCTGCTTACTTTGGGATGAAAGCAGCGTATGTGATGTTGTGCCTATCAATGTATGCATTTTTTATTCTTGCAAAAATAATTTTCTGAAAATTATATTACTTTTCTAATTTGTGGCATCACGTAATTTATTTATAATACATTCTAGCGAATTGCTGTATTTAAATATTATTTAAAATAATGTGGGTGTGGTAAGAATTGCTTGTTAAAAGGTCATGGTAGGCTTCCAGTTTCGTCTCGCAATAAGGCCTTATCAGAAAATTACATTTTATAGTGTTCAGTCCTTAAATATTATCAAAGTAGACCCGAAAAGGACCATATGTTACGCTACCTCAAGGGCCCTAGTGTCTACTTTGAAACCTGTGTTGATGAACGGGACGATGAATAGGAACGATACTTTTTGACGACCTTCGCGGACGAGTGGCGTACACAAAAGTTTTCGAGGTGTCGCTACCTCTGAGGTCCTGGATTCGATTCTCGGACGGGGCATTGCAGAAAAACCACTATTCCTATGTTTTTGTTTGCGTTGTCTTCGTTGTTTTCTATTCCATGTGCTTTACACACACAAGTGCTTATTTTCACATCAGACTTATGTATGTGATCTATGTATACTGCTGACGGGACAACGTTATAATGTAGTTAATGTGTGCCTTTAAACACAAAAGGTGACATAAACGCATCCGTCTCGCAGCGCCGACGATGCGCGGGCGCACCACGCGCCTCCCGCCCTACAAAGCCACGATTTGCGACCGCAAACTCCCACTCGGCCAGATAAAGAATCTCTGACAGCTCAGAAACTTTGTTACGTAAGCCGATAGGACATAAGTTTAAATTCTCTATTCTATTAATTCAATAAATAAATAATAAATATCTTCAAGCAATTCCCAATACAGGGGTAGACAGAGGTCAAGTCTAGACAATTAAGTCCCTTTGACCCACCTTCCACCGAAGATATTTTCGGGACAACGTGACAGGTGGTGTGCCCGTCGCCGCCTTTATGTCCAAGCCAACGATGAAATTCGTACATAAGTTTTTGAAAAACTCATTGGTACTGCCACCTGGGGATCGAACTCGGGTCTCTCGACTCGAAATTCCGACCACCCAACAACTCGGCTATCGTGACTTCAAATTCTATCGTTCTCTAATTAAATGAGAAAAATACACGGGATAGTAAGTAGTCATGAGTTTGACATCGTTAATTTGTAGTTTTTTATCAAAATAATATAATGCTGTTTTAAATGTCTTTCCTCTTCAATATAAAATAAAAAAAAAATTATTTTATTACAAGTTAAAACACGTTTTATTAAACCTTCAGAGAATAGGACGTACACCCACTATCTGTATCACAAACTATCAGTATTTGCGCGTAAGGCGGCGTACGATAGGCGTAAAATTCACACAGTAAAAATCGTATCTAATATTTAGATACGATGTCCTGATGTGAATTGTTGAAAGCCGTTTAAAGAAGGTTAAGAATACTGCAACGCAATTTCTCTCGTCGGAATATTAAGAGACGACAAAGGGAAAAGCCTTGATTATCGGCCTCGCAACCGACTGCAGTGTACTATTGAATCGATTATAGTGTACTACTGCGAATATATATTTAAAAGGAGCCTACATATTTGTTGCATTTGCCGTAAAGACGGTCGGTCCGTGGAATCCTCGCACGATGCAGTTTCTAAAGGAATTGTATTTAGGATTGGTCGTAGCCGCTGGTGACAAGAGCGCTAGTTCTTATCTCGCTCGACGGTCTAGACATTGAACGTGGAAATGCAGCCAGCGTCCTTGGTACCATGCCACGAGGGGCAGGGCTGTATGTTTATTTTAGTTTTTAGTTAACAAGTATTGTAAATTTAAACATAATTTTTTCCTACTGAAGGCCGATAAAAGAATGAAAGGTATTAATATTGATCATCAGATTCACGTTAAGGTCACAATCAAGTATTAAAATTTACTTTGTATCTTTCTACTCATCTCTATTTCACCAGGCATAGTGATGGATTATACCGTGTGGTATCGGTGTAAGAATATTGCCACTCCCTTTCTTCCCGTGGGTGTCGTAAAAGGCGACTAAGAGAGAGGGGGAGAGATTGACTGGGAGAGGCCTGTGTCCTGCAGTGGACTTTAATAGGCCGATATGTGTGTGTGATGGTGAAAGCGTTAAGTGTAAGTTAAGTTTGGCATATTGTGACGATGAGATCACCAACGAACTCTAGTAATTATTCACGAGGCAGCCTCGATTTACATTCGACACAATCGACAAGCAATCTAGATGAGTTTCGAGGTGCCTTGATTAGTAACCAATTACGTGTTCTCATAACAACGCCAATAAAAGTATTCGGTGATTTCGATGTATTTTGTTGTAATCAATTTTTGACGTCGGCGTTCGTTTGTGGAACAGCTAAATGGACGTTTTATTAGCGTACCGAATTTGGTGAGGTCAGTACGGAATATCGATGTTGGGTTCAGTGAGCCGGTACTTCTCGGTGGGTGTATCTTGCTATTTCGAATCAACGCGAGTGTTAAATTTTTAGAGATCTTTAAGATGTATAGAATTTTTCTGAATTTTTGATTAAATTTGAAATTCAAAACGATTTCATTTTATTAAATAATGCTATAAAATCACGGTAGCCGAATGGTTGGGTGGTTGGAATTTCGTGTCAAAGGACCCGAGTTCAATCCCCAGGTGGCAGGCTCGTACCAATGGGTTGTTCAAAAACTTATGTACGAATTATATCGTTGGCTTGGACATAAAGACGGCGACGGGCTCTCCACCAGTTACGTTCTCCCGAAAATATCTTCGGTGGAAGGTGGGACAAAGGGACTTCATTGTCTAGACTAGGCCTCTGTCTACCCCTGTATTGGGAATTACGTGAGGATATTTATTTATTTATTTATTTATTTTATAAACTCTCTGTAAGATTCTTCTCGTACACTAGACCTTCGCAGAGAATAAAAGCGACAAAGAAATTTGGAGATTTTAATTTTTATTTTATAATTTGTAGTAGAAACAATAGAATTTAAATAATAGTAAGACGAAGAATATTTTCTTCTAATACCATTTTCCCATTTATTTATGTTTTTTTGTGAATGACAACCTTAAAACTTTAACTATTTTATCTGAGCAAGTGGCATACCTGAAGGTAAAATAAAAAATACATGCATCGATAGGGACCATATCATGTATATTTTCATTTATTTTATTTTACAATATTGCTTTGATTCCAAAGTAAGTAGACACATATTAAAAATACAAAGTATATTATCAGTCATTCTCTTGTTCATTTAAAATATTAGAGATATAGCAGCACCGTTGTCGGTTCTCGGTACATTTATACACTTGTACATTAATATAATATGTATACACAAACATAAAGACAACATCACATGCTACGATCCCAAAGTGAGCAGAGTAGCTCAAAGTACGATGATATCACAAACACCCAGATTCAAGATAATATAGGAAAAGTGTTTTTTCTGTATTGACCCTACAGGGAATCGAACCCGAGACTCAAAGTTGACGACAACTTGAAAACCGGTCTACACGCCACCTGTCCACGGAGGTTGTCAAAACTAATAGTGATTAATATGGTTGTATTTTTACGTGGATGGCAAGACTGGGTTTGGACTGCGACCTAGCAGAAAACCGTTATAGCGCAGGCAAATTGTGTTATGCGTTTCGTCTGGTGACTAAGGGTTAGAGGCCAACAACTTTATCCCTCTCATTTTCTTAATCTCCTTCGCCATTTCAAATTCCTTTCTTAAAGTTAGTTAACGAAGTAGTCTTTGTGTAGCGAAGGTTATTAGTAACGAATCAATATGTTATAGGTTTACTCATAATCGTTTGCCACTTTGTTCTAAAAAAAGGCACGTAAATAAACTTTTCACATAATTATTGAAAAATTAAAAATAATTAACAATCAAGAAAAACGCTCGGGGCATCGCTTGTGATTCTATAATAAAAAAATAATAATAAAATATCTACGGATCGCTTATGCTAATGGCGATCGTCCTCATTCGGGGCGTATCGAAAGGCCAGCGCAAGAAGCCGAAAGCCGGGTCATTTTATAGTTTATAATTACGACTGATTGCCGGCGTGACCCGTTCGATTCGCTCCCACTACGCTTTGTTGAAGAGTTCAGCAGCCGACAGATCTTCCGTTCGGTTGCAGTGTTGATTTTTGTTTCTTTTTTTTTGTGTTGCCAATAATATTTTGCTATACGTGTTAAAAAAAAGTAAGTTTTAGGAGAGACGACAAAGAGGTTTTATTTATGTCTATGATTTATATTATTATAATTTTTATCGGCTTATGTAATCATTTGTATTCAACTTCCAGTCACAGGTTTTCTGGAAATAATCTTAGCTATGTTTTAATGAAAATTACATGTTGTAATGAAATATTTTTCGTATTTGAATTGATATAAATAAATAAATAAATAAATATCTTCACGCAATTCCCAATACAGGGATAGACAGAGGTCTTGTCTAGACAATTAAGTCCCTTCGACCCACCTTCCACCAAAGATATTTTCGGGACAACGTGACAGGTGGTGAGCCCGTCGCCGCCTTTATGTCCAAGCCAACGATGTAATTCGTACATAAGTTTTTGAAAAACCCATTGGTACGAGCCCGCCACCTGGGGATCGAACTCGGGTCTCTCGACTCGAAATTCCGACCACCCAACCACTCGGCTATCGTGACTTTTTTTGAATTGATATGCATAATTATTAACGCCCTAACCCTATTATATTAATAACGCCCTCGGCCGTCCAGTCTCCCCCGCTTAGGACATTCGTCTAGTTAGGTCTTTATAAATTTAAAAAAAAAAATAATCTTCTCGCCATTCTCAATACTGGTGTAGACAGAGGTCTAGACAATTAAATCCATTCGACCGTCAGACCACCTTTCACCGACGATATTTTTGGGACAACGTGACGGTGGTGAGCCTGTCCCGTCTTGTGCGTCATTGGTATGAGACTACCAGGGAAAGAAACTCGGTTTAATCGACCCGAAAACCAATCACCCAATCATTCGGCTATCATGACTAGTGACGTGTATACTTTTAAAAATATTATTATTTGCAAAGTGTATATTTTGTTTAGTGTTTTATTGAATCATTATTTTTTTAATATATCGTTGTGAATATTTCACACCCAGAGCCAGACGTACAAATACTAAATACTACAAATATTATGCAGATAATACTAACCTTAGTTTTACTCCCACCGATGGAGCCCGGTCTAATGGATCCAGTTTCGTAAAACCGTGTCAGGATCTTGGAGACGCAGCCATGGGAGACCAGGAGCTGCCTGCTGATATCACATGGTCTTACACCCAAGATGGCCAGTTCCACAATCTTCTTTCGAACAA